>CM076575.1:246170705-246548611 GCA_034641835.2 Pinus albicaulis | reverse complement strand
CCTAATTGAGCATCATTTGAGAAAGGTGGGAGACAATTGGGATGAGTTCCTCTTGAGGAATCACTTTGAAGAACCCAAGGAATCTCCATCTGAAGGCAAACTTGCAAGAAGAAGCAGGAGAGGGAAAATTTTCAAATCTGTTAAACTTAAAACTGGTAAGTCCATACAAGAGGACAGTGAGGAGATTATCTCTGAGAAATTGGCTGAAATCAAGAAATAGCTTAAAAAGGAGAAGATAATAAGAAAGTATGCTAAGGATAGAGGTGAGGGACCACCTAAACTAAGACGAAGCCATAGGCTTAGAGGTATATTGAAGAAGACAACAGTTAAGCAAACAGGCATCATAGACATTGAAGATGAAGAGACACCAACTGATAGATCTCCTGAGTATCAGTACGAAAAGGATCTTGATGAAGGAGCTCCGGAGATAGACCTAGCACAACAAAAAATCTATAATTATGTTGAGTCATTAGAAAAGAGAGCCTCAGAAAGAAGAGGAAGAACTCCTAGTTCACCAGGATCTGCAATTGAAGTACTAAGAAGAGACAAATATGAATTAGAAGTACTCAATAGGCATATAAAGAATGAAAATGAAATTTTAAAGGAACAAGTCAAACTGAAGAGTAACATGAACACCGTTCTCTCTCTGCAAATGGAAAAATTGTACAAGGCTAGTGAAAAGTTGAAGAAGAAAAACAAAAATTTGATCAGGGCACTTATAAATTTGAGATTCAAGTTGGTCATAAGGAAACCTAGGATGCCATTGAACACCAAGCAAAGCAGAAAAAGGAGATTAGATGTCCTAGCAGAAGTTTCAGAATACATGGATTGATTGCATGAGGACATGCAAAAGTTTTGCAGTGGGGGTATGTTGAGCCCCAAAGATGTCCTTTTCTTTCACCAAATTTCACTTCATTTCCTTTGTCCTTTATTAGTTATAGGCTTAAAAGATCAATAGGATTGATTAAAGTTACTTTAAGAATGCATACACTGACTGACTTGCTATACTTTTATGGTTATGTTGTTATAGTGATTTTTTATCAGACTTAGCTACAGAATGCAGCCATTCTGTAGCTAGTCGCCTATTTCGCAGCTATCTTCATGTTCACCCAGGTTACAGGTGTCACTTAAAGGAAAAACGCATATGGTTGAATTCCACAACACTCCTACATCATTTCTTGCCCTCTACGAAGTCTGAGAAAAAATCTACAGGTGGTTATGCACGTGGAGGAAACCAAAACTAAGAAGTGGATTCTTACCAGGACAAGGACTCTACAGATGTATTCAGCAAAGTATGAGGTCTCCACAAGAGTTCTAATTTGATTTTAATTGAAAAATACACTTATCCCTACTTCTTCTCTAGGACAGTTATGTATTTCTCTTATAAGAATAACTCGGGAAACCAAGAGACAGCTAGCTAGATTGATGTTTTATTGTTAAGTTGTCTAAGACCGTAAGACTCTGTTTTTGGAAGCATTTTCCTTTAATGAAAGAAGAGCAACTTTAATACATGATCTGAAGCAATCTTGAGGAGATTCGTGTGCTAATCTGGTGGTAGAGGGGCGGGCCTTATTGCCCGAGAGGCTCTGTGTGTATTGTTTAGATAAGTAACTATAGCTCTGTTTCGTTCATAATTTAGGCAGTTTTCTGAACTTTATGTTTTATGCTCACTTACCTCGAATGGTACAATCAGTCTTGTTCTTATGAATTGTTCCAAAACATCTCTAACACTGGATGAGATAGAGTTGTAGTATTTCAGAGATTAATTGCATTTTAGTTCAGCTATAGTATTTCAGAGGTTAATTGCATATTAGTTCAGTTCTGTTTAATGTATTTTAAGTTTTATTAGCTAGTTGTATTCTAGTTCTGTTACATTAGACTTAAAGGCCTTCATTATTTACAAACTGCTCTTGTTCTTAATTTCTGCTAATACATCATTATCATAGGAACAAGAATTGGTAATGTCATTTTGAAGTCTTGACTGTTCTGTAATTTCTCATAATTTTACAAACTTGCCTCTTTCCAAAACTATTCCAAAAGATTTCTAACCTTTGAATGAGGTTTAATAAGTGACATTTTGAGTTGCAGAATGGATCAATTTTAATGTCATAAGTTAATTTAGAGTAGGGTTCCTTAATATGTTACAGATAATCTTTTCCAAATGTGTTCCAACAAATTTCGAACCATGGATGAGATTTTCTCTGTGATAATTGTAAGTTGTTGTTTACTTAGAAGAACCTAATTGCATTAAACTTATCCTTTTCTCAAGTTTTTCCAACATACTTCTAGTAAAATGAATTGGACTGAGTTCATGTTATGAGCTACTTTTCTTGTCAAGTTTTGAAATCTGTGAATTAACATTTTCGGTTTCTTAGGTGCCATACATAGTCTATAATATATTTTGCTCTGTTTTAGTGTGACCAGTAACTTCTCTTTGTCAAACACTTAGTTCTTTTCCTCTTAGCATAAAAACACAAAACCAAAAACACTAGAAAAACACTAAACACAATGAAGTAGGAAGCAGATACCAAGGCACATATAGTGCACTTCACTTCAACAGTTTACTAGCCCTGGTTGACAATTTATGACATCAATTTAGGAACATTAAGCTGAGCAGACAATAATATCTTTAGGATCAAAGATAATTTCAACTTAGATAGTATTCTTAGGAAAGAGCTATTATCCCTTCTAATCATTCATGAAACTACCTTTAGTAGAATTATATATATATTTAATAAGGTTGAAGTAGTTTACTTTGATGGTTGTTAAGTAGGTCTAACACTCTAGGCACTTAAATTCAAATCTTTAATGGAACTTTGACCCATTGTAATAAGGTTAAAAAGATAAATTTCTTTATGAGTTATAAATTATCTATTAATCATGCATTTATAACCAATGTCATAACCTTTTAATTTCCATAACTATTATTACTATCCTGCCGCTGGCAGTTATTACATATTTGATATATCTTTGACCATTGATTAATTTATATTTTGACTAAAGATTGAATGCTAATATGTAAGGACATTATAAAGAAATTAATTTCTTTTTTGATTATTTTAATTCTAATTTTTATTTAGTATCTTATTGGTTAACTAGCCTTGAGTCTTATTGAGTAATCATTCTCCGCCTCCATTCGCATATCCACTCGTACCATTTGCAGTGGTGTGCACTTCATACTCTTTAACTTATAAAAAATATTATTAAAATATTTTGCAATGGACAAACAAATAAACGTTAAAAGGGAGGATAATGCATGTGCCATTGTTGCATTGCAAAAACGATAATAATGGCACTACAAAAAGGATAACAGCACATTGTAAAGAATAATCGTGTTGAGAAGGTGATGAATGTCACACATGCATTGGAATATAAATACAAGCAGTGCGATTAACACATTGCAATGCATTGGGAAGCATACATGACATAATGCGTTAGTGAGAATTAAGGAAAACACATAACGAAAACGTTATCTGAAAGCCTTGCGATCATGCCCTACCTTATGACGAATATGATATAGGTTGAGTCAAATCGCACCTTATGAATGCAATGAAGGCTGACATAATATGATAACCACCATACAAGAGAAAACACACTATGGTATTGCAATAAAATTAATATTATGAATTAAATTAAATTAAAATTAAAATATTATACATTTCAACATTGTAATTTACGTTTATTTTTAAAATATATAAAATTAGAAATAACTCAACATATATAAATAATAGGAAGACAAATTATATATTACAAATGTATAAATATCATCTTAAAAAATAAAATATAATTAAATTAAATATCACAAAAAAATAAAAAAAAATAAGATTTAAAACATCCTCAACATTTAGCCACTATACTCCTTAGTGGACACACATATAATACTGTGATATTGTAATTTAAAAAAACTAACATATTCTAACTTTATAATTTACATTAAAAGTTAAAAATATTATATTATATTATTGAATGATTAAAATAATAATAACAAATATTTTTTTTGAAAAAGTATAACTAAATCATAATTTTGATAAAAGGCTCAATATTTTCCAAATCATATAAAAATCCATTACTAAAATGAGTGAAATATAAGTACTATATGGTTAATAATCTCCATTTTCATCATAATTTAGTGAAACAAAAGAATCAAACATACTTCTAGGTCATATAAGGATTTTATTGAGGTTCTTGATTTGTTAAAATATCCTCAAAATACTTAAGGCATTGAGAAATCCATGTAATTATGTTTGACATTTAAATTTATGTCACATTTGCTACCTATAATTTTGTAAGAAAGAGGGTCATCATAATCCTTAATCTATGCCCTCAAAAATACTAGTGAATAGTTAGTTAAGATATTTGCAGTCATTTAAATGCATGATATGCCATTGCTTGACATGCTACTATGTTTATAGACTATCATTACTTGATGTTAAACAAAAAATGATGAGGATTGAGCACTATTATGTTTTTTCAAATATATTCTAAATGTAAAAGGAAAATTCAAGCTTAGGAACAACCATTGTTAACATGCTATGAATTAATTCATTTCTCTTTTACAATCTTAGATTTTAGACAATGGTTTGAGTTTGGGTTAATTATGAATGTCTTTGATTTTTATTTTATTTTATTTATTTATTTATTTATTTATCTGAATGAGTTTAAACTATAGATTTTAAAATATGTAGAGGATTTTGATTTCATTGGATTTTTTCATGTTATTATACCTGCCATAGTCATGCCATTACACATTAGTTTTTTCCTTTGACCCCAATTAGTTTACCATTTTAAATTTTGTTATTGAGTGCCATTACACATTAATCTTTTCTTTATTACACATTAGTTTTTTCCTTTGACCCCAATTAGTTTACCATTTTAAATTTTGTTATTGAGTGCCATTACACATTAATCTTTTCTTTTTTACCCCAATTAGTTTAGTATTTTAAATTTTGTTATTGACGACCATTACACATTAATTTTTTCCCTTGACCAATATTAGTTTAGCATTTTAAATTTTGTTATTACAATTTAAAATGAGATTAATTATCATTGACAATAATAATTACATGTGTATTGACTTATCATTATTATTATTACTATCCGTCATTTGTGATTAATTTTTTTTGCTTGAAATTTAGACTGAAAAATAGTTACTTTGATTCAAAAAAATTGAACAATTATTGATGAAAACAAATATTGATTCAAAAATAAGAGTTAGTTCATAATTTTCAAAGTTCAATAAATAAACTAAGCGGCAAAAACACTAGCTATACGCTCTTGTTGTAATAACAAAATTGACTCATAAAACCTCTACATATACATATTCAATTGACTACAATAAAATTGTAAATACAAACTATCTCTTTTTTATTTAAACCTATATAATCTTCTATATTAAAAAAAATAAAAATTCACATATCATTAACTATTAAATTCACTCCAATTATAACATTTCTTATCTCTTTTTTATTTAAACCTATATAATCTTCTATATTAAAAAAAAAAAAAAATTTCACATATTATTAACTATTAAATTCACTCCAATTATAACATTTCTTTTTTCTTTTATATTTTTATTAGTGTTAATTTAAAAACTTATATTTTTATATTTTTATTATTCATTAATTCAAAAGCGTACAACTTTACCATGTCCCTCCAATTTTTAAATTTTCCATGCTGTCCACTTCATGTCATTCAATTAAGTCATTCGGCACATTGACTTTTGCATAGACCACATTTTCAATTAAAGGATTGATTCCATCAGTTTCTATTCCCTGAGACTTTAGATTAACTCAAATAGGGTTTGGGGCTAAGGTAAGATACTAAATTCACTCTCAGTCAATATCAGAGAAAAAAACAATTCTAAAGTTTGTTATAAACTCAAGAAAGACACATCATGGATTAAGTTTGTTTATCAGGCTGGGAAACAACTCCTGGGAAGTATTTTGAGATGGGTATCTTCAACGAAAGCCAATTCATGATGCTGTTGTTGTTGTCGTTGATGATCAAGTTTGTTGGCAGGTTGAAATGGCTATTTCTCATTGTTTCAGCAGGGCTAGAATTAATTGAAACAGTAACAGATTCCGTTACTTTGCCTGCTGCACTAGGAATCACATGCAGAGGCAATCTGTGCATTTAAACTGCAGGTTTGATCAGAGTGGGGGTATTTAAAGATTGGCATGGATACCCATACATGATGCAGTTATTGATTTTAAGCCTGGTTGGTTGATTGGGATGGTTGTGTAGTCTTCCTCTTAGCAATACTTGGATTAATTGAAATGTTAACAGGTTGTTTAATTTTCGTGCAATCTGTCAGTTTTTATTAAAAGTTTGCTGAGAGGACGACTTCATGTAGCGGTTTGGGGTACATCCTATTACAATGCCTTTCTTTAGAGTCGTCTGCACTCATAACCGAGATCTGAGAATGCAGCGTTAGATCCAGTCTATTCTGGAATTCGAGCTAAGTTGATTGGACAAAGCTGTTGATCAGATCTTTCGGGGCTAAAGATTACTGATTCAGAAGAGTCAGAGTCATGGCTTAGGATACCCTGCAAAACTACATGGTGAAGAGCCGACGATGAATGCATCAGAATATGACAGTGCCTCCTTAATAGTACCCAGGTTCAGAAAAATATTTCTCAAACTTGTGCTCACTTTCTGGTTTAGAGTGGACGAGATGGTTTCTCTGACCCTCTGGTAGGAAGAAGGGGAATAAGAGATGATGTTGTGGACAGTAAAGGAAGTGGGTTTGCTGCCCTGCGTTTCTTCCAGAACTTTGGTCAATTCTAATGGCCATAGCACCGATGATTGCCATGTGCTGACTTTAAGAGGTACTCTTCTAGGGCTCAGAACCTTATAGTTTAGTGGGTTGTGTCAACTTCATTAGCTCTATTGGTTGGGCTGTACTTATTCAAATGGTTTAGTATATATACCCCATCCCACCCTCTAAATCAAGAGTTGTTGTGATAATGGAAGCCATTGTTATTGGTTTGGGTATGGAAGCCTTTCATTAATATTTGGGTAGATTTCATTGTCAAAGAGAACCATGCTTCTTTTGCTTTGGAGATAGTGTGCATTGTATCAGGCAGCGCAGTAGCAGGAACTTTGGGTATAAAATCTTTTGGGAGATGGTAATATGCTATTCTTCAGGGCCTGGTTTGGGTAAACTGGGAAATTGGTACATATCCTATCTGTAAAATTTGTAAAATAGATTTGAGATTTTAAGAATGCATATGGGTGAATATCTTCGCCATTGTGTGTAAAATTTGCTCAAATTCATTCAAATCTAAAAGATTAGGTTTAGAAGTTTTGTATAGGGAAGTCACATTCTGGAATGCAGTAATTGGTTACTGGACAAAGCCGTTGATTAGATCTTGCATATCTGAAGATAATCAAGGCCGATGCATTAGATTCATGACTTCGGATGGCCTAGATAATCACATGGCTCAAAGCAAGGACTAAGGGTCATATAAGTATTAGAATACAACATTGCCTCCTCAATAGTGTTAAGCTTCACACAAGCATTAGCCAACCTTATACTACATGGCTGGTTCGTGGATGGTCCTCTGGCTTTCTGGTACAAAGAAGGGCAATAAGAGAATATGTTGTGGAGAGTTATGAAAGTGGGTTCTACTGCCATTGAGTTCCTAACCAGAGCTTTGGACAATTCTGATATCGGTAAAAGCCATGTTTGCCAAGTACTAATCTTAAGAGGTGTTGTTCCACACTTTAGAAACTTTTCCTCTCTAGTCAGTTGTGTCAATTGATTTGCTCTATTATTTGAGTTGTGATTATTTCTTCTGCAGGAGGCGCTGGCAAATGGGTTTTATGCTATACACTCCAAGTCAACCTCTAATCCTAGTGTTGTTGTGATAATTGACAGCCATTGGTATTGGTTTGGGCATGCACTGTTTACAGTTGTATGTGGGGAGATTGCATTGTCTAATTACTTTACGCTTGTTCCTCAGGGTAGTTTCTCTTAAGACTAAGAGGAAGTGAATGAGTTTCAGCATGCAATATAAGATAGTAGGTTAAATGGGATATACAGTTTATTTATATAATTTCTATTCATTCTCAATTGATTGATATAATTCATCTTATGAGTGGTTTCCGTTTCCATTTGAATCTGAGATCAGATGAATCAACTGCATTAAGAAATCGTCATTTAGGTAGTTCAACGTGTCAAACATAGAGCAAAAAGGTTCTGCCTGAAGCTGTGATAGATGTAATCTGATTTTATTTTGCAGAATTTTTTGAGCCTAATACCTGTTATGAATGTAAACATTTATGCTAAACATATGGATAAGTCAAATTTGATATATCGCCCTGGGATGCCTCTGTTTAACATATCTAGCTGCAGTAACCGAGCATAGGAGTCAAACAGCGAAAAGTGAAAACAAGAAAAAATAAACAAAGACTATTAAGGGGAAAGACATTCAGAAACCTTGGGGATGACCTCACAGTAATCTAAGCCTAACCTACAGCTATATGCTTATGATAATCTGGACTTCTCTAATGCTGTTTTCTTTGAATCAATTCATTGTTACTTTTTCATTGTAAAGGAGCTGTGCATCATGTCTTTATGATCAGTATGAATATTATTTACTCTGGATGCTATGTTATCCACATATGCTAATAGTTAGTAGCAAGATATTTTATTCAGCCTTTATTTCTTTCTGTTTTTTATGATCGAACTGTTTCCTTACAATTTCCATAAATTGGAGTTATGATACGATTTTCAATTCTTCATTTCACACTTACAGAGATTTTTTATTGACCTCTTTGTTACTGATTTAAATCTTTTGTCTCTTCTGGGTGATACAGAAATGAAGCCATGTTGTCTATATAGTATTTCTGTATCAGACAGCTCAATTAAAAGCTGCTAATGCATACACACCAATGATTATACACATGAACTTTTAACCCAAGAAAATTCTCTTAAGTAATAAAATCTTCAAAATGTATAAATGCTGCAATAATTTTTTAAATGCAAAGTGACTGTAATAAGTTTGCTACTTTGTCTTGTGTTCCTTGTTCTTACATATTATACATCTGTGAACTCCGTAGGACGGAATTATTTTCCTGACTCCTCTGGAAGATGATCAATGTTTATGTTTCTGACCCATGTGCTCCTTCTTTTTTCTCCATCCTGTTTGCCTTTGCAAACTCTCATGTTTCTTTTCAACAACTCTCTCTGTTTTTCTCTGCTGTCCAATTCGTTGGCAATTTGATTAGGTTTAGTTATTTCTATAGTACTTTATGGCTCTCGTGAGGATATTCTGGTGGATTATAAATTTGTAATTTATTATTTCGTGAATGTCTTATTTGGTCATCTCATGGTCAGCCCACCTGTTTTGCTTTACATTCAGAAAATATATGGAATGTATACTGGCCATACCTCCTCCATTTGGGAGGGTTCAGGTTCCGCACTAACTTATTATGTTGAAGAGGAGAGTGGTTTATTTTGGGTCATCTCCTCCATTAATATCACTCGGCTATGCTTAGAATTTTACTTTCTAAACAAATCTGTAAGTACTCTTTGGTCACTTCCTATAAGCACGAATATTTATTTGCAATATGATATCATGTACAAGTTCAGTTTGCATACTAGATATCTCCTCAACTGCTAGAACTATTTTTCATCTTCGTTCCACATTCTGATATTGATAGTTCAAAGGCTTCAACTTTTCATCATTCACTATGGAAAGGATGTTCATTTATGATGGGAGGTACAAGTTGAATGAATGCTTCCAATCCGTTGTAAAATCTTGAATGGGCCATACTGGCAACGTTTCAACTTTTTCCCTTGTCTTTGGAATCTCCCTTTGCTTAAACGTAGCTACATAATAGCTACATAAGATTTTCAACATGTAAATTTTTAGTAGTGATTCTTTTCAAAAGAAAACTATATGGGAAACTCAGTGGATGCTTGTTCACATCACTAGATAGTATTTGTAGTAAACTTGTTGGTATAGATTAGTGCACCTCACTCGGAATTCAAATTAGGCACCCACTAGCATAGAACTAGAAAAATGCTCAACAATATTAGCAACAACGAGTTGAGTTATCTCTTTCAACTAAATTATGAGTAGTTATAGTCTAATCATGCCTTGCTTTATACACTATCTGAAATTTTTGGAGTTGTTCTTGTATCTTCTTGTGGATTTGTTGTATTCTTTCGATCAATTTGGATGCTTTGCTTAAAGTATTATCTACTCTTTGTTGCATCATTGTTAGAGCAATGTCAAAAGGAGTTTGAGTTAGAAAACCTAAATTTGTTTCGGAAGAGGACTAATTAGGTGAGCAATAATTTTTTCTATTTTAACAATGTTGAATATAGTGTAGGTATGCATCCTATGTTTTTGGGCTTTATTTTATTATACTTTAATAAGAGTTTGTACCATTTTCCTATTCACAACTTTAGTTTGTGCATTGGTCTATGGGTAATGAATTAGTCTATTGTAACAGTGTTGAATAGTGTAGGTACACATCCTATATTTTTGGGCTTTTTTTAATTCTATTTTAATAAGTGTTTGTATCATTTTCTTATTCACAATTTTAGTTTGTGCATTGGTTTGTGGATAAAATTTTATAGGCTTCTTCAACTTTGTTTTCATCTTTTCCCAAAGTGTGGTCCAAAACTTAGGGAATCAAAGATGCAGATCTAGCTAATCCAAATGAATTCAAACTTCCTTTTAGAATGTGTGTGTTTCTTTCTGGCCTAGGAAATATTCTTACATGGGATTAAAACCTAGATTTTATTGAACTGGTCAACTATAAAAAACAATCAATCATTTTCTCTTATAGTCTTGGTTCAATCACACCTAGGAAGTCGATAGAAATGCTTTCTAATGATCTAGTAAGTACTAGAAATGGCATATAAAATTTGTAGAAATTATATAACTTATGTGTTATATATCCAACATTCTCCTGATCACACACTATTTAACTTCATGCACAATACAGAATCTATTCCACCATTGATCATCACATGTGGAAATTAAATCAATTGCAATGCACACATGAAACCATAAAAATTCACACACATTAACACAGTTGTTTAACAGGAAAGCCTGAAGCTAAAAACCCCAACTATCTGTATATAATATATGTCATAGAGATCATGTAACAATCATCATACAAACTCGAATATGTCAAGCTCTCGCATAACACAATCGCTACACACTAATCAGGCCCGATCTTGCAAATCCATGCACCGATCTCTGCCACCTGCTAGCCTGCCTCTACTGTGCAATCCCTGCTGAAGAATGGCTCTGAATGAACTCGAATCCACCAAGATTGCACTGCGCAATCCTCATTGGCATCTCCACTGAGTGTTGGATGCAATCAATGCATCACTATAGTCACAACTGATAGTCTATCTTGCTCTTTCACCTATCTCTCCACTGGTCTCCACTGAAACTTCCATGCATTGTAGTTAACTAGTGTATTCTTCAGTTGATTAATGAGTTATTATTTAGTGAATTAATTAACTAATTAATTCACACCACTCTCACTAGTGTATCAATCAGTTAGACTAGATACAACTAGCTCAACTGAGTTTAACTGAGTTAAACTGAACACAACTCCATTAACTACCTCTATAACTCCACCAAACTCTGTCACATGAGTTCTAACTGAAGTCCTCATGCATTAGCTCCAGTAAACCCTCAGGAATAACATAATTCCTTCTGTCAGCTGTTGTGCCACATCTGTGCACTAAACTGAAGTGCTCCAAGAGAATAAGATAATGTTTAGAGTCCAAATATTATTAAGAGCTAATAATGTTCGACATATCTATTTTTAGACTAACAATCTAAAAATAGATTCCGCCCAATATGTCTAAAAATAGAAGTCCATCTATTTTTCCAACTTGACCAACCATCCACAAATAACATCCTGCAACTCATAGAATATGATTGACATGTCTAAAAATAGACATAGTCTAAAAATAGACTTTGCGCCAAAAATACTCTGCGGGCCCACTTAGTGAAGGTGACTCTTTTCACTAAGCTCATCATCTCGTTGAATCTCAACACTCCCTCTCAACAAGATACAGATTATCTGCCACCCCGATCCTGTCTCTATGGTATTCGAATTTGCTCCTGGTGAGTGCCTTCATTAGAATATCTACATCCTGATCATCTGTAGGAATGTAAGAAAGAAACGTGATCTTCCGCTACACACAATCTCTGATATGATGGTACCCGATGTCAATATTTTTAGATCTATCGTGAAATACTGGATTAATCGAGAGTTTAATGCAACTCTGATTATCACAATATACCACAGTAGGATCTAAGTGTGAACCGAACAACCCGACCAGGATCTTCCTCATCCATATAGCCTCGCATGCAGCCAAACTTGCTGCCATGTACTCGGCCTCCACTGAACTGAGTGCCATGGATCTCTGTTTCCTGTTGTACCAAGAAACTGTTGTAGACCCGATATTGAATATCCCTCCAGATGTGATCTTTCTGTCCGTTGGGCTCCCTGCCCAATCTGCATTCGTGAAGCCATGCAGCTTCAACTCATTCGACCGTCTGTACCACAATCCATATCCCGATGTGCCCCTGAGATACCTCAGGACATGCTTGCCTGCCTTCCAAAAGAGCTTGGTAGGCTTAACCATAGCTTGTGAAAGCTGGTTAACAGCATAGCATATGCCCGATCGTGTATTGACCAAATACATGAGTGAACCAACCAACTGTCGATAAACAATGGCATCCACCACCTCTGCCGATGTAGCATCCTCTTTCCTCCAACCACCAGGAAGAGGAGTGTCGATAGGCTTGCAGCGTTGCATGTTGAACTTCTCCAGTATCTACCGGGCATACTTGTCTTGAGACACAAACAATACATCCTTCCGCTGCCAAATTTCCAATCCTAGGAAATAATGAAGGAGGCCCAAGTCCTTCATCTCAAACTCCTTTGCAAGATCTGCCTTGCTTGAGTGTATCAACAATTCATCACCTGTTAGTATCAAATCATCTACATAAAGTACAATGATCGGCAACTTACCCTCCACCACAATCTGGTCTAGGTTCGGATCCGCCTCACTCTTGGCAAAACCAAGTCCGGTGAAATAACTGTCTATCCGTGTGTGCCAAGCACGAGGTGCTTGTTTCAGCCCATACAATTCTCTTTTGAGCTTGCACACATGCGACTCGCTGCTGAAGCTTTCGAATCCTTTAGGCTGCTCTATGTACACCTCCTCCTCAATGACTCCGTTGAGGAATGCAGTCTTCACATCCATCTGATGAATGTGCCAACCCATCTGCGCTGAGAGAGCAAGGATGGTCCATATGGAAGAATACCTTGCGACAGGTGCAAAGGTTTCTTCATAGTCAATCCCCTCGATCTGTGAGAAGCCCCGGGCAAAAAATCTTGCCTTATACTTCTCGACGCTCCCATCAGCAGCTTGCTTCACTTTTTAGATCTATCTCGAACCTACCACTGATTTCCCTTCCGGCCTTGGGACAATCTCCCATGCACTGTTTCTAACAATCGAATCATACTCTTCCACCATGGCATCTACCCATGCGAGATCCTTCACAGCTTCCTCGAAAGAGGATGGTTTTGTCATGATACACTTGCTCATCAGAGCCATGTATCCAGTAAATCGGTCAGGTGACTGTCTCTGTCTACGCTGTGATGTAGGTGCTCCTACATTTTGCGCTGCATCAAGATTCAGTCTCTCAGCTTCTGTAGTGCGCTTCCACCCTCTGATGTTTGGCGCTGCATGAGTGGTTTCTTCCACTCCATGAACCTCCTCTTGTGGCTGATCCACATCCATAGGCTCATCTTTAGGAACAAGTAGCTCCTTATCTGCATGCAAGTGTAGCTCCCTCTCAAGCGACAACTTCATGGCTTTCTCCTCATGAAATTTGATATCCTGTCGCACAACAGTCTTTTGACTGTCTGGAAAATACACATGATAATTGTGGGGTGTTTTTGTGTACTCCACAAATATCCCAACCTCTGCAGTCGGCTCCAGCTTCTTCCTGGCATCCTTCGTCACATGAATGTAAACAAGTGAGCCAAAAATCTTCAAATGAGAAATATCAGGGTTCTTACCAGAAAACGCCTCTTCGGGTGTACTCATGCTAAGTACTCTATGAGGACAACGATTTTGCACATAAACTGCAGTGTTGCATGCTTCAGCCCACAAGTGTATGGGAAGGCCCTGATCATGCAACATCGCCCGTGTAGCACCCACGATCGTTCTGTTCTTTCTCTCCACGACCCCATTCTGTTGTGGGTTATGAGGCCCTATGAGCTCTCTTCGAATTCCTTCTGCACTGCAAAAGTCTTTGAATTCGCCAGAGATGAATTCACCACCATTATGCTCCTTAGAGCTTTCACCTGCTTCCCCGACTCTTTCTCAACCAGTGCCTTGAACTCACAGAACTTTGAGTATGTCTCGCTCTTCTTTTGCATGAAGAAGATCCAACACTTATGAGAAAAGTCATCAACAAATATCACATAATACATGTGCTTTGTTGTCAAAGCTACTGAGAAAGGTCCACACACGTCTATGTGAATTCTCTCAAGGATCGTCATGGCGCGACTATCCTTCTCATGAAAAATTACACTACGGTGTTCCTCCAAGTAATTCCTCGCACCGATCTTCGTACCGCGCAAGTGTACCCTTGGGAAGCCTGGTAGAAATCTGCTGCAAAATTTTCAAAGCGCCATGGTGAAGATGGCCCAATATCCTGTGCCACAATTCGCCCTCATCCCGGCTCACCACTCCTCCTGCTTTGCTTGCCATTGTTGCGTAGCCATCTACTTGCAATTGATAAAGGTTCTTAACTCGAACCCCTATCCTCCTGGTTTCACCAGTTTTTTTACTGCGCAGGAAAGCCTTTCCCTCGCTAAAAAAAACATCATATCCCTTGTCTTCCAACATCACCACAGAGATCAGATTCTTCTTCAATCATGGAACATGCATGACATCCTTCAAGATGAAAGGTTTTCCAGACTCCCTCTCAAAGGAAATGGTCCCGATACCAGTTGCACTGTATCTACCATCATCGCCCATCTCAATGTGCACTCCAAGATCCTTCTCATCTAGATCACTGAACAAATATTTGTCTCCGGTCATATGGAAAGACACACCACTATCAAGAAACCACACTGATCCCATCACACTTGAAACCAAGCATGCGATCAACGAAAAATCCAGCTCAAACTATGAGGCTAAGGCCTCTCCAGCTGCAGATCCAGCAGCCTGCTTATTTTTCTTCTTCTGTGGACAATTAGTGGTGTAATGTCCGTGTTGGTGACAGTGAAAGCACTTCACCTTGGACAAGTCCTGCTTCTTGCCTTTCGCACCGGATTGAGAAGGATTTTTCTTTCCTTTCCCTTTCCTTGCTTTGGCAGCCAAAGCACAATTTTCTTCATCTCCATTCTTCGATGAAGATCCATCCCTGGTACCCCGCCTTATCTCCTCCTGCACAAGATCCGACCAAAGTTGCTCCCATCCTGGCAGTTTCTCCCGACCATTGACAGAGTCCTCGTAGCTATGCAAACTCTTCGGAAGCCCAAGGAGAGCCAAGCTCACCAAGTCTTCTTCATCAACAGTAACCCCCACACTTCCTAGCTCATCCTTGCAGTGGACAAACTTCGTGAGGTATTTTGGTATGTTGTCGCCTTTCTCCATTTTTATTTTTTTGAGCTTGTCTTTAAGCGCCAACTTCCTCTAGTCGCTTCTGCTTTGGAACAAGTATGTCAAAGCTTTCCACATTAATAATGGAGAAGCTTTACCATGAAGGCTGGACACTATGTGATCCTTCACACCTTCCAACAGAATCCTTCGACATTTTGCTGCCTTCTTTTGCCATGCATCAAGTGCGGCTGCATCGCTAGAAGCAAGTTTTGGAATTTCAGCATCTATGAACTCCTTCAACCTATTATCATCCAACACTGCCTCCATCCTGTCCTTCCATGAAATATAATTCGAGTTTCCATCAAGGGCATACTCCAATCGCAATTCGTTGAAAGACATTTCAATGAATGCTCAACTTTGACACCAAGAAAACACTACAGCAAATTCGAATTCCACCAGCACAAAACTCAACCACTTCAATAATTGCAATCTGCTCCAATGATCAACTGCTCCGATACCATGTAGAAATTATATAACTTATGTGTTATATATCCAATATTCCCCTGATCACACACTATTTAACTTCATGCACAATACATAATCTATTCCACCATTGATCATCACATGCGGAAATTAAATCAATTGCAATGCACACATGAAACCATAAAAATCCATACACATTAACACAGTTGTTTAACGGGAAAGCCTGAAGCTAAAAACCCCAACTATCTTTATATAATATATGTCATAGATATCATGTAACAATCCTCATACAAAGCTGAACATGTCAAGCTCTCAGTACAATACAATCGCTACACACTAATCAGGCCCGATCTTGCAAATCCATGCACCGATTTCTGCCACTTGCTAGCCTGCCTCTACTACACAATCCCTACTAAAGAATGGCTCTGAATGAACTCGAATCCACCAAGCTTGCATTGCGCAATCCTCATTGGCATCTCCACTAAGTGTTGGATGCAATCAATGCATCACTATAGTCACAACTAATAATCTATCTTGCCCTTTCACCTATCTCTCCACTGGTCTCCATTGAAGCTGCCATGCACTGTAGTTAACTGATATATTCTTTAGTTGATTAATTAGTTATTATTTAGTGAATTAATTAACTAATTAATTCACACCACTCTCACTAGTGTATCAATCAGTTAGACTAGATACAGCTAGCTCAACTGAGTCTGACTAAGTTAAACTGAACACAACTCCATCAACTACTTCTATAGCTCCACCAAACTCTGTCACATGACTTCTAACTGAAGTCCTCATGCATTAGCTCCAGTAAACCCTCAGGAATAACGTAATTCCTTCTGTCAGCTACTGTGCCACATCTGTGCACTTAACTGAAGTGCTCCAAGAGAATAAGATAATGTTTAGAGTCCAAATATTATTAAGAGCTAATAATATTCGACATATCTAATTTTAGACTGGCAGTCTAAAAATAGACTCCGCCCAATATGTCTAAAAATAGAAGTCCATCTATTTTTCCAACTTGACCAACCATCCACAAATAGCATCCTGCAACTCATAGAATATGATCGACATGTCTAAAAATAGACAGAGTCTAAAAATAGACTTTGCGCCAAAAATAGCCTACGGGCCCACTTAGTGAAGGCGAATCTTTTCACTAAGCTCATCATCTTGTTGAATCTCAACAAAATTTTAGTTTCCTATGACTTGGTTTATTTATGCAACAAAGAACACATTCTCTTAGATATTTGGATTTTGGAGACATCAACATGCATTTTAGGCCAATAGACATACTTTTGCAAATGAATTCTAGCTTTCCTTACTCCAAAATGACTAGCTAATTACGCCAATATGTGTGGTCTATTTTGGAATAGGGCTTCTTGAATTTCCATTCTTTAAAATATAAAAAATATGGATGGTCTAGGTTTAATAATCTAAGTATATTCTTCATCGTATATATGATCCAATAGATGAAATCAAAGGTTTCCAAATCGTTTTTCCATTTCCATCCTCCACTCCCTTCTCGGCGTTACAATTTCTCAACATCACAAATGGCACAAGTATTTTGATGGTTATCGACGTTTATCAACCATTTAATTTAAATGTTTGTGCTATTTTTAACATGTTTTCTTTTCTTATGGGTCGAATTTTGATGCTTCCTTATGGAATGCATAATTTGTTCAATTTGTATAGAAGTATATGATTCTCCAATATCAACATTATTTGCATATCATACTTCGTTCTCCTCATGTAAATGGCTGCAGTTGAATAATTGTGTTTGCAACTTTAATCTTTTGTACTGGAGATTTAGATAACAAATTGACAATTTTTTTTGTTTTACCTTTCTTCTACTTTATCAACAAATAGAATTACAGCAGAAACATTATCCATTTGAAGTGTCTGGATTATTGCAACTTTATTTGAATTTGAATAACATATATGATCAATATGAATAATGATTTCCTTTTGAAGCAATTATTGCTTCCATTTCTTCATGGGTTGTACCAATGCATACATTTTTTATTTTTTTTTTCTCGGAAGAAAGAATTGACTGGATTATTATTAAAAAACATAAAACCAGTTACATTCTCTTTCGAGCATTAAGTGATAAAGCTCCTATCATCTAGAAAAAAACTATCATATCTCTCATCGAGGTGATCACAATATTAGTCAAGAACTATGTGAATCACCATCTACCAAAAACATCTCAAAATAGCTTTCATCTAGAATGTTCAGACTGATACACAACCAAAAAGAGGGAGAAAAAACCATGCTTATAAGTTGAAAGTAAACATCAAAAAGTCTAGATTTGAGCACCGCTATGGAATAGTAGCCACCCTTATGCCCGAACTACACCATCAGAGAAAAAGCTAAAAAATATGTATCCTTCTGCATCATTTAAACCAATTTTGGATAGAGAGTCAGTTGTCCTATTTGATTCCCTGAAGACAGGTTGAATGTCAAAACTCAGAAAAGTTTGAATAAGAGCACTGATACAGTCCCGTCATCCTCAGAGATCAGTTGGATCAAACATCATTGTACCTAGAATTTTATCTATGATAGTCTTCAAGTCATTGTATACATGGATATTCTACATAGATTTTTCCTTTGCTAACCAGAGAAGTCCCCACAGGGCCACCATTTCTGTCCTGTAATTTGTGCCCATCCCTCCAAGCCATGTAACCTACAGTATGATTTACCATTGATGCAAGGTTATGCTCCACAACCACATTGCCCCTATTTTAATGCTTTGTCAAAAAATATTGTCGACAAGATAATCAGAGGAGGCATATACCTCAAAGACAAGTCCTTGGGAATAGATATACGAGGTTCCATAATCTCCATCAAAGAAATTATTTTTGAACATATCTTGGAAACATGAACCTGTAGCCCTCGAAATATGAAATGATTTCGAGGCTTCCAAGTTTCCCAGAATATATACAGCGAAATGTATCGATGTAGCCCATCTTCAGTCAAGCCCCACCGCAAACACTACTCCATAGAGGTAAATTGTCTAAACGTGATCTTAGGTAAAATTTTCTGAACGTAATCTTTCAAAATGAGAGAATATTAGACCATGTTTGAAGAGTGGTGTTGCAATATAGAAAAAAATGTGAAACAAATTCATAATTGACACCGCACAGGGGACACCATCCTAAACCCTAAATACCTCGCTTGCAAATATTGTCCCAAGTTAAGATTCTATTTTTCCAAACCAACCACATAAAAATAACAAGTTTCAGAGGGGTGTTCGATCTCTAGATAGAGTGAAACCAAGGTGTTGAACTAGAATCCTGTGCGAGGTTCATGATGTGCTTGTAATTTTTCGCTACTACCACAGTACCTTTTATGAGGGTTCCAGCCCATTTAAGTGACTATCTTCTCGCATTCTCTCATAGAACACCCCTTTTTAGTTCGATGATGTATTTGTTCCACTCCAGTGCAACATGCCAAGATAATCCAATTGTCACAACCTCTTTCCAAGTCGGATGAATTCCATTCCACATGTTGATGACTTGATCCAAGAGGAAAATACCTCTTTGATGTAACGCCATGACTATGCCTTTACAAAGTAGAGTGGTATTTGAAACACCCACAATGATGTCTCATCCAATGATCAACATATTTTCCCTCCCAAATGACCATTTTATATTTTGCATGAACCAATGTTTTATCTTCTAAAAACTAGACCAGATGTAAGATCCCTTCATTTTCCCAATCTCTCCCATTCTAATCTAATCAATGATAGACCTTCTCATATAATATTTTGTTGTAATGGTATCCTTCCAAATGCCATCAGCAAACAGTGCACGCCAAAGGGACTTCATTAACATTGACCAACCAAACACTTGGGTGTTCAAGATACCCCAACCACCAATTTCTCTTGGTCTGGATATAGAACTCCACTTAACTAAGTGAAATTTGTGATCCATATTGGACCATAACAAGTGAGCCATTGTAGAATGCATATTGGAAATAATATGATAAGGAAGAGCAAATAATTTCATCCAATATATAGCCAATTTTTGTAGTACATATTGTATCAGAGTGAACCTCCCTCCAAGTGAGAGCCAATGATGTGTCCAAAATTTGAGCTTGTTATTGAATTTAGTGAGAAATCATGACCAGTCCTCCAAACGGTAGTTTTTAGGCTTCAACCTAAAGCCCAAATAGGTAAAGCCTTCATGTAGGGATTTGGTGCCAACCCCAAAAATATCAACAATAAAGTTTATATCAGTAGGGCTCCCATACGAGAAGATAAAAATAGACTTCTAACCATTTTCAGTAAGTCCATAAGCCTCTCCAAAATGGTGGAAGATGTAGTGTAATGTTTCCCATTGTGCCCTGGAAATAATCCCAAATGTAATAATATCATCAACAAAGAAAAGGTGAGTAATATTAACCTCTTGATTCATTTTCAAGCCCATGAATGTCCCCAAATCCTTTTCCAAGTTTATCTTGCTACTAATGCCACCCATAATAAGAATGAAGAGGAGGGGCGATAAGGAGCATCCTTGCCTCAGATCCCTCCCCACTCAGAAAAAATCAGTGGGTTGTCCATTAATAAGAACAACAAGTCATGCCTTTGTCACGCGTGCCATAATCCACTCAACATTTTGTATCTCAATCCCGATCTTTAGAAATATAATTATGAGGAAAGCCCAGTCAACGCAATCGTATGCCCTCTGTAGGTCAACCTTCATATCCACCACTTCCAATTTTTTTGTCTGAATGGAATGTATGCACTACTGAGCAATAGAAATGGCATCATGGATAGACCTATTGTGGATAAATACAAATTGTTCCCTATAAATGTGAACAGAGAGAGCTCCCTTGATCCACTCTGAAATGACCTTCAAGATGAGCTTATATATAATATTGCATAGTGAAACTGGTATGAAATCTGAGAAAGTGGAAGGGGCAGTGACTTTTAGAATAAGGGCAATGAAGGTAGACTTTATACAGCCTGAAATGCGCCTCATATTCCAAGATTCATCTACCATCTCCAACAAATCCTGTCCCATGAGCTCAAAAATTTGCAAGAAAAAATCAACTGTCCAGCCATTAGGGCCAGGGAATTTGCCCTTGGAAAAATATTTTAGTACCGAGAGAATTTCCTCTTTGGTGACCGGTCTAAAAAGTGCAACATTTGATTCATTATTGAACATCCGAGGATATTCCTCCGCACCCCAAAGTTGATTTTCAATGAGTAACTCATCTTTGGCCTTGAAAAAGTTATGAAAATACCATACCTCTTCTTTCTGAATCTCTGTATTGGAATAAACATAATTACCTCCAGCCCCCCTAATGCTCCATATCGTGTTGATTTTCTTCCAATGGCATGCAAATTGGTGGAATAATTTTGTGTTTTGATCCCCCCCCACGGATCCATATGGCCCTGCTCTTTAATCTCCAAGTATTTTCCTCAATCAAAAGAATGTGCTTTTTCCTTTCTTCTAATTTCTTCAACCTTTCCAATGTATGCGAAGTGGGTGGCACTTTTGTCAAATTCTCCCCAACTTCTCGAATTTCCTCTATCAAAACCTTAAATTCCTTATATAAACTGATCGCTTTCTTTCGTTCCCATATACACACCTAGCTCTTCAGTTACTTTAATTTCAAAGTAATATTATCCATGGTTGACATACCCAAATGAACATCATATGATTTCCATAGTCTTGTGACTAGTTTGATGAAATATTCATCTTCAAGCCTAATCATGAGATTATGTGTTATGCTTAGAAATGAAAGTTCTTGAAACAGGACCGAACCTGAGCGACTGGAAAGGCCTCGTCGTTGCGATTCTGGTGCCATGAACGATTAAAAAAACCGATGTCGTATGAGGAAGATATCGCATTCTGTCCGTTTGTCCAAACAAAAAAAAAATTGTGACTGGGATGCCCAGTCAGTATGCAGGTACAGTCAGCAGGTATATTCTATGAAATATTCCCTTTTCTCCAGCCAATCAAATCGCGCCATGTGGCTTAATCTGCATCATTGAATTTGTGGTACAGAACTGTGATATCAACCATTGGATGGTTTACACGTTTTTTATTTTGGACTGTCGGATGAGCGACATGTGGCAAGCCTGGAGGGCGCCACGTGTCCTTGGGAGGCGTATGTAAAATTTTTGGGGGGAGGTGGGCTTGACCCCATGACCTCCGGTTTGCACGCAAGTCCTCCGACCACCTCGCCTACCGCTTGTTACTTAACAATCATAGAACTTCACATTCATTTATTGTTTATAAGTTTTATGGTTGAGGGGGGGGGGGGGGGGGGGACCGCCAACAATCCCAACCCACTGGCGGCCCCAAGGTCTGTTCACATGACAGTGCCAACAACCGCAACATTTAAACTGACCGATGGTTCCAAGCCATAACGAAAACCATTTCCCAACATTGCAGCCACATGGTTTATATAAACCGCGGCATCAAACGTTATATCACTGTAGCAACAAATCGTAACTACCGGCGAGAGATCCGTTCACATGTCATGGTAATATTTAATGTTGAATTTGACGGTTAGCAGGGGCGGTTTATCTAGTGGAGATATTAAAGTATGTCACATGGGCGCAATTTCAAGTTTTAATGCCACAGTTACCAGAACTACAACTCTAGGTTCCGTCCATTATGCGAAGTTATTTAAAACACAAACTGTGTAGGTTTTAACCCTGTACAAAAATTATCTACAAACAAATCTTAAAGACAGAAAATAAATAGTAGCGAGAGCATAAAACATAAAACAGATAAACACAGAGATTTTCCCCTGGATCCCAAATCGGGACGACCAACTTGATTTTTCATTATATTTCTTTTAGTGTTACAACACATATATATACATGCCGAAGCATACATAAACCCCAATCCATTAACCCTGGATTAGAACATAACCGTAGTTCTCTTGATCGGATCTACGAAATACCAGGGGCCGAAAACCACCGTACCCCAAAACCATGTGCAAACCGATGCTCAAAACCATGGGCGGATCCGCCCACTGGAAAATAAGGACCAAAATTTTTTTCGGGGCGCTTCCCTGGACCCCGACAGGGGGGGCTATCGCCCCCCCTATGACCCCCCCGACGTTGCGCCTAGCACAATGTATAGGGGGGGCGACGCAATGTACAGGGGGGGCTATCGCCCCCCCTGTGACCCCCCCGCACGTGATTAGTCGTGGAAAGAATATAACACATACCAAAAATTCTCCCACTTGTTGTTTTCTTTCAGTAGGGGGCCACAAGAGAGTTTAGTCATTAGCCCAGTTCTGCAACACCCATTGTTTCTCTACACCAAGAGAACTTCTGAGTGCTTATAGACTTCGTCAATGCATCTGCAACATTCTTCAAAGTGTCCACCTTTACCAGCAACACCCTTTTAGCCTCAACCATATCTCTAACAAAGTGATATTCAACATCAATGTGCTTTGTCTTTGAATGATAAGCAGGGTTCTTAGCCAAGAAAATTGCACTTTGGCTATCACAGTCTATCCTTATAGCTTGTTGTACCAACCCCATACTTGAACACAATCTCTGCAACCAAACTGCTTCCTTGCTTGCATGAGTGGATGCTATGTATTCTGCCTCTGTAGTTGAAAGAGCCACTACAGACTGTCTTTTACTCATCCAACTGACTGCGCCTCCAAATAGGCTAAACACATACCCACTTGTAGATCTTCTTTGGTCCAGATCTCCAGCCCAGTCTGCATCAACAAAACCACGAATGTCCAACATTCTTTCCAATACTGGTCTTCCCTGGTAGCACAAGCCATAATCACTAGTGCCACGTAAATATCTGAAAACCCGCTTCACTGTTGTCCAATGCTCCTTCCCTGGGTTTGACATAAACCTGCTCAATACTCCCACTGCATGTGCAATGTCTGGTCTAGTACAGACCATTACATACATCAGTCTACCCACTGCACTTGCATATGGAACATGGGACATATCCTCCTCTTCTTCTTGTGTCTTGGGGCACTGTTCAGCAGACAGCTTTGTACCTACAGGAATCAGAACATTCACTGGTTTACTATCCTACATATTGAACCTCTGCAATATAGTCTCGACATACTTCCTCTGGTTTATCCAGAGCTTCCTCTTTGCTCGATCTCTTTTAATTTCCATGCCCAAAATATAGTTTGCGGCACCAAGATCCTTCATGTCGAATTTGGAGAACAGTTGGGTCTTCAAATCTTGGATAATTTCTTTTTCATTTCCAATCAACAACATATCATTCACATACAAGAACAAATAAATAACTCGATCACCAATTAATTTAAAATAAACACAGTGATCCTCCTTGCTTTTGGTGAAGCCAACTCCCCATATGTAGGTATCAAATTTATGATACCACATCCTTGGTGACTGTTTTAACCCATACAGAGACTTCTTTAACCCGCATACTAGTTATTTCTTCCCCTTCACCATAAAGCCTTCAGGTTGTTTCATGTAGATCTCCTCTTCCAGATCCCCGTGAAGAAATGTTGTCTTCACATCCATCTGTTCTACCTCAAAATCAAATGCAACAACAACAGATAAAAGTAATCTAATAGAAGTAACTTTGGCAAAAGGAGAAGAAATATCACCAAAATCTATTCCTAAGACTCCGGAATAACCTTTTTGCTACCAAATCAAGCTTTGTATTTCTCCACCTTGCCTTCTACATTCATCTTCTTCTTAAACACCCATTTGCTCCCGATGGGCTTCCTTCCAGCCAACAACTCCACCAGATCACATCCCTCATTTTTATGCAAGGACGCCATTTAATCAACCATGACCTCCTTCCAGAGTTTTCCATCCTCTGAATCTACTACCTCCTGATGGTTCTAGGATCATCATCAGTTATAGTTAAAGTAAAATTTGAATAGAAAGCAGATGGACTATACCTTTCTAGTTGTCTTCTTTCCCGAACTGATCTTCTCGCAGCTGGTGTTTGTGGCTCTTCCTCTTCTGAGTTCTTCTCTCGTCAGAACCGATTCATCCTCTCCTTGGTCAAACTCTATCTTTCTTAGGTTCTCGTGAAGGATTCTCCATGTTGACAACATTTTCACTTAAACACCACATCTCACACAGACACAACTCCTTTCCTTGTTTCTGGGTTCCAAAGCTTGTAACCTTTTAAACCATCCTTATACCTAATAAAGATGCACCTTTCATATTTATTATTCAACTTGGTCATTGTCTCCTTTGGAACATGTGCATATGCATCACATCCAAATACCCTCATATGTGAAAGAGATGGTTTCTTACCAGTCCATACCTCATGTGGAGTCTTATCCTCCAACGCCGATGAAGGTAATCTGTTAACCAGGTAACATGCGCCCCATCGCTCTCCCCCGCCTAGAATTATTGGCCCTAACCTGGCATCACTCGCTACGATTCTTGCCTTTTCCACGTTGTTCTATTCATTCTTTCCGTAATTCAGCAACTCCATTTTGCTGAGGTGTGTATGGAGTAGTCTTCTCTCGTGCTATACCACACTTCTTACAGAACTCTTCAAATTCCTTCTTGCAGAACTCCCCACCATTATCTGTCCTCAGCGCCTTTATCTTCTTCTCTGTCTAGTTTTCCACCAAAGCCTTAAATTATTTAAATCTGTCAAAGACTTCAGATTTCTTCCTCAAGAAATATATCCATGTATTCCTTGAGAAGTCATCTATGAATGAAACATAGTACACAGACTTACCCAGTGATGGAAGCTACACAGGTCCAAACACATCATTGTGCACAAGCTCTAATATCTTGTTCGCCCTCTTAGCACCAGAAGGAAAACTCACCTGATTCTACTTCCCATATACATAATGTTCATAGAAATCGAAATCTAGAGAGCTATTAGACATACCTTCTACCATACCATTTCCTTGAAGTATCCAAAGTCCCTTCTCTCCAATATGTCCAAGCCTTTGATTCCATAGCATGGTCTTTTCTCCAGAGACCACTAGGATTTCCGCTCCACTTTCAGGAACCACAGAACTGTTGCACCCAGCAATAATAGTGCTACCCTGAAGCTTGTACATAGTTCCAATCCGAACTCCTCACATTAATACCAGTGCTCCCTAAACCATCTTATAGGTATCTTTCTCGAACACTATTTTTACACCTGCATCATCCAACTTGCTTACAGAAATCAGATTTCTGGCCAATGCAGGAATGTGCATAACACCCAAAAGTGTTCTAATCCTTCCACCTTGTAGCTTCAACTTGACTTTTTCATGTCCGACGATTCTGGCCTTCCTATCATCACCTAAGAAGACATCACCGCCATCATATTTCTCATACTCGTAGAACCACTCCCTATGTGGAGTGAAGTGAAAGGATGCACCCGAATCAATCAACCATGACTCATGATCTACATGTGTATTTGAAGAAGAAGCTAAATACACATCCCCACCTTCATCCGAGGTAGTTTTTTCCTCTACAGAAGGAGCATCATCAGATCCATTTCCTTTCTCAAGAGCTTTAGATCTGCAGTCCTTTTTGTAGTGCCCTTCCTTTCTGCATTTCCAGCACACCTTTACAAAATTTACAGGAGATTTAGATCTCCCTCTAGATTTATATCTCCCACTCGAAACCTTATTCTTGTTTCTGTTCTGGGACCTTTCTCATACAGATAAGGCATCTTCGTTCTGACCCTCCATATTTCTCCATCTCGTTTCCTCCGAAAGCAAGGCTGAGACAATGTCATCAAAATTCAAGGTAGTTGTATTGCTACCTATTGCAATAACCAGACTGTCCCATGAGTCTGGTAGAGAACACAAAAAATTGATGCACTTATCTTCATCTGAGATTTTAATATCAACAGATGACAGCTAACTTACCACAATATTGAAGGCATTCAAATGCTCTGTCTCCGAGTCTCCATCCTTCATCCTCAGGTTATACAGCTTTTTCCACAGGAACAATTTATTCACCAAAGACTTAGATTGGTACAAAGTCCCTAGCTTGTCCCTCAAGGTCTTCGCCGTAGCTTCCGCAGATACATTCAACAATACTAAATCCGAGACACACAATTGTATTGTGCTCTTTGCCTTCCGATCCAGCTTCTTCCAGTTTTCATCTGACATTGTCGTTGGTTTGTACCCAGATCTATCGCGATCCACTGATATTTATCCACCAACAGATCCTCCATCTTGAGCTTCCACAACTCAAAACTCTGACCATTAAATTTATCGATCTCTATCTTCCCGCCGATCGCCATTTTCTTTCACCGCAAGAATCAATCTCGTAGATCTCCCACTGAACAGGGTCTACCTTAGGCCTGAGCAAAAAAACCCTCAGCAGCAAAGGCGTCCCCTTGAATCCAAAACAACTCTAATACCAAATGTAGGTTTTAACCCTGTACATAAATTATCTACAAATGAATCTTAAAGACAGAAAATAAACAGTAGCAAGAGCATAAAACATAAAATAGATAAACACAGAGATTTTCCCTTGGATCACAAATCAAGACGACCAACTTGATTTTTCATTATATTCCTTTTAGTGTTACAACACATATATATACATGCCGAAGCATAAATAAACCTCAATACATTAACACCTGGATTAGAACATAACCTTAGTTCCTTTGGCTGGATCTACAAAATACCAGGGGCCAAAAACCATCGTACCCCAAAACCATGTGCAAACCCATGCACAAAACCATGGGCAGATCCGCCCACCGAAAAATAAGGACCAAAAAAAAAATTCAGGGCGTTGCCCCAGACCCCAACAAGGGGGGGCTACCGCCCCCCGTGTGACTCCCCTGCGCGTGATTAGTCGTGAAAAGAATATAACACATACCCAACAAACCGCGCAATTAAAGGAGAGGGGTCAGCTTGTGACCATACCATCCTAACTATACCATTTAACATCAAATGGTTTATATGGCGGGAGTTGGAGCGTGCCCCCAAATTTATTGGTTTTCATTAAATTTAACTCCAGTTAAGTGCTAGTCTCCACTTTTAGTGGAGCTTTTCTAGATGTCATTGGGAAAAATGCATGGGTAGGTCAATTTTCAACCAATTTGGGTAAAACAAGAGTCTACCTAGACTAATTTGAGCATTTTGGAGCCATGGGTACAGAGAAAAAAACCATTAGAGCCCTGTAAACACATGTAATTTATAATTTTGAGCATAATGACAAAGAGGGACATGCCATTGGGAGCTGGACCAGTAGATGTAGCCCAGGAGGGGTGAATTGCTTCATCATGCCTACTGTGTAAAACTTATGTGTGATTGTATTTCTCTGTTATACATTGTTGTTTAGTGTTTTAAAGGCTTATTTTCGTGCTTAAAGTTCACTAATTCATCTGTGTTTCGTGGTTAAAACACTCATTCCATAAGCAAACAAATGGAGACAAATTGTACATGTTTATATTACTGAAAGGCCACTTAGCACAACAAAACTAACATTCCTTTCAGATCAAGTTGGTATCAGAGCTATAGTTTAATCTCTGGTGTTTTTGTGTGCAAATATTTGTTAACTGTTTCCAAGGGTTTTCATGCTTACTAGGCTCAAGCTTAAGAAAGGAGAAGGAAAATTGGTGGAAGCAATAGGTTCTCAAAGTGAGCCATAGCAAAGGAGGGCAAGATTTACACATTCTCCACCACCTAGTTCACCTCCAAATGAAGCAGAAGCAACATCAAGCATGCATCTAGGAGAAGGATAAATCCATGAAGAGGTGGATCCCAAAGAAGAAGAAAGAGTGTTCAGGAAAGCATTCCTTGAAATGACTAAAATGGTGAGAGTCCTTTATCAAGAAAGGAATAAAAGACTAGAAGGAGAAGGATCCAAATTTCACAAGGTCAGGGATCATCAGGAGGTCACAAGGATGAAAATAAATCAAAGGATGGCAATGGAGGAAATGGAGGCAATGGAAATTCACCATCCTCGCCCTCATCATCATCATCATCTACTTCATCTTCAGTACACCAGTCACATAAGTCAAATAAAACTGGTAAAATTCCTTTTCTAAAACTTGATATTAAGTTTGAATTGCCAATGTTTAATGGTGAAGTTAATGCAGAAAAGCTAGATAATTGGATTAGGAAATTGGAGGTCTATTTGAGAATCCAAAACTTTCATGATCATGATACCAAAATCCAACTAGCTTCATTGAGGATGGAAGGTGAAACACTTGTTTGGTGGGAAGCCAAGACAAAGGAGGAGATCAAGAAGCATGGAAATATTATTCTATCATGGACTGATTTCATTTCTGCAATAAAACAACAGTTTTATCCATTAGCTCACATGCATAAAGCCATATTGGACTGGAAATTTTTTTAAACAATTGAAAGGACAAAATATATAAGTGTATACTCAAGAATTTACGAGAAGAGCTCTTTTATTAGGAGTATATTTGCAGAGCCAAGACACTTTTCTCAAGTACATAGGAGGATTACATACCTACCTAAGACATACTATCCTCATGTTTAACCCTACAAGCCTAGATGAAGTTTGTGTACAAGCCACACATTTAGAGGCAAGGGGAAAACAAAACTTAGATGAGAATGAGGAAAATGAGTTTAAAGGAAAATGGAAGAAAAAGAGAAATGAAAATATCAAAAAAGAGAAGGGAAAATTCTTTTGAAAACACTGTTCTAAAACTAGCCATGATGAAGACCATTGTTGGAAACTTCATCCAGAGTTGAAACTAGAAAGTTTTAAAGCCAAAGAGAAAGCCAAGGAGAAAGGAAAAAATTGTTACAATAGCTGAACAAGACTTAGGGTCAGATTTAGGATATGAAACAAAAATCATAGCTATGGGACTAAAGGACATGAAGGGGAAATACATTGAAACTAAACCCAGTTATAGTATATCTAACTGTCACATACAAGCTCCAAATGGAGAAGAGAGAATTGAATTGTTTCATCTGAGGGTTATTTCCAAACATACCAAGGTTGATGCATTGTTTGACAGTGGGTCACAAGAAAATTACATCTCAAGACTTGGTCAAGAAACTTAATCTTGAGACCATTCCACATCCAAAAAATATCCACTTGGTTGGATTTTTAAGGATGCAAATTTTCAGGTTTCAAAGAAGTGCATGTTGCGTTGTGCAATAACTGCACATTTCATTGACACAGTTGAATTAGATGTTGTTCTGCTTGATATAACAGGTATGGTGTTGGGCAGTCCTTACTTATATGACAGGAAATCAATCTTCCATCGCCATGAGAGAAAATACCATTTATTCAAAGATGGCAAGGAATATATTGTGAGAGCTCATCGCAAGAAACTAAACACTTCTTTAGTTAATGCAGGGAAAATGAAGAGGCTAGTCAATGCAAGCCAAAACTTGACATTGATGATATTAAACAAAGAGATGTTTTACATCATCCTTTTCAAAAAAATGTTGATTTATGTAATGAGTTGTTTTAGTTTGAAAACATGTTGTCTTTGAAAGAAGATGACGAGCAGTTGCATCAGTCGACATTGGTGTTAAACGGTGCTAAAAACAAAGTGTCAGTGCAAGAAGTTGCAAAGGTCAAAGAGAGGGCAAAGAAACTTGGCAAAGAAGGAACACGATACATAAATTTTCATTGTTGGTTTCTGATAGGTATGGTACAATGGTGAAGAAACTTGGTCAATAATCGACACAAGTTCAAGGCTAAAGCAAAAAATCACCATAAGGACAGAATGCAAGGTGAGAAAAATTCCAAGTTTCCTTTGATTATAGACCAATGTAGAAACAAGATGTTTAATACAAATTTACGTTGTTTTTCTACAAGTTCAGAAAATGTGCAGCATGACAGTGTCAAAGACAGGAATGATTTGTCGACGGAATCAAGGACGAAGTTGTATTTTCATGAAAAGATCCAATTAATGAAATTAGGGAAATTTCAGTGGATAAAGATTGGAAGAGTGGGAACACAGTCTCTTCATCTCCATGTTCAGTAATCCAGCGAGCTTTTGGGGTCCAAAAGCTTTCTGGTGGGGAGGTGTGATCAGGAGATCATGTGTTATGCTAAAAAATGAAAGTGCTCGAAACAGGACCGAACCTGAGCAACCCGAAAGGTATCGTCGTTGCGATTATGGTGCCGCAAACGGTTCGAAAAACCAATGTCGTATGAGGAAGATACCACATTCTGTCCATTTTCCCAAACATAAAAAAAATTTGTGACTGGGATGCCCAGTCAGCATGTAGGTACAGTCGGCAGTTATATTCTAGGGAATATTCCCTTTTCTCTAGCCTATCATATCGCGCCACGTGGCTTAATTTGGACCGTTGAATTTGTGGTACAAAAGTGTGATATCGACCGTTGGATGGTTTGCACATTTTTTATTTTGGACCATTGAATGAGCGACATGTGGCAAGCCCAGAGGCCGCCATGTGTCCTCAAGAGGTGTATGTAAAATTTTGTGGAGTTGGCGGGTCGACCCCGCAACCTCGAGTCTGCACACAAGTCCTTCGACCACCTCGCCTACCGCTTGTCACTTAGCAATCATAGAACTCCACATTCATTTATTGTTTATAAGTTTTATGTTTGAGGTGGGGGACCACCAGTAGTCCCAACCCGCTAGCAACCCCAAGGTTTTTTCACATGACCATGCCAGCAACCACAACATTTAAACTGACCGATGGTTCCAAGCCATAACGAAAACCATTTCCCAACATTGCAGTCACATGGTTTATATAAACCGTGGCATCAAACGTTATATAACCGCAGCAACAAATCGTAACTACCAGCGAGAGATTTGTTCACATGTGGCGGTAATATTTAATGTTTCAGTTGACGGTTAGCGGGGGTGGTTTATCTAGTGGAGATATTAAAGTATGTCATATGGGCGCAGTTTCAATTTTTAATGCCACAGTTATCGGAACTACGACTCGAGGTTCTGTCCATTATGCATAGTTATTTCAAACACAAACTCACAGTTAAAGGCAGGGGGTTGGCTTGTGACCACCCCGTCCTAACCATACCATTTAACATCAAATGGTTTATATGGCGGGAGTTGGAGCGCGCCCCTAAATTTAGGGGTTTTCATTAAATTTAACTCCACTTAAGTGCCAGTCTCCACTTTTAGTGGAGCTTTTCTAGCTATCATTGGGAAAAATGGACGGGGAGGTCAATTTTCGACCAATTTGGGTAAAACAAGAGTCTACCTAGACTAATTTAAGAATTTTGGAGCCATTGGTGCAGAGAAAACAACCATTAGAGACCTATAAACACATGTAATTTAAAATTTTGATCATAATGACAAAGAGGGACATGCCATTGGGATCTGGACCAGCAGATGTAGCCTAAGAGGGGTGAACTGCTTCATCATACCTACTATTTAAAACTTATGTGTGATTGTATTTCTATGTTATACATTGTTTTTCAATGTTTTTAAGGCTTATTTTCATGCTTAAATTTCACTAATTCATATGTTTCATGGTTAAAACACTCATTCCTTAAGCAAACAAATGGAGACAAATTGTACATGTTTATATTACTGAAAGGACACTTAGCACAACAAAACTAATACACTCCTTTCAGATCAAATCCATATCTTGTTAAACTTGAAAGGTATTCCCCTCCTAACCAACTTCGCATGTCATTGGAGGACAATAGGATAGTGATAAGAGATGTAAGTATTCTCGACTCTAGATCTTAAATTCCCGAAAACTTCAAATAGATTTTGGCGATCCATAAATCTATCGATTCTTTTTCCAATATACTCACTTCCACATCTATCATTGTGTCATGTGGGCTCGATTGGGACAAGTCATATGTCCACCAAATGGTTATCATCAAAGGGAGAGTTTAATCGGTCTGAAAGAGGATCACTACGACACTTCAACCCCCAGTACTCCTCCCTGGATAAAACTACATTATAATCTCCATCAATGATATCTTTAAAATATGTGAGGACTCCACTCTATCCCATAACATGTGTCTTCCAACATATGGAGAATATATGTTCCAAATGTGTATCTTCTCAACAAAACCCTGAATATACCCTAAAAGAAAAATTCTAGCAAAAAAATTATGGGCATTCAAATTTTCCCAATTTGGATCCCATAGAGACACATTGCCACAAAAAAACCACATGAATCAACAACAACCATGCACCAATTTGGATATATTGATTGAAAATATGCTTAGGATATCCTAGAATCAACCATCGTCTCCTGAATGAGAATGGTGAATGGATAAACAAATAGGAATAGGTGATGCACAGACAATGTTTTTGTTGCATCCCCCAATCCATGCATATTAAAAGACAAGATATTCATCATGAACCAGTCTCAGAGGGCTTGAATGCTCTAAGGGCCCCGAAAGCAGAGGTATCAAGTATATGAACGTTATATAATCCATCAGAGTCATGAAATAAGTGATTCCCCGACAATTTCCCTCAGAAATGTACTTCCCTTACACCCCCCCCCCCCCCTCGTCAAGTGGTAATGTTTTTGGCTGAATCAGGGTTGATGATAGGAGAGGTGACCCAACCTTTGGCATATGTTAAGGATAGACTTGAGATCCATCACAAGGTTAAGCATATAAAATTGTGTTGGTGTCCCGTGTTTTGATAGTTTGGAAAATCAAAAGACAAGGCAACATCAGAACCAATCTTTAGAGTTCCAGGATCTAGTCCTCCCGTTCTCAGAGAGGGATCTCTCAAATTATTTGTTTTGCAAAGATTCGTCTTGTGTGCTTAGAGTATTGATTTTAGACTAGCTATTAAGTGCAGGTGTTTGTTTGGTTGGATTGATACAGCAGAATATGAAAGGTCTAGGAAAGATACACAGAATGGAGAAACATCTGGTTCATTGGGCAATGGAGTCAATAAGAGGTGATAACATACTCATTAATGGATATGGGATATCAGAGGGCAAATCTAACTTGGTCGCAGGATCCTTTGGTTTTGGAATGAGATGGACATCAATGATTTGGAAAGAGAAATTTGATTCTCAACGAAGGGAATTTGAAAACATAACTTGAACAATAAAGAAATATTTGATAGACAAGGCTAACCATAAATTCTACAAACATTCTCTAAGCAAATAATGACTTCAAGACAACTTTCAAAATGAAATCTAAGATTTGGGGAACACCCTATTTCCTCAAAGATTTTATTTCAAATGACTTAGAAAACATAAAAGATTCATTGATAATTGTAGTCATAGAAGAGGGAACACCTAAATACATCTATGATCACAACTATAAAGACCTTTAAGCCAATTGTTCAAGCAAGGACAAGGGGCAAGATCAAAACAAACCTCCCTGACTTACTATAAACGAAAGAACTCCAAAGGGAGACTTCAATAACAGTCTTTAAGTGGCAACAGACAAGCAGGGAGAACCATAAATCATGCTGAAACCAACTCTTTGAACTATTAAGGAAACAAACAAGCATGAAGACTAAAGAGAGAGGTTAAAGAATCTAAAATACTTCAGCAAAAGAAAACATGAAACAGTGAAGGATGAACAGGTCTAAGGTGCTTCCAGGAGTCATTTCTTAGCCTAAAACTTTCAACCTACTGTAGTAAGAAATCATGGAACAGAATGAAAACAGGAGAAAACATTAAACAGTTCAGAATACTTCACCAACAGCCAAGCTCATGGATCCAATGATAGAGCCTTCTCAAGAACAAGCATGCAACAACATCATCAAGGCTTCCAAGACTTCAGTTTCTTCTTCAACTTCAACAGACTGTGTATTATTTCATAGAGTTTCAGTATTACAACTAGTGATCAACCAACAACCAACCAACCAACAACTTCTCATCTTCTACAGAGGTATTTATAGAAGAATGAGGAGGTGAGATTTGATAAAATATCTCCCAAGATAATTAATACAGATTAATGACTTCTCGGCCTTTGAGGGGATCAATGGAGAAGTTTACAGGTGTTCTCACTGTATTAATGGATTTACATTTAATATTAAGCTTGGTGGGAGCTTTCATTGACTTTTGAGGCTCTGTGTCATGTTGGAGTAACTCTGCAGATATTTTTTTCATTAAGTTCCTTGCAGAAGTAACTGTCTAGCTGCGTCGAGGCGAATATCTGATTTTTCTCAATAACTTTGGCCTCTGTTTTGAATGCTTGTGGCTAAAGGTGGCACTTTGGTAGCTGAGAGGAATCAATTTGCCTCAGATGTGGCAGTGGAGGCCTTTCTGTCTGATAAAACACTTATGATTTTCCTTTGATTGTGTTTTAATTTGGGGGATTAGGATTTTGATAATCAATGCTAGCCATGATCCCCAAATCTGTCTTCAATCTTCTATTCTGGTATGTTCTGTCTTTGACACTGATACTCTTTTAAGTGTGCTTTTAATAACATAGTGTCTTGTTGATGTGCAGGCCACGCAGGGCTCATATGGCATCAATGCCTCATGAAGCATTGATGAAACGTGGAGTAGAGCCTCGTGAATGGTTCTCTTTTATGAATTGAAGGCACAGGAATCGTCATTCCTGGCCTTCAGCCTTTATATAATGGAAAACCCATCAAACACCTGCAAAATACAGAAAATATTATAAAATCCTGCGTATTTGGGGGAAAACTGCTTCAGAGGGCGTGGGGAGGAGCGTAGCCGTTGAATGGAAGCATCCAATGGTGGAGATTTAGCCAAGAGAAGGTAAAAAAGGAGAGCGGAGGGAAGAATAAGACGAAATGATTTTGGATCGTCCGATCTGGACACGTGGACGATCCAGATCCAATAAGAGGATTGCAATCTGTAGAGAAACAATGTTATTGCGCTTGGAAAAAACTTGCGATGCGATGTAGCGCTGACCGTTGATCTGCAGATCAGATCGATGGTGGGAGATGCGTCGGGAGGTCGCAATTGGTGGGGTAAAGGTTAATGATCGGAGAAATTATGGGCCGTTGGATCTGGGAAGGCGGAGAGGAGATCAACGACGGAAAACCAATCGGAGATCGACAATCGGGGGTGGCAAAATAAATGATTAAAAATGCACCTAATGAAACTTGCGATGCGATTGAGCGCGGGCCGTTTGATCGGCTTATGATCAACGGCGGGGATCGCTTTTAAAGCGAACCGGCGAAAACCCTTTTTTAACATAGAAAAACCTGCCACTTAACATAAATGACAAGCTTTATAGTATGAAGTATGTATATATATATGAAAGGGTTAGTGCTGACTAACAAAGCCATGGGTCTATGGGAAATGATAGGCTCGGTCTACCGTATGAAGGGGCCTATTGCATCGGAACTTCTCGCAGTAAGGTTCATCAATCAACCCCATTGTAAAATCCTCCGATGCGGCTGAAGCACTCGGACTTCTAACACTTAAGTCCTGTAGGTTGTGTTGTTAAAGAGAGGAAGTGAGTTTATATATACGGGACTTAATCTCATCGGAACCTTTGATGCGGTCTTTCAATCAACCAATTTGGATTTCTCCGATGCGATTGCGCTTCGGTCTTTTTAATCTAACCATTTTTTTGATTTGAAAAGCATTGTATGGGTGCTTTAGACCAAACTTTGGATAAAAAGGGTTTTATGTATTTATAAAAGAAACAAATGATTGGAGATGGATTTTCAAAATGGTTTAGCGCCCGATTGTGGGCCCACGGGTTTGTATGGAACAAAAGGATCAGCACAGAACAGGGGCCAATCGCAGACGGAAGCCATTATAACAAAAAGACTTAAATGTATTCGTGTTTTTTCCTATTTATATTGTTCCTGACGGTGAAGCGCTTGGTTCTAGCGCCTGGGCACGTGGAGGGAAGTGGTTTAAAACTGACGGCGCAAATAAGTCCTTGTGGGACAAAAACTTGTTTTTTATGAGTTTTTCGTAGTTTTCAATGGATTTGAGGGTTTCGTGAGGCTAAAAGTGGAATGAACTCTGAAAAAAAATGGGATTTTCACAATGCAGAAGAGGACTCAAAATAGAGGAGTTTTATGGAGAAAAAGGGGAGCAAAATGTCATACATAGTGGAGGAAGGAAAAAATGATGATTTTGCAACAATTTTTTTTCACTGCTTTTAAAACAATAAATTCGAGTATAAAATAGGAACAGTAGTGAAGATTTGGACAGAGGCATGAGGCCTTCAAGAGTCTTCAAGAGCCAACACTTTTTAGCAATAAAATTTGTTCCTTGAAGGCTCCAAAAAGTTTTAGCCACCTTTTGCTATGACAAATTTTATAGGTGGCTAACAGTGGCTCCACTTGGGGATGGTGCCTTCTTGAAGGCATCAAGAACTTCAGACTTGCATTCTCTGGGAGGCTGATCAGTGCCTCATCCATTGGGCTACCTTTCTTTGATTGAATGATATTCTTTGCTCTGCAACATGTTAGCAGCCATGAAAAACAATGGTTCTCTCATCAACAAGCTTTCTACCTACCCAATCCTACTAATCTAACATTTTTCTTCATTAGAGTGCACTTGGATTGGCAAACTCTTTGCACAACATTTTATTCTTTTGAAAGCAGGAAATCTAATCTATTTCTACTTCTTATTTCTCCATGGACTCAGTTTAAATAGTTGAGTCCATATGATTTTCTACCTAATCTACTAATCTGTTAGGATTAAATAGTCTAACATATTTTTATTCACTAATTTCTAAAACGGAAATTTAAAAGCATACAAGTCAAGATTGAATAGTCTAACTTGTTGCTGATCTATGGCATAAAAAATAAGCTGCACATAGATATTATTTTATAGAAAATTAAATCAAAATGGAAGGCTTAAGATCTGAAGATTCAAAGCACTTCCTTCATCCTTTTTTCAGCTCTTTTTTTACTCTTGTTTTGAGCTGTTCTTCTTTACCATCTGGTTCAGATTTTAAGCTGTTTAGAACCAGATTTACATTTGTTTTGACTCAGAAAATAAAACAGATTTGATTCATCTCTCTTTTGAAACTTAGGCTCAGATTTTGAGCATGTTTGAACCTTTAATTTCTATCCTAATCTACCCAATGATAAGCCAAGATTAAACAATTTAGCAAATTGAATTCACTTTCCTATCAGCGGTCAATTTAAAGCTAATTAGTCAAGATTAGGCTGTTTGAATAATTAGAAGCATGTTTTCAGGAGTGGCATTTAGGCTTGCACACTTTCAGAATTTATTTCTCTGTTTTGGTATGGGGCTGTACCTTTCTTGTTTTCACAATCTGCCCTCTTTTCTTTCTTTCATTGTTTTTGTATTTTTGTTTTTCTTAAAAGAAGAAAACAACAGATAACTAAATGCTCAAAGGTTTGAGCTTTATTGACATTCCTATCTAACCTATTCTAACTTGGAAATCTCTGTTGTTTTATATGATACAATAGTGCCAGTGCAGCCAATTGAGCAGTAAAAAAGGGTAGAGAATCTGACTGCTTGTCAGAGATAACCACAGGGTACTTTGAATGTGGGTCTTCAAAACCAAGGCCACCAGCAGTGGTGACCATTCCTGATATATCTGGCTCTTGTAAAGGATCAATGCTTGGGAACTTGAGCCAATCAGGGCCTCCATATATTCTGCCATAGGATCAAAAATATGATGGCAACTTTCTTCTTTTAGGCCTTCCATGACTAGTAGGCTATCTGCATCCTTGGCAGCTTTAATCACTGCATCTTCAGTGTAGCTCTTGAAAGCACAATCATCCTTTTCCTGCACATCAAAAGGCAGTGAAATTTATTCTTTCTTTGGGGGAGGGAGACTTTCCAAAAACGCTTTGGGGTCCCTGAATTGGTATGACTGATCTTGTGAATTCAACATTTCAATTTCAGTTTCATATCTTTCAATCACCAAGTCTAGGAAAATTTTCTTAATCTCAGGTTTAGCATTGAGTTTTGAGCTGAGAGGGATAACCTTTGGAAGGTCCTCACATTCAAGCTTTGCTAGCTCATAACAAAACTCTGCTATGAAACTTGACAGTGATTTTGCAATTTTCTCAAAGTCTTCTATCAGTGGAGTCATTAGGTTTATAGAGTGTTGTGGAGTCACCAGGTGGAAGATTTCAACTTTGCTGTCCACCAACAGTATGATTGGGTTTGCTCAATGCATTCCCAAAGGAGTCTACAAGGACTAGTGAAGTAATAGGCCTACTGGAAGCCAGTGGAGTCACCAGGTGGAAAATTTTTAGCTTTTATAAAGGTAAAATGTTTTATGGTTCCACCACCATGTTTATTATGAAGCCAAACTGAAATATTTTTTGGTTTTTCTGAGTTTCTATGGTTGTTTGAAAGACTAATGAGTCTATAAGAGATTGCTGGGCAACTATGAACTCAGTTGGTCCCATCGTGATCACCATTATGTTGGTGGCGATGAGGTGGCTAATAATCACTGGATATTCTTGAAAATAAGGGATTTCTGGAGTCCTGAAGGGTACTTAGATTGTCACTAACTCAGAAGGGTCCCACCGTGATCGCCATTATGTTGGTGTCTCGTGTTTTGATAGTTTGGCAAATCAAAAGACAAGGCAACATCAGAACCAATCTTTCGAGTTCCAGGATCTAGTCCTCCTGTTCTCAGAGAGGGATCTCTCAAATTATTTGTTTTGCAAAGATTTGTCTTGTGTGCTTAGAGTATTGATTTTAGACTAGTTATTAAGTGCAGGTGTTTGTTTGTTTGTTTGGTTGGATTGATACAGCAGAATAGGAAAGGTCTAGGAAAGATACACAGAATGGAGAAACATCTGGTTCATTGGGCAATGGAGTCAAGAAGAGGTGATAACATACTCATCAATGGATATGGGATATCAAAGGGCAAATCTAACTTGGCCGCAGGATCCTTTGGTTTTGGAATGAGATGGACCTCAATGATTTGGAAAGAGAAATTTGATTCTCAACGAAGGGAACTTGAAAACATAACTTGAACAATAAAGAAATATTTGATAGACAGTGCTAACCATAAATTCTACAAACATTCTTTAAGCAAATAATGACTTCAAGACAACTTTCAAAATGAAATCTAAGATTCAGGGAACACCCTATTTCCTCAAAGATTTTATTTCAAATGACTTAGAAAACATAAAAGATTCACTGATAATTACGATCATAGAAGAGGGAACACCTAAATACATCTATGATCACAACTATAAAGACCTTTAAGCCAATTTTTCAAGCAAGGACAAGGGGCAAGATCATAACAGACCTCCTTGACTTACCATAAGCAAAGAAATTCAAAGGGAGACTTCAATAACAGTATTTAAGTGGCAACAGACAAGCAAGGAGGACCATAAATCATGCTGAAACCAACTGTTCGAACTATTAAGGAAATAAACACGCATGAAGACTAAAGAGAGAGGTTAAAGACTCTAAAATACTTCAGCAAAAGAAAACATGAAATAGTGAAGGATGAACAGGTCGAAGGTGCTTCCAGGAGTCATTCCTTAGCCTAAAAATTTCAACCTACTGTAGTAAGAAATCATGGAACAGAATGAAAACAGGGGAAAACATTAAACAATTTAGAATACTTCACCAACAGCCAAGCTCATGGATCCAATGATAGAGCTCTCAAGAACAAGCATGCAACAACATCATCAAGGCTTCCAAGACTTTGGGCTTTCCACCCCACATCTGTGGACATTTCACAGAGTTTCAGTATTACAACTAGTGATCAACCAACAACCAACCAACCAACAACTTCTCATCTTCTACAGAGGTATTTATAGAAGAATGAGGAGGTGAGATCTGATAAAAGAACTCCCAAGATAATTAATACAGATTAATGACTTCTCAGCCTTTGAGGGGATCGATGGAGAAGTTTACAGGTGTTCTCACTGTATTAATGGATTTACATTTAATATTAAGCTCGGTGGGAGCTTTCATTGACTTTTGAGGCTCTGTGTCATGTTGGAGTAACTCTGCAGATATTTGTTGCATTAAGTTCCTTGCAGAAGTAACTCTCTAGCTACGTCGAGGCGAATATATGATTTTTCTCAATAACTTCGGCCTCTGTTTTGAATGCTTGTGGCTACAGGTGGCACTGTGGTAGCCGAGAGGAATCAATTTGCCTCAAATGTGGCGGTGGAGGCCTTTCTGTCTGATAAAACACTTATGATTTTCCTTTGATTGTGTTTTAATTTGGGGGATTAGGTTTTTGATAATCAATCTTAGCCGTGATCCCCAAATCTTTCTTCAATCTTCTGTTCTGGTATGTTCTGTCTTCGACACTGATACTCTTTTAAGTGTGTTTTTAATAACACAATGTCTTGTTGATGTGCAGGCCGCACAGAGCTCATATGGCATCAATGCCTCATGAAGCATTGATGAAACGTGGAGTAGAGCCCCGTGAATGGTTCTCTTTTATGAATTGAAGGCACGAGAATCGTCATTCCCGGCCTTCGGCCTTTATATAATGGAAAACCCATCAAACACCTGCAAAATACAGAAAATATTATAAAATCCTGTGTATTTGGGGAAAAACTGCTTCAGAGGGCATGGGGAGGAGCGTAGCCGTTGGATGGCAGCATCCAACGGTGGAGATTTAGCCAAGAGAAGGTAAAAAAGGAGAGTGGAGGGAAGAATAAGACGAAATGATTTTGGATCGTCCGATCTGGACACGTGGACGGTCCAGATCCAATCGGAGGATCGCAATCTGCGGAGAAACAATGTTAATGCGCTTGGAAAAAACTTTCGATGTGATGTAGAGCTGACTGTCGATCTGCAGATCAGATCGACGGTGGGAGATGCGTCGGGAGGTCACAATTAGTGGGGTAAAGGTTAATTATTGGAGCAATTATGGGGCGTTGGATCTGGGAAGGCGGAGAGGAGATCAACGGTGGACAACCAATCGGGGATCGGCAATCGGGGGTGGAAAAATAAACGATTAAAAATGCACCTGATGAAACTTGCGATGCGATTGAGCGCGGGCCGTTTGATCGGCTTACGATCAATGGTAGGGATCGCTTTTAAAGCGAACCAGTGGAAACCCTTTAGAACATAGGAAAACCCAACATTTTAATATAAACGAAGGTTTTATAGTATGGGTGAGATGTATATATATATGAAAGGGTTAGGCGCCCGACTGCAGGGCCATGGGTCTATGGGAAATGATAGGCCCGGGTCTAATGTATGAAAGGGCCTATCGCATCAGAACTTCGGAGTAAGGCTTTTCAATCAACCCATTGTAAAATCCTTCGATGCAATTAAGCGCTTCGGGACTTCAACACTTGGTTTCGGGGTGTAGATTGTATGGAGTTAAATGCGGAGGGGAGTGGAGTTTATATATACGTGACCCAATCGCATCGGAAAGTTTGATGCGGGTCTTTACAATCAAACCATTGTGGATTTCTCCGATGCGATTGCGCTTCGGGTCTTTTTAATCTAACCATTTTTCATTTAAAAAGCATAACTCCAGTGCGTTAGACCAAAACTTTGGGTAAGTGGGTTTTTTAATATACAAAGGAAATAATGGATCGTAGATGGATTTTCACAATGATTTAGCGCCCAATTTCAGGCCCACGGTTTGTATGGAGAAACAATATGATCGAGGTTATGGAACAGAGGGCCAATCGCATCGGAGTTTGTCCATAACAAAAAGACTTGTGCTCGTTGTGTTTTTCCGATGCGATAAGAGCTTGGATGTCTAGCACTTGGTTCTAGCGCTGGGGCATGTGGAGGGGAAGTGGTTTAAAACTTAGCCCAAGGGGGCTTAAGTCCTTAGTAAATAAAACTTATTTTTTATGAATTTTTCAGAGTTTTCAATGGATTTGGGGGTTTCGGTAAGGCTAAAAGTGAGTTCTTAACCTTGTAAAAAATGATTTTCATGAAGGGAAGAAGAGGGATCACGAAAATAGAGGGGTTTTATGGAGAAAAAGGGGAGAAAAATGAAGGTTAGTTTTGAGTGGAGGAAGGGAAAAATGATGATTTTGCGGCAGTTTTTTCACTCATGGAAACAACAGAAATTCTGAGTATAAAATAGGAATAGTAGTGAAGATTTGGATAGAGGTATGAGGCCTTCAAGAGTCTTCAAGAGCCAACACTTTTTAGCAATAAAATTTGTTCCTTGAAGGCTCCAAAAAATTTTAGCCACCTTTTGCTATGACAAATTTTATAGGTGGCTAACAAATTGAAGATCACTTTCAACTGAATTATGTGGATAGGAGGTTGGGAGATGTTCTGATGGATGAAGAAGGGAGAGTATAGGAACAAAAGAAGACGACGGGTCATAACCAGGCAGTTCCAAAGGAGGAATCGCAAAGGTATCATCAGAAGGGTTAGGAGCCAAGGAAATCAGATGTGAAGCGGAGGGTGGGGCCGCACAAACATTGGGTATGTATGTACACTCGACAGATAGCGTGTTAGAACATGCATGGTCAAGATTTTGGTTTCCCTTCGGGCAAGAATCCGACAAATGGGTAGGCGAAGAAAGTTTAGAATCTAAGGGGATAGAAATAGACTTCGCTGAAATAAAAAGGGACCATCAAAAGAGGTATAAATACCATTATCATCCTATGGCTACGGATGTACGTCCTCTGGAATTAGATGTATGTTTTTTGTCGTGGTGTGCATCTCTTCTTCCATAATATCGCCTGGGCCATATTTCCAGTATGTGACCCATATGATGGCATAATAGACATCAGAATGGTATTCCTCAATAATCAATCCTCTGTCAGATACGAAGAGAGTCCCATTCCAAATCAATATTCTTGGGAAGACCCCCAGTGTAATTCACCTCAACCAGAATCCAAGCAACTCATTTTTCTCGAGTACCCAAGACCTGGGGATCCATATAGATGAAAAGACCCATCATGTTTCTAATCTCCATCAGTGAGTGTCGATTCCAAAACTCAAGCGGTAAACCTAGAAGTTTCACCCAAAATAATTATTATTCGGTGTGTCCATGAGTGGATTAAACCCAACATACCATCTGCTAAGTTGAATAAACCCTCGTCCTCGAACACATGGAGTCAAAAATATGCAATCAGAGTCCTATTTGTGCAGAAAATGAAATCTATACCATGAATTTAGAAATTTTCTCACCTTAGGCGAGTATCCGAGAATTCGCGCATACATTTGTTTATCATATGATGGGTGTGTTGGGTAGTCAATCATTACTAATGTAAATGAAATCAAAATGAGAAGCTACTTTCATATCTTGCATGAGGACTACTTCCATGGCATAGCGCAATGAATCTATTTTAATTTCAGATTGATTTTAAAAATTCGGTAGAGTTAATACTTTCCCAAATCTACTTCATTGTTGTAAGGGCGTGTAGGGGCTACATGACATGTGAACTACCATGAATATTCCACTAGAACATTTCATCACAATGTATCTTGCAATATATGGAAATCCTTTTGTTAGGATATTCTGACACATAGGAAATAGTTAAGTATAACTTGGTCTTGTGTAGAGTTAGGTAAAGTGTGTTTCTTTACTATGTGCATTTGTAACTTATAATCCGACAGTCACAATTTGTAGTGATATGACGGTTCACTCTCTCCTCGGCATTAATGACACTTGATCCGTGGCTTAACACCCGATTGGTCCATGATCTCTATTTAAAGAGCATGGAGGGTCATTTTTCTGGTAACCGTTTATGAGAGAAACATACGTAAACTTTCCTTTTTATATTGATAAATTGCCTAAAGTGGCCACGTTGTCTCAGGCCATGGATTGTTTCCCTCTTTGAGGGTTTTAACCATGTGATATACTGGTGTACTGATTTTTGATCTGTTTGTGAGCAGTGACCTTTGGTGTTTGATCTAAGGAACTTACCCTGTAAATTCCTACATGGTATCAACGCTATTTTGAGGGCCACATCCGTTGTTGATCCAAATCCGAAGCCGGTTTGACTGCATGTTACTTCCGTTTTCTAGATCTACTATTTTTGAACTTTTTAGGGTCTGGAGAACTGCTCTGTTGTGTCTGGAGCATCTGTTGCAGTGATGAACCCCTTTTGTTTCATGCGAAAAGGTTTTCGGTTGCCCAAGTTATGTCACTTTAGATCTGGAGGTATAAAGTATATGTTTTGCAGTTACATTTATTAATAATTTTGTTTATTTCGGTTCCCTCTGTTTATTTTGGTTTATATTTATTTTTATTGCTGGATCTACACCCTCTTCTCTGTGTATGCTCTTTGCTCTGCGCTATGTGTGATCTCAACAAATTAGAATTAGGAAGACGGGTTTTTTTTGCTACGTATGCTCTTTCCCCGCGTCTTTGTGCAATCTCAGGAAATTAGAAATAGTGAAAAAAATGATAGTTGTCAGTAAGACTAACCGAAAAGCTAACCTTATGCCGTAAGGCTTGTTTTTTTTTTTGCACGGATTTTGTGTTTTTTTTGCAGGAAAAATCACGCACATCGAAGAGCAAGAAAAAAATCTTTTCCTCCTTTCAAACAATTACAGAATCCTTTTACTAGCTCACTTGGTGCAAAGTTAGTTTATGAGAATTGAGGTCTTGGGTTCAGGTCTCTTTCTCAAGCTTCTTTTTATAAAAAGCTTTTTGTTAAGGGGGGGATTTTTTGTAAAGTAGATCTTCATCATCAAATATCAACTTTTCTTGTAACTATTCAGCATCTACAACACAATTTTTTCAGAAAGGCATAACTTCTTCATCCGAAAGCCATTTTTTTTCTAATCGGCCTAATTTTTCAAGATCTTTCCATTGGAGCAGTTAGTTTTAGCCTTTTTAGCTTCAGTTTGTTTTGACAAAAAATGGAAAGTGCATGCCCAATTATTCTTAACAACACCAATTATTTCCAATGGCTACCCCACATGGTAATTTTACTTAGAAGTAAAGGGCTTTATAGAATAGCCACAAGACAAGAAACTAAACCTACCAATGGAGAAAAAACCGCTAAATGTGAAAATAAACAAGATCAAGCATGAGGGTTGATAGGAATGTCCATTGCTCAAGATCTTCGATTTCATATCCTAGAAATTGACACCCCTGATGCATCCCTGGAAAAGATAAATGTTGTTTTTGGAATTCAAAATGAAATCAGGGCCCACCAACTTGGAAATGAGTTGCTTACTTTGGACCCCAATAATTTCTCCTCTATTGAAGATTTTTTTCCCAAATTCAAGACCCTTAGACTTCTTTTAGAAGGTTGTAAGGTAAAAAAGGAAGATGGTAGCCTTATCTATTCCATTCCCGCAAAGCTAGGCTCTGCATACTCTGTATTTGTATCCACCTTTCATTCCACTAGAGAAGCCATCATTTCTCAAGGAATAGCCTACAAGAACCCTTCTTTTGATGCCTTTTGCGATTCTTTGATAAGAGAACAAGAAAAAATCTTACACCTTGGTCTTATTAATATGGGAAAGTCTTCTAAGAAAGCCTTAGCATCCCAACAGCTACCATATCAAAATAATCCTAAAAAGCAGCATCCTAAAAAGAATGGTCCTAAACCAAACAAGGGTCTTAAGCCATTTCAGCCGCAAGCTGAAAGAGTAACTCAACAAAATTATAAGGAAAATAAAAACAAAGGGAAGAATACATATAGACATTGCAGCTTTTGTAATCGTGATGTCCATACAGAGTCCAAATGTTTTAAGAAGATGTAAGCCTTAGAAGCAGCAATGAAGAAGCACAATATCAACTTGGAGAACTCTTCACCTTCATCTTCAGGAATGGCACTTTCTGCTTGTGGTTGTCAAGCATCAAGATCTGGTTATGCATTAAATGTATCTTCTTCTTCTCATTCTCATGAGTGGCTTGTTGATTCTGGAGCCTCTTACCACATGGCAAAAAATAAACCCATGTTTTCTTCTTTAAATGATTGTAACACCAAAAATATTTATGTTGGTGATGATATATCTCTTATCGTTGTAGGGTCTGGAACCATTCATCTAGATAATGGTCAATTTAATGATGTATTATGTATTCCTACCTTGTCCTGCAACCTTCTATCTGTTTATCAGATAACTCATTTAGGTGAAGGGAAAATAGTAGAATTCTCACCTCATGATGTTGTAATTAAGGACCTAAAAGATCCTATACATATTTTAGCTACTGGAATTGTTGATGATTCAACAAGGTTGTATAAGTTTGAAAACTTTGGGTCATCATGTCTTCCCTCCGTTTTTGTTGCTCATAATGATGAAGTCAGAAAACTTTGGCATGAGTGATTTGGTCACTTAAACTATCGCTCTCTTCAAACACTGTGTAAATAAAATATGGTGACAGGTCTTCCTATGGTATCTTTCCAAGATGGTGTTTGTTCTGATGTGTACTCAGAAAACATCATCGAGATAGTTTTGACAAACGTGCATCTTGGCACGCTTCAGCCCCTTTGCACCTTGTGCACGGTGATTTATGTGGTCCACTTCCTGTTGTTTCTTTCTCTGGTTGCAAGTACTTCTTAACCTTCATTGATGATTTTTCCAGACGCACTTGAGTGTACTTCTTAAAACTAAAGAGTGAAGTTTTTAACATGTTCTTGACCTTTAAGGCCTTTGTTGAGAAACAATTTGGACATCCAATTCTTAAGTTAAGATCAGACAATGGAGGAGAATATGTCAACAACAAATTTATCAACTTTTGGACTAAACACGGCATTCAATTACAACATACTGTTCCATAAATCCACAACAAAATGGTGTAGCTGAAAGGAAGAATCACACCTTAAAAGAAATGGCTAATTGTATGCTTCAATCTAAAGGACTTGGTCTCAATTTTTGGGAAGAAGCGATTAACTGTGCAAATTACATATTAAATCACACTCCTACTAAGGTTTTAAGGAATATAACTCCATAAGAAGCCTGGATCTCAATCAAACCAAACATAAGTCACTTTCGTGTTTTCGGAAGTGATGCTTGGGCCCATATTATAGATGTGAAACATAAAGCCTTAGAACCTAAGAGTGAAAAATGCATTTTTGTTGGATATTCTGAAGATGTCAAAGGATATAGACTTCTTTAACCAAAATCCAAAAATATAATCATTAGAAGAGATGTAAATTTTGATGAAAATATATTGGCCTGTGAACCTAGTTCAGCGGGTGTGCCACTTTGGCTTGCGAGCCTGATTCGGCATATGTGCCACCTCTCTCTATCTCTTCTATTTTTGACAACATTCCTTCTAGTTCGGATGATGAAAAATATGATGAAAATCCTCCTCCACCTCTCGAAGATGTTCCTTCAGCTCCACAACTTCCAAGATGGGTCCGCTCTACTCGGGATGCAATAGGTTCTCTTGCAGGTGACCCTGCAGATCGAAGTCGTACCCATTCTCAGTTTGAACGAGCCTCTTCCTTATTAGCTCAAGTTCCAGAAACTCCTGATCCAGACACATTTGAAGAAGCTTCAGGTCATCCAGATTGGGATGAAGCTATGAATGAAGAATATCGTTCCTTATTAGAAAATGATACTTGGGATCTTATTCCTCTTCCAAAGGGAAGAAAACTTGTCAGATGTAAATGGGTTTACAAAACAAAGTTTGGACCAGATGGAAAATTGGATAAACATAAAGTTCGTCTTGTTGCTAAAGGATTTCAAAATTTGAAGACATTGACTATACTGAAACCTTCTCCCCTGTTGCCAAAATGAATTCTATCTGCCTTGATCTTTCCCTTGCTACCTCCTTTAAATGGGAAGTCCATCAAATGGATGTTAAATCCACCTTCTTACATGGGGATTTACATGAATAAATCAACATGGAACAACCCCCTGGCTTTATCCAAAATGACTCTAGCCTTGTTTGTCACCTTAGGAAGTCACTCTATGGTCTCAAACAATCTCCTCGAGCTTGGTATGCCAAAATGGATAGCTTTCTCTTAGATAATGGCTTTTCTAGGTGTCATTCTGACAAAAATTTCTACACCAAGAAAGTGGGTAGGTCCTTAATCATCCTTTTTCTTTATGTTGATGATCTTATCCTTACTGGAAGTGATCCCAAACATATAAACCATGTGAATTCTAGCCTAAAAAACAAGTTTGAAATGAAAGACTTAGGAAACTTGCATTATTTCCTTGGTCTTCAAGCCTTGCAATCCAAAGAAGGTATTACCCTTTCTTAGTCCAAGTATGCCTGTAATCTTCTACGCTACTTTCACATGGAAGACTGTAAGCCAACCCCTTCTCCCTTTCAGTTTGGAGTCAATCTTTCAGTCACTTGTACTACCCCTGAAGTTGATGCTACCTTATACCGTTAACTTGTTGGTAAAATTTTATATCTAACCCATACATATCCTGACCTTTCCATTGTCATTGGTCTTGTTGCTTGGTTTATGCACCAACCTCATGAAAGTCACTGGAAAGAAGCTAAAAGAATACTTTGATATATTCAAGGTACAGTTCAGTTCGGGATTCATTACAGTGTAGGAGCATCTCCATTGTTGATTGGTTTCACTGATTCTGATTGGGCTGGTGACCCTGATGATCGAAAGTCTACTGCATGATATGTATTCACTCTTGGTTTAGGACCTATTATGTGGTCTTGTAAGAAACAAAGTGCCATCTATCTTTCTTCAACAGAAGCAGAGTATCATGGTGCAGTTGAAGCCAACAAGGAAGCCATGTGGCTTCATCAGATCCTGTTTGAATTTGGTCTTCATCAAGAACATCCAACTAAACTTTGGTGTGATAATCATAGTGCCATTCAGCTATGTAAAGATCCAGTTCAACATCAGTGTATGAAACACATTGAGCTCCACATACACTTCATCGGAAACCTCATTCATGATAATGTTCTTGAAGTGCAGTATTGTCCAACCAATGATCAAGTTGTCGATATCTTTACAAAGGCTCTCACAGAAGCAAAGTTTACCAAACTTCGATCCATGCTTGGAGTTCAGGAAAGTTATCATTAAGGGGGGATAGGCTCTAATGCCTCCTTCCTTCTCCTATTGTGTCACCTTTGTAAATCCTTCAATCCTATCCCAAGTTGTTCTTAAGGGGGGATGTTAGGATATTTCGACACATAGGAAATAGGCTCCTTTTGTGTCACCTTTGTAAATCCTTCAATCCTGTCCCAAGTTTTTCTTAATGGGGGATGTTATGATATTCTGACACATAGGAAATATTTAAGTATAACTTGGTCTAGTGTAGAGTTAGGTAAAGTGTGTTTCTTTACTATGTACATTTGTAACTTATAATCCAATGGTCATGAATTGTAGTGATCTGACGGTTCACTCTCTCATCGGTATTAACGACACTTGATCCGTGGCTTAACACCTGATTGGGGCATGATCTCTATTTAAAGATCATGGAGGGTCATTTGTCTGGTAACTGTTTATGAGAGAAACATATGTAAACTTTATTTTTTATATTAATAAATTTCCTGAAGTGGTCGTGTTAGCTCAAGCCGTGGACTGTTTCCCTCTTCGAGGGTTTTAACCACGTGATATACTGGTGTACTGATTTGTGATCTGTTTTTTAGCAATGACCTTTGGTGTTTGATCTAAGGAACTTACCCTGTAAATTCCTACACTTTTATTATATAGGTTATTTCCTTACATCCAATTTTGTATTTTTAATATATAGTAGGAATCAGTACATTACACTTGATGGAACCAGTAACTTCGTACATAAGGCTGCCACTATTTCACCAAGTAGAACAATTATCTCGTAAATACCACAATACTAGCTTAAAATGTGTGTTTGGAGACTTGAACCCATGCAGTCAGGGACACGAAATGCATGCCATATCGCTAGAGATAAGTTCCTTCAACTACATCCCAAATTTATTATTACTAGCTTAATGCTCAAATTAATGGAAATACTTGAATTTTGGAAGCAAAAGAACAAGCAAATAAATTCACCATCAACACAAAGGAACAAAATATATGACTTGGGAAACCCGATATGGGAGAAAACTTAGCGGGAAGGTCAGGTCTTTGCTTTTCTCTCTTTTCTTCGGTTATGAATGCAAGTATAAAGATAGAGGCACTCGCTATGGAGTTTCCTGTGACACTATTGCTTGAATGGTTGTTAAAAAATATTTTACCACCTATGTTATGCTTTAAAGTACCACACCTATATGATGAACTCAATTATGGAACAAAGACAACGCTAAAATAATAGAACCCCTTCTCTTCCTAGTGGCTTAGTGTTTAGCATAGCCTAGTACTTATCTAGAATTAGGGTTAGGTTTTTGCATGCCCTGGACCACCAATTAATGTTATGTTTTTTAACCTTCTTTATATTTTTTTCCCTTCTAGAATATTATTGAAAGTCTATATGTCACTCACACCATATGTGTGAGTAATTGGAGCTGACATATCATCCACTGAATACGATGGTGGTCAAAAAAGCAGTTAAACTTTTAGAAAACATAACTTCTATATATGAGCTCTTATTATGGTGATTTTTGAATTTTTGGAAAGATCTCAGTTTGTAAAAAAATTTCGAGAGGTTGTGAGATATGTTACAAAGTTTTGAACCACAAAACTATCATATGATGCCTTAAACTAACTCTAAAAGGTTTTAGATATCAAATCTCTACATTGGGTGCTACCACTAAAACAAGCTTTGCAAGCCAATTCCTCCTTTTTTTCCAACCAAAAAGTATCGAGATTGATGAAAAATTATGTAATGGTGCATAATAGATGATACCTCCCCATTTTGGGATGCTTTTGGTCCCCAAATTATTTTATTGAAAAAGGTAAGGAAATTTTTCCTTTACCTTCTCCCCAGAGTACTAGTTTTACTTTCTTGGAAGCTCTCCTTTTGGTCCTATCTTCTAGAGGTCATGCTCCCCATGTCTAGTAGTTCTCGTGTTCTTCTGCAAAATTATATCTTTTTCCAACTCTACCTAAAATTTTGGTGTTAAGTCCTTTATGGTAGGTGATATCTCCTCCTTAACTTTCTGATCCAACATGGAAGGTTCATAGAGTTTTAGATTTTTCATATTCTCTACTGAGTAAATGCACATATGTGGGGGTAGATTGAGTCTATAGGCATTATCACCCACTCCAATACTTAAAAAGTAAAATATTGTAGATCCCTGATGTTCTTACTAGGACCCTATATCCTTTCCTTATTTAGATGCAACCAAACATTGTCTTCCACCTTAAATGTTTTCTCAATTCCATGTTGGTCATGTTCCTTATGCTTTTCCTACAAGTTATTCAATATATCATTTACTTGCGCATGGATTTTCCTAGTTTTTCAATATTTCTTTTTTGCTTTCAATGCATTTCCCATAATGTCTTCCATCACTCCTCCTTGTTGTCTATATAGAACATCCAAGGGTGATGGTGGAAAATATCGAAATCAAGTTTCAAATCAGAAGAAATTGTGTCTAAACTAACAAGGACATCTCCCACACTTCTACCAACACACTCATAAATGGAATCAAGTACTTGAGGAGACTTTAAACACCATCCATTACTACTAACCTCATTTTCAACTAACCCCCTCTCTCAGGAACCAGAAAAAGCATGATCCATGTTGAAAAATATCACATACCTAACACCTTAAACACTATGAGGATGGTGGGATGTTACCAAAACATTCCCAATCCCCTTTGTGCCCCTTTAATGATATAGGGTACCTAGAAATTTTCTCAATTTCCTACCAAATCATTTTTCTTAAGCATAAATCTAGTACCAATTTTTCTCCTTAAGAGCTTTCTAATGATTGTGTTCTTGCTCAATTCTGAGCTTGGAGCAAGAATTTATTGCATTTGAAGTTATTAAGTAGTGTTTGTTTCATACATTAGCCTAACTGTGTGTCACCACATGTTGACATGGCATGACACATCACAATTAACATGGCATGTCCATCTCTACCATCAATGCACTAGAGTCACTTTAGTCCACCAATTGGAAAGTTGTTTTCCATTGTCGATAGCAAATTTCTCTCCTGGCAAAAAAACCAAGGTCAATTTTAAAAGTTATTAAAACCTATTGATAACAAGGTCATTTTAGCCTATTGAAAACATAGTTTTTGACCCACCAAAAGAAAATTATTTTTTAATGTTGATACCAAAAGGTGTTTTAAGTCATTGATGCAAAATTTAATTCAAGGTGTTGATACTTCTTTCATGCACTAAAGGAAAAAAAATTCAATGCATTGATTACAAAAGATATTTTGTGTGCCAACAGAAACATATTCCATCTGTTGCTAAAATATATTTGACATGATGATAAAAAAAAATTTAATGTGCTGATGGAAATTAATTTAAGTCCACAAATGAATTTGAGCCATTTATTTCTTACTCAAGCATGTTTTGAGTTGTTAATTTCCTTAACTACTTTCCATGCCCTAGACTTTGCTAGTGTAGACTCTACCACGTGGACCCCATCCATGCCATTTTTAAATGATTATGTAGACCCCCATATACTTTAGGAGTATGTCTTTGTTCTTAGGAAATATACCTAACACAATCACCATTTTTTTGAATTTGATGGTGTACTCCTATACACTATTCCCTTTCCTATGTTCTAAGTGATGCCCATATATCCACAATTCCTCTACATACACAATAGGGTAGAAATAGGACTTGGTGATGGTTTTAAATTCCTCCCACTTAGTTACTATGGGATCACCATTTTTCCTATGTGTTTATGTGTGGCTTTCCCACCAAGTTACAACATGGTTCTCTAATTTCAATCAAGCAATGGAAATCTTCTCTTCTCCTATGTAATGAAAATTGAAATAAAATTCTAACTATTGCAACTAGTGATTCAACTTTACAACATCTATCTCACCTTGGTAGGGTTTGATGTCCACTTTCACTTCCATTTTAAATAGAGATTATGAAGAAGTGATGACACTAGAACTTGGTTATTCTTTCTTTGGCTCCTTTTCTAACCACTTTTTGATCTATATTGGATCACTATATCATTTTTCATTGATATAAATGCTTTAGAATATAAAAATTGAAGGAATTAACTTACAATTATAGTTTTAGTGGCAACACTCAACTTGGAGAATTGGGGTTTTAAAACTTTGGGGATAATTGGAGGCATTAAATGATTATTTTTGGGAGTAAAACTTTTACACTTAATAATTTCACTCCATGATGTTATTATACACACAAAAATCTTTCGAAAGATCTAAGAAATTCGTCAATTGAAGTTCAAATGAAAAATTTATGCCTTTCGGAAGTTGACCTATCGTGATTGACCACCATAATTTTAGAGGATGCCATGTCAACTCCCGTTACTCATGGAAAAGGGGCTATCCACGTGGATACTATGAATAATACTTTAGAAGGTTCAAATTTGAAGGAATCAAAATTAACCTCTAGATTGCTATCAAGCTATGTTATAACTAGGCCACTAGGAGGAACATGTTGAGAAATCTAAGGAAGCTAGATTAGGGGTGATTTCTCTTTACTTTGATAACTGCTTATGATGTTATTTAATTTAACTTGATGTACTTATGATTTTATTCTTCTTATTTTGATTATTATAGTGTTCTTATCATCAAACAACTACCAAAACACAATGATAATTATAACAAATGGACACAATATGTAGGTTGCTAACCAGGGCCAAAACCTCTCCTAGAGAGGAAAACCCACAAGAAAATTCTTCTCTTCTTATAGATCTTCAAATGAAGAATTCAAATACCCTTAGACCCAAGACCAAGATCCCTCCAAGACCAAGTCAATCTTCCTTCTTTAAGTTAAAACAAGTCAAACTTTCTTCAACAACTTCGAGCACCAAATTTCAGCCCTCTAGCAATGACTGCAATTTCGACCTTCCAAAAACTACTCGAATTTCAACCTTCCAGAATGATGCAAGAGCATTAGAGCTTCCAAGCCATTAATTCTTCAATGTAAAAAATCTTTAAAAAGGGGTCTTTATTTTTTAGAAGAATTTATGTTCTTCTGTGTAAATAAATTGTATTTTCTGAATTGAGATATTTTATGGTTTTTAGAACTAATGAGTCATAGTTTTAGAAAAGTTACAGATAGGTGAAAAACTATGGATAAGTGAGATTTTTTCCATAAGGAAAAATAAAATCGACCTTGAAAATCACGGAATATTATAGGGATAGATTGAGTGATTTTAGAATTTAGAAAAATATGTTTATGGAGTGATTTATGGATGATTTATGGAGTGATTTGAGGATTTTGTAAAATGTTCCTTATGGAGTGATTTATGGGTGATTTATGGAGTGTTTTTAGGATTTATAAAATGTATTGCATTTCTTAATTCTATATATTGTAAGCCTCCAGGAATGAGAATTAATGGCGAAATGAGTGTGGAATCAGGCCAAGAGAGAAATGTATGATTGTGAGGTTATGCATGTACACCTTTTTCTTTGTTAATGGAAACATAATTTTTCCAAAGGCTATGTGTATTACTCCTTGTATTATATCTTGTTATGTTAAATTCTTTTATTTTGAATGAAAATGTTAATTTTAGTTTGCATGAATTCATTGAAGTGGAGAAATTTGTGTGAATTGTTGGAGACGTGAGAGTTATATTATCTCATTCAAAAGTATTTAGGGATGGTATTAAATGAGTGTTGGTGATCAGGAATAAAGCTTTGGTTATGAGAATGTTTTTCATATAGGTAATTTTGCATACTTATATTGGTCATATATTGAGTTAACACTGCAGGTGCGTGGAAGTGAGCATTGCAAGAAGAGGTGAATTTTCTTGCATCAGAGAAACTACTGCAATTTCGACCTTCAAAAAGTGCTGCAACTTCGCACGAGTGGTTGATAATGAATATTTTAGGCTTCCTCCGTACTTTGCTTGGGCTTCTTCTTCTTCAAAGGCTTGTAAATGATCAAACTGACTTCCTTTCTTCATATTTCCTCCCTTCTTTGATAGTTCAGAAATTTCATCCTTGTAGCTATAGAAACCCTAGCCTCCTTCACACGTGTGAGAGATAGAGAGAGTAAAATTCAGAATTTTGCCTTTCCTTCTTCCTTCTTGACATTATATTTTCCTTTTTATTCTTTTCTTCGCTTCCTTGAGTGAATGCGTGAGTGAATCTCCAAATTAAGTCGAATAGTCTTTTATATATAGGCTTTCAAGGAGGATGAATAACCCTAATTAGGCTGAATTCTTCACTGTTAGGATAAATTGGTCTTGGAGGAGAATTTTGACACATTTGAATCAAAATAAATTCTTTTTACTTGTTACAAAATTCCCAATATGGTCTAATACATATGACAATGACTCTTTTTACTTCTATGACAAAACCTAGAAGCACATAATGGGAGCTTTAACCTAGAACAATTTAACCTTGAACATGAAACCCATGCTATAAAATGATAATAATAATTTTCTTTTTTCCTTTTACATCAAATACATGAAATCAAGAGTACATAAGATATTATGAAGTCCGAGCCTAGTTACGCATTTCAACACTCCCTCTTAACTATGGAGGTATTCATAATATATTGATGGTATATGGACATTCTCATACTGAATAATTCTGATAAAAATAGTCATATTGGTAATCCATCTCATAAGTTATCTTTTCAACTTATATTAGTGCATCTCATCATATCAACCAACATTGTTGTATATCAAGGCCTTTACTAATAGCTCTATGTCTCCACTAGATTAGAGCGTAATGTTGGGGAGACAAGTATTTATAGACACCTTCATCATTGTCTCTTAAGGCACATACCCCATCTAGATGTTCACAAGGTATGTCCTTTTAGGACCATTCCCTTCTTGTATTTACACATCCTCAAGGAATCTCCTCTTCGACTACTCTTTCATATTAGATTCCCTACCTCATCCTCAAAGTGTATCGATTCTTGAGACTACTTCTATCCTCAAGAAGTGTCGGCCTCAGATGCTTACCCAATCTTCCATTATTTCTTCATGATGTGAAGATAAGAATGATGTATCTATCTTTCCCTCTCAACTAGGGAGGATTTACTCATTCCTTTACATGAAAGGAATATTCCAAATATCCCTCTTAACTAGGGACTTGTTTCCAACAACAACTACCTATTCTTTCGTGGAGATCATGGTACTATCATCTACTTGTAGGCATCCTCTTTCTGCATAATCAATTTATACATCATGGACCCAACTTCTTCGTAGGGTTTCGACCATCATTCTCATCACTTTCATTCAATGAAACATGGTGGTGAAACAATTATTGCTAGTCATTTCATCCTTATTATCATCGAAAAGTGACCTTCTTTGTCATAATTTGGTTATCCTTCATATTACTACTTATTCAAAGACATGTTCCTTTCAGAATCATCCATTCAAATTTATGTGTACTAGTTATAGGTGAATTTTTGTCAGTATCCCTGTTCCAATCCAACCAGATGCTTGTTTTTCAAAAATGAAAAAGTGAACTTCAAAAACATAATTACCTCTTCATGATGGCCCTTCATCATAACATTTTATTCTGCAACATCAACATCCTTGTGTATACTATATGAATCCATCTCCATGACATTTATTACCAAATTTATCCTATTATACTTATCAAAGTCTTCATAAATTATTCATGGAGATGTCATAGCTAATCCTTATAATTGTTATCATATGTTAATTAATCATCTTATCTAAGTAATTGTAAACACATCTTCATGAAATATCCTTTCAACTTCTTCACATTCTTCTTCCTCGTGATTTATATACATAGCTCCTTTTGCATAGGAACAATTTTTTCCCACCACCTCATATTCTTCTTGAGTTCATATAATGTTGATTTTATCATGTCATAATGTAGAATAGTTCAAGGCATATTTTTTGTATGCCTTCATGTGTCATATGTAAGGAAGAGTTCCTTCTTCTTCAATCATGCTCATGAGATAAAGTATTCTAACCATTCTATCTGTAATTAAGCGATGACATGACTTTATCTATTTGTTAACGATGATGGAAATATTTAAACCAAGGGGTATCCCCGATGTGAAGCCCCAATTAGACCTCACACCGTTTGGAATAGGAGCCCCATTCGGAGTATTAACATGGTTGCCATGTATTTTTTTATATTTTCCTTGGCTATGTTGTAGCACAATTTTACTCAGCAAAAAGTCGGGAGAAGCTCAAGGCAATTTAAGGTTGTTGAGGAACAATTATCGAAGTGAAACAAGTTCAAGGAGATAAACAAAATGTTTTAAAGGCATTTGAAACACTGTGCCTAAGAAATCTTCTAAAGGATCTACTATACACAATGACATGGAGAGTCGAATTTTCAAGTTATTTGATAAAAGAAAAGATGGCTTGATTAGTATGGAGGAGCTCAAAGAAATAATGGAGGAGTTTGGAGCTAATAAAGAAGATGCCTAGGAGTTGATGCAGCTAGTAGATGCAAACAGTGATGGTTCTCTGAGTTCTGAAGAATTTGTCGAATTTCAAAAACAGGAATGGTGACCTCTAAGGTAGGTAAGCGCCATGCAGGTGTTGGTATTGATGCACTGAAGGAGTTATTTTTAATCAGTTTGCTTCCAGATAGGAAACTGAAGTGTTTTGGCTAGCAATCTCTCCATGTTCTATCAGAAACAAAGGATGCAAATTCACTTCTTCTATTTTGGTATTGGGAAGATTGTCTGAAGCATAGGTTTGAGTGCTTTGTCATTGCATTGGAAGATGCTTCCAAAGATGCACTACCTTTCTTAAAAGACAAAGCCTTGAAGACAATGTTTGATCTTCTTAAGAATAAACCTGAACAAGAACGCAAGCTCCTTTCGACACTTGTGAACAAGCTTGGTGATTCAGAAAGGAAAGTGGCCTCAAACGCTGGGTATCTCCTGTCATATCTACTAACTGCTCACCCAAATATGAAGGCAGGCATGGTTGATGAAGTAGATATTTTTGTGTTTCCTCCCCACGTTGGACTGCGGGCAAGATATTATGCTGTCAATTTTTTAAATCAAATTCTGCTTAGTAATCACGGTGATGGACCAAAGCTGGCAAGATGTCTAGTTGACATATACTTTGCACTATTCAAGGTGCTGATTTCCACAGATGATGAAGCAGGAAAAGATGCAAAGAGTTTGAAAGACTCTAAGGATAAATGGAAGAATATTTCGGAAAAAAACAAAAATCAAGATTCCTTATCTGAAGCTGCTGCCGAAATTGATTCAAGGATTCTATCTGCATTACTAACGGGTGTTAATAGAGCTTTTCCTTATGTTTCAACTGATGAAGCTGATGTTATCATAGAGAAGGAAACACGCGTGCTTTTTCAATTGGTGCATTCCAAGAGTTTCAACATTGGGGTGCAAGCATTGATGTTGCTATATCAACTTCTAGCTAAAAACCAAATTGTCAGTGACCTCTTCTATCGTGCTCTTTATTCAACACTTTTGACTCCTACTCTCATGAAGTCGTCAAAGACAGAGATGCTTCTGGGGCTTATGTTCAAGGCGTTTAAGTATGATATAAACTCAAAGCGTGTTGCTGCATTTTCAAAACGGTTGTTGCAGTGCTTGAGCCTGAGGATGATGATGATGATATTGAACATTTTGTGGATGTTATGGAAGAAGGTGACCAAATGACAGAAAATGACCTCAAATCCACTTCACATAGCTTTGTCAACTCGGAGCCAGTTTCCAGTATTACGAAGGTAGAAAATGCTGATAGAAGCGATTCTGAGTTGGATGATGGAGAAATTCCTGGCCATTCTTCTGATTCTGGAGATAACATTACAGAAGATGATGAGGACTTGTTTGGGAATGCCAGGAATAATAGTGGACAGCCTAGGGCTATCAAGGAGGGATCAAATTTTTCAGAAGAAATATTAAATACAAATTCTGATAAACTGGGAAAAAGTAATGCCTGGCCTAAATCTGGCTGCTATGACCCTCGGATACGTGAACCTGCTTATAGAAATGCAGATCGTGCCTCTTGGTGGGAACTGACAACTTTGGCATCTCATGTACACTCATCAGTAGCAACAATGGCTCGAACTCTTGTTTAGGCACCAATATTGTATATAGGATGCGCAGGAACTTCTGGCCAAAATAGCAGTATAGCATATAATATTGCAGTTGAATCGGCGATTTGGATCATCCAGCTCAGATCCAATGGTGTGCGGCATCACAAACAGAATGAATTTTAGGAGAAATGGCACCCTCGCAAATGGTTTAGTTGAAACCACTATTTACAAAATCGATGGCTATGATGCGTTACGGCATCACTTTGTCTTTCCTCAAGAAACCGTTATCAGTGCCCCCATAGGTGGTTATTGGTTTTCAAAAACCATGGGTGATTGTGTCGATTAATACGTATGAGTGATGGGACCCACAATGCACCATTCATCCTTTTAGACTTTCGATTCTATTTGGGTTTTATATTATATATTATAAATATAATATTAAAACAAACATTTTGTAATTTTAATTAGTTCCAAATTTTCCAAGAATCAGTTTTAAAACTGATCATAACAGTTAGTTAGAAGAAATAGCAGATATAAAAGCAGAGATAAGGGGAGAAGTGGGGGTTCCGAGTTTTGGAAAACCTTGAAGCCAAATTTTGTACTCCAGAATGGCAAATCAATGAAAGAGTATGCAAGTTTCTAGCATTTGTTTACGCTGAAAAGTTTATCCAGTATACATATTGTTTTCATGTCTGTGAATGAAATAGAATAATTTGAGTTGTGGGTCTCTTTATACTTGTGTATCTAAGAGTTAAATACACCTTAATGTGCACTCCTCTACTTTAACCTTATCTTTACATAATTCTTCTACGTTTTAAAGTGGTAGATTATGTTTTAACAGCATATCAGTTTAAGATCTCCTTCTCATTTTCTTCCATTCAATCATTTCAGCATAAGTGGAATATATCATTGCATAACATGTATGGGTTTGCTGTTTAAGGGGTCATACAATCAATGTTTTAAGGGTTCTTAATACAGAGACAAAATATGTTCGTTTGTGACAGAATTAAATAATGTCTCAAGCACTGATTCCTTTACACAGCAAGGAATTGTTTCTTGAGGAACAACAGGCTACAAAGTTCAACACAAGAGAGTAATACACAGGTATCTTCATATCAACAAGTGAGTATGAATTGTGAAATGTTTAGTTGCGGAAAGTATCAAGGTCCTTCCATTGAAATCGGGGGAAAAATTGGGCCCTTTAAAGACAAGTAATAATAGTAATCTATAATAGGCACATGATCACATACATAAGAATGAATTTTTGATCAACCAACAAAATAGTTCATAAGGAAGCAATGATTGTTAAATAAAATACAACACACCTTCAAAAAGATAAGTACAAAAGCCACCAAAATAGTTAAATTTCCTTAGTACAGATGAAAACAACATACATCGTAAACATTCAAAGAATAGTCTTACAATATTCACGACATATGCATGAAAGTGTGCCAGCTCAATGAGCTTTTGAATTAAGTAAACATTCCAAGATACATCAAGGCAATGAACACCACTAGCCCCAATAATGGAGAATTAGAGCAGTCACTTGCTCCTCCAAAACAACTATATTCCTCTCTAATGTCTGGTAAGAGGAGCCAAGGTGAAATTCCTTTGCATGTACAATGAGGGTGTATATATAAAAAATGGGGTGATCATTCACCTCCCACCTAACTCTTGGACTACCCTCATAACTCTTTGACTTCTCTATGATCTTTCGAATCCCACATGACTTTTCACATTAAATGGATGACTCTTTGACTTTCACTTTACATTACATTTTCCAATATAGAATTTATATAACCCATAAATGATGTGGCATATGATGATTGGTGACAGGACATGACATGACACTGATGACATGGACTGCATGATGATGTGGCAGTGCCAATTGTCCTACTTTCTTCTTCTTTCCTTTTGTCTTCAATAAGAGACATATCCAATACTTCATATTCATGAGAGATATGATTTTTCTTCATATCCACCATCCAAAGGGTTATGAATCAGGTGGAGTCTTCATCTGGTACTTATCTTCCATCTTCTGTTATATTCCAGTGTTTCTTCGTCTTCATTCCTGATGACCATATTATATCCTAAACTCCTTAGGTGTCTTCTAGATTTTAATCCTTCTCCATCTCCTTCTTCATCATCTTTCCATAGCATGATAGAGTATCTGCATTTTCAATCCACTCGTGACAAGATGACATTATTCCGACAAACCCCTAGTCTAAGATCTTGCATGATGATCCACTAACTGAGCCGAAACTAGGTGGTAGGCTGAGGGAGAGGCTCACTGACTACGAAATTGCGCAAATCAGGCAGTCAAGGGTCAGGCTTGAGCCTTGAGACTACGCAATGTGTAGCTTAGGCTTGGATTGAGAAAAACGATTGCATAGTTGAGGATCTCAAGGAGCCAGGTTGAGGGCTTGAGCACTGATTTTTCCCACTTCATAGTTCTGGAAGGGAGAGGATCCAAAGTGATTGCGCAGTTATGTTTTTAAAGAGCTCAATTATGAGGCTTGAGCCTTGATACTGTGCAATGTGAGGTACTGACTAGGCAGGAGAGATAAACTACACATTTTTGGGAGTCAATGAGCCACACTAAGGCATTTTGTATGTTTCAGCCAACTCCAAAGTTTTGAGAGGCAAAGTAGGCCTGGTAATTATGTAGTTTCACAATTAAAGAGCTCATGGTTTAAGCTTCGGCTCATATATTACGTAGTGCATAGTTGGGGCCAGGTTGGAGGGATGAACTACGCAATTTTGGAGGCCAAGGCTCATGCTTGAGCACTGAAGTTGTGAAATGCCTAGTTTTGGGAGGTAGAGACTACACAATACATAGTGCAAAGAGACAAAGTTGTTGCTTGACGGTTGAGACTATGCAATGCGCAGTTTTTTGGAGGGCTAGATGAGGCTAGGTTGTTCGACCGAGAAGTTTTCCAAATTTGACTAAGTGTGGGATCCATGTAGCTGATGTGAACAGTGACAAGAATTGATTGTGATCACACACTTAGAACACTTGACGACACAATATATATCATCCAGAAAACATGAGAAACATTCTTCCCTTAGTGTGACAACTTTGCGACAACTTACAACAAGTGCGACACCAAAGATACACTTTGTGACGACCATGACAACACTTGCGCGACAGTGCATGAAACTTTGGGAATGAGTGTGATACATGTTTACATGATAAGAACAACTTATTTAAACAAATATTACCCCAGAAAAAAACCAGAACTAGCTTATATACTTCGTGTGACACATAACATGCTTGAAGATGACAATTGTTAAAGTGTGAACGAAACTTGCGATATGTGAACAACATTGAAAGTAACACATGCCAGAGCGAAGATAACATAAAAATGACACTCACGAAAACAAAGGTGCGTGAAGGCGATAGTTTGAAAAAATCACCGAAAATAGAAGTAAAAAATCAGATAGAAGTGAGAAATTATAAATGTAAGTGTGCACTCATTATCGACATGGATTTGACATTGCACAGGCACAGTCTTGATGGACTATGCTATGCTTGTTCAAGTTTGCATAAAAAAAATGTTCGTATGAACTTTTTGTGGACTGATCATGTGTGAGAAAGTGAATTCGACACTTCTAATTCAAGAAGGGATATCAAAATCATCAATGAACAAGAAGTGACTATGGAACGATCGATCGCAAGATCCATATTAGGCTCCAAAATTGAAGTATAGGGAAAACTTTGGAGGGTGTTTGTTGCAGCAACAAAAATATCTATTAAAATTTACCAAATATATGAATACATTTTCCTTGATGTAGTCGTCTAGACTTCCTTTAGTAGCTTCCTTTCCCTTGCTTGAATATGGAAAAATACTTCAACTAAATTATCATGTTGCAAATTTATGTTTTCATACTTTCATCCTTCCAAATTGTGGATCCCACACTAGGTGAATGTAGACTAATTATGTAACACTTACTTCTTGAAGTAGAGATTAGCCTTTCCAACAAATATTCTAATGGATAATCTTGATTATGGTTTTCTGCAAATGATTATTTCTAATGGTGATGAGGTGTGATGAGTTATGATCTTCCAATATTTCTAGATGACATGCTTCATCCATGCAAATTGCTACTTTTGTTATCCTTTTATGCTTCTAATGTGATGTCATCCCAATACTGCTACAATGCATCCTACCATTACTTGAAATTATTTCTACCATGATTATTGTATTTAAAATAAACTTAATGTATGAGAGACCTTTAATAGTAGAGGTATTTCACTTCTTCCTTCTTTGGTTTCTTCTCTTCTAGTTCTTCTGCTTCTTCAATCACATGGGCTTCACTTCTTTATTTCCTTTCCTTGTTTCCATTATTGAGTTTAGGACAATTCCTCTTGTAGTTCCCATATTCATTACATTCATAATACTGAATCTTAGACATGTCAACTTTATTTTTAAATCTCTCTCGAGGCTCAAACTTCCCAAACTTTCCTTTCTTTCTTGACATAGCTGCAAATGCTTGAGACTACTCATTAGATTCAATGTCATTCTTTGCTTTTAACATCATTTCTTCAATCATACATAATTCCCATAGAGAATTGAATGTTGTAGCTTCCTTCTTTGCATATATGCTTGATGCAAAGTTTCCCCATTCATTTGGTAGTGCATTGAGTACAAAAGTGGTCATTTCTGGATCTGACATTGTTTCTCCTAGCTCTTGTAGTTGAAATTTAATTTGAGATATCTTCATGATATATGAAGCTACCCCTTCTTCCTTTGATGCTTTCATTTTGTATAATTCGGTTCTTAAGGGTATTATTTACCCAGTTGTACTTACAAAGTATAGCTCTACCAATTTGTCATAGATCTCTTTTGATGTCTTCAATTTTGCTTCAAAGGGAATGAGAGAATCCTTGATATATTCAATGAGGATTATTTGAGCCCTTACTTCTCCTTTCATATATTTTGATAATGCTTGATATTTTCCTTGAGGAGGCTTTGTGATGGAGCCCTTGACATAATTAAAAACTTCAATTTATGTGAGAATCAAATCTATTATTTTCTTCCTTGCAAGGTAGTTTGATGTTCCAACAAGTTTATTGTTCTCCTTGTAGAAAGTAGTCATTTTATTTGTATATTTAGACATGAATATAAAGTACTTACTTAAAAAATGAAGAAGCATCCTTGATTATGATGTCTCCCACTAGGGTCTGAGATTTAGAAAGAGGGAAGGATGATCTCCCTTCTTTAAAATGGCAATGCTTTTTTTTTAAGATGAGGGAGAGATGTTTTTATTTCTTCAAAATGCTTGAGGTTTGCTCTTTTCTTTAGTATGAGAGATATCACTTTGATTCCTTTGATGACGATGAAGTTATTTTCTTGTTTCCTTTGGATGATTATGTAGATCGTGGGATTCTTTCCAAGATGCTTCAAATGTGTAAAGTACTTCTTTCTTTGAGATGGAGGTATGGTCCTTGAGGTATTATTTTATTCTTTCAAGAATTCTTCCTTCAAGACGATAGGGTCTTTGTGATGTGATGACTAGATATTCTTAATTCTCTTCCTCTTATATTTGACCCTTATGTATCCTTTTTCAATTGAGTGATCTTCAATTTGTCTTTCCTTGTCACCTTATCTTAGATATTATGTTGAGAAATCTAGGGCATCTAGATTAGAGGTGATTTCTCTTTACTTTGATAATTGCTTGTGATTTTATTTTCTTTAATTTGATGTACTTATCATTTTATTCTTCTTCTTTTGATTATTATAGTATTCTTATCATTAAAAAGCTACCAAAACATGAATATCAATAGAACAAATGGACACAATATGTAGGCTTCTAGCCAGGGCCAAAACCTCTCCTAGAGAGGAAAACCCATAAGAAAATTCTTCTCTTCTTATAAATCTTCAAATGATGAATTCTAAGACCCTTATACCCAATACCAAGATCCATCCAAGACCAATTCAACCTTCCTTATTGATGACATTTCCTTCTTAAAGTCAAAACAAGTCAAACATTCTTCAAGACCTTCCAATAACAAATTTCATCCCTCCAACAACTGTTGCAAATTTGACCTTCCAGAAACTACTGCAATTTCAACCTTCCATAAACTGTTGCAAATTCACATGTGGGTGATAATGACTCTTTTAGGTTTACTCCTTCCTTCTCTTGGTGTGATTATTCTTCAAATGCTTCTAGTTAATCAAATTGACTTCCTTTCTTCAGATTTCATCCCTTATTTGATAGTTTAGAAATTTCATCGTTGTAGCTACAGAAACCCTAGCCTCCTTCGCATGTGTGAGAGATAGAGAGTGTGAAATAAAAAAAAATTTCTTGCCTTATTCCTTCTAGACCTTCTATTTCCCTTTTTCTACTTTTATTCACTTCCTTGAGTGAATGGGTGAGTGAATCTACAAATGAAGTTGAATGGTATTTTATATATAGGCTTTCAAGGAGGATGAAATGCCCTAATAAGGCCGACTTAGACTTGGAGGGGAATTTCGACACTTTTGAGTCAAAATAAATTCTTTTTGCATGTTACAAAATTCCCAATAGGGTCTAATACATATTACAATGACTCTTTTGTCTTCTATGACAAAACCTAGAAGCACACAACGGGTGCTTTGACCTAGAATAATTCAATCTTGAGAATGAAACCCATGCTATAAAATGACAATAATAATTTTTTAAGTTCTTTTTACATAAAATACATAAAATCAATACATAAGATATTATGAAGACCGAACCTAGTTACACATTTCAGCAAAACAAAGGATCCATTTTATTTAAGTCCATTTTTTCCATAGTAGAGTGGAGTAGCCAAGAGTGGATAGAGAGAGAGAATATTAGAGGGTGTTTGTTTTCTGTAGTATCCCACAAGCCACATGTCTCAAGGAACTCCACAGAGAGTGCCTTCTCCTTTCTATTTGAATCATTTCCATTTATAAAAAAGAGAGCAAAGCAACCTCACCTTCCAGCTGGGCTTTTCTTGAGAAAATATTTCCCAAATCATATCTTGGTCTTCATTGTGATTGGTGTGTGTGTTTGTATTTCATTGTCCTCTATTTTTCACATTTTATCTATTACATGCATAAGTAGAAAAATAGTAATTAATAAATCCAAAAATATAAGGAAACTTAGCCCTCATAGTAAATGAAAGCATCAATCATAGAAATGAATACACCAACCATAGAAATGAACACAATATGTGACTTGGGAAGCTCAATATGAAATAATACCCAACTAGAAGGTGAGGCTTATGCTCTACTCTCCTTTTCTCTATTATGAAATACAAGTTCAAAAAAAGGACACTTATTATGCAATTTCCATGGATACTATGGATAGAATGGCTTCTACGTAATCTTATACCTCCTTTTTTATGCTTCAACAACCCACTCTTAGATGCTCCAATTGACTATGGAAACTAACAATATAAGTCACGTGGCATCCACTTACTACCATGGTAATCTACAAGGTATGCCAACTTGCAAGAGGCATCGGTTTCACATAGGAAGTCCAATTGAGTTGATTTCTATACCATTCAAAATATTTTGATGTGTAAAACAATTTCAAGGTGCTAAGAGCTATCTCACAAACCTTTGGCCCCAAAACATGATGCTTGATGCCTCAAAATGGCTCAAAAAGTTTCTAGAACCCAAATCCCTAAACTAGGATTTTCTACTAAAATGGGCCCTGTAAGAAAAATCGTGCATTTTTCCCTCCTAATAAATAGTAAGATAGATGAAAAATTATATATTGATCCATTTCAAATCAATCTCCCACTATAACATCCCTTTTTTTAATCACCAAGTTTTTTTATCTAATTGAAGGATGATAATGCTAGAGAACCAACATGCTATATTTCCAAGACCATTTGATGTAAATATTTGTTTTGATTTAATTAAAAAAAATACTAAAGATGAATAAGAAGGACATGCCTATAATAATTTTGATTTCTTGAACAGTAGCTTTCTTAGGAATCCTATAAGGGATATTGGGAAGTTTTCCAATCTTCCTTGAATTTAATGTTCTGACCCTCCCCACTACCCCAATGTACTTGTTGAGCTACCAACTTCTCTATGTAGTTATGAGGAATGGGAAAAATGTACTTTATTTTCCCAGGTAGGGTTTGCATACCTCACAGCAACCCTGGGTCAACTTCACATCCCGAGAAGAAAACCCTGGACCCCAATTGCATGAAGCAAACACTCTTGGGGAAGGTTGTAAGTCTTGGAGTTAGTTTTGGAAGTTAGAGGAGTATAAGCATTGTAGTGAATTAGAGATAGAGACATCTGAAATGTGAAAAACTTGACCCATTATGAACTTGTAACCCTGTAGACCTAGACACTAGACCATAGAGTCCATGCTTGAATTGTGATAGCCGAGAAAAGTAGTGAAAGAACCTTTCGTCCGAGTTGGGTAGACCAAGAAGAAATCAAACCTTTTTATTTTTTTTTATGCATGTGAAGCATTGGGAGGAGGGAGCATCACTGAGGGAACCATGGGAAACAATGAAGGCGTATATTTCTATGTTGTGCATGCCATCAGTGGCCATATTTTGTTGTATATTTATCTTGGATTCATTGCTTAAGAGGTGGCATCCCTATTTTCTAGCCAGTGAAGGAGATTGGCCTTCATTCTTTATTCCTGAATTGACCTTTGGTGTAATACCCTGATTCAAAAGCATTCGTTAGACATAACATTTGGCTTGGGGATGGCCAACTACAATAAATTTTCAGTGTTGTTATGCCTACAGTCGGGTGGAGAGTGGCAGTTCTTTCTTCAATTTCTAGCATACACTAAGTGGAACAAATAACTGTACTTCTATCTCGTGAATGAATTGTAAAAGTTGTTCAATATTTCCCATTTATATATCAAGCTGGATTTACTGTGTATGTATTCATGGGATTAGAATATATATATATATATATATATATGATAGTGAGCTATGTGTTGAGCACAAATTGGTTGGAGGATTACCTAACCCTTTTTGCTATAGATAGGAATACCATATTCATTGGAGGTCTTTCTCTTATACTAAGTGATTTTTTTTATTACTATATGTTCTTGAAATGAAGACTTAGTCATGGCACTGATGGTTATACTTTTGAATGTGTTATTGAATGCAAATAATATGATTGGTTGAACATACTATAATGGTGCATAGTCCTGTGTGTTAGACATGATTAGATTTCCTAGTTAAATGCATAAAAGTTTTCTTTGGCCATGGATGAAAATTAATAGCTTGAGAACAAATTTGGGAAAACCCCCTAAGTTTTCCAAAAATTTGGACTCCGAGGAGGCCCCGACCTTAGCCCCTCCCCTGGTCACAGGGATAAACGAGATTTTTAATTGGGAGCTAGCCTATAAGAAGAGAATTACCAGTATATTGAGCCCTTGGAGGTTTATAAATGTAAGTTGTGGATAAATATTTGATATGTTGTCACCCAGGAGTGATGGAACATCACTTGATCGCCTTATTCTCATCAATTGGATTTGCTCGTTAATTCCTCGGGACATCGAAGTATAGGGTACCTGGAGGTTTTAGAGGATGACATAGCATGGTGTCACAAATGGTGATGTTGTTGTTCCAGGTGTCACTTGGATTAACCTTTTTGGCAAGACAACCCTATAAATATGAGTGTTAGTGAAACCCATCATTAGTGCCACGTGGTAGGGAACATGTTAGTGTCTTCTACATGTCAAGTGGCAATTGGTTTCTTATCATTAATGTGTCATACCAAGCTGTCATATTGGCATATCGAGAGATTCAAGAGAAATATCTTGATATCTTGATATACATGTTAGCCTTGCCATGTGTCAAACATGCCAACTACCACCATGTGGAAAGTTCTGATTGGGAAATAGAGTGATGAGGTGGTAATTTGATTTGGCCATTAACTTATCAGCCTATTCATGTTTTTATGAGATTCATATAAATTTTGTTGGATTTTTGATATTTTGTGTTGATAGAATGTTATATTAGCATATTGACAAATATGAGGGCTAGTGCCACATTGACATATAGGTGGATTCAAAGGTCAACGCCTTACCGACAAATTAGGATTTCCACGCCCCATTGGCTATACTGATGATGAGCCATACCACCAATATAGGATATCCCTAGAAGAATTGAACCTTGTGGATTATGGAATTCACAAATATGGTGAGGCCTGATGTGACACATGGGTTTGGTATGTGGACCAGTGTGGAGGAACCATATGGCCAAGGAAGCCACATGGTATCTAGGTGGGCACATATGGATGATGATGTGGCCCTTAAAGGGGAAAAAATTCTAAGGGGCATAGCTTTGTGACCATAGCTTCAAATGAGATAAAAGTTATATCATTAGAAAGCTCTCGATGAGCAGAAAAAAAAAATGGTATCAAAACCATGATTTGAGGTGATGGAAGAAAAATTATTTTTGGATAACCCCATATTCATAATGTACCTTGAATTTAAAGTCTAAGTACACCCCACATCCATAATATGGCATTAGGGGGTTGGATGTGTGTTACACCCTAGCACCCTAGGTGAGGTAACTTCATACCTAGGTGTTTTTATTGTCTTAGTTGGGAGACCTCCAATACAATTAATGACTCTTGTACTCTTATGTAAAGTCTTGACTAAATTTTCATATTTCTTTGCTTCCATACTTAAATCCTCTGGGCTTGTTTTTCTTGCACCCCCCACGTCCTTGTTCTTGCTTGATTCACCTAAAAAAAACATCCTTGAATAAAGGGGAATCAATGCAAACCATAAGTCTTGTGAATGCCTCTACTTCCACCATTGTTAATTTATGAACTTATGACATTAGAAAACACTAAATCCATTTTTCATGTTTCATTCATCACTCCCTAAATGAATGTTATACTGTTAAAATAAATCAATGATAGAGGGAGTCAAACCTGATTATAAGGAGGAAATCCTTAATTCTATGGTTAAGAATTAATTTTGACATCTAAAGCATGTATCCAAAATATATGTAACTCAGAATTTGAAGCAACACTCTACCTCCAAATCAAAACTATAGAAACTCCTTTAAATGCATACATATGCTAACCCTAAGATAATCTTACTTCCATGATCTGGGATTTAATAATTTAGGTGTCTCCTGACATATAAAACTTTCAATGAGTGATGGAATACACTTTTGAAATCCCAAAAATACATGAACAATCATAGGAATTCAACCCAGATAGGGCAACAAATTGAGCAACTTGGTCAATTGAGAAACTTTCCTATCTAATGGTTGTGAGTAATAATAACAACAAAATGAGTTTTTTTAAAGAAAGAAATTTACAAGTTCATGTGTATTTGTATGAACCAACCATGTAGCTCCTAAAATAACTCGACCCAAGCCTTTATGACAATTTTAGGTGGAATCTATCCAACAAAATAAGTAAGCAATGTGTGCCTTTTGACCTTGTCATAAACATTATCAAACCAATATCTATAGGAAATTATGTGGGAGGGATTTCATTATATTGTTATAGATTTTGGGTTCAATCTTTCTCAATGATTTTGATGGAGTCATGACTAACATCTCATCCTTGAATAACTAGATCTTTCAAATTATCAAGTTTAGTAAACTCAACCTCAAGTAGACAAGTGGCCATATTGAGGTGTGCTCAAACCTTTTTGGTAGAGAAGACGAGCCTCTTCATGACAACAATGATATTAGATAAAAAGTAATGGGAATTGCAATGAGCTACTAATATAGACATAGTACATAATGGAGCTTGACAATATTAGCATTCAATAACAACAATTTTTTTCTATTATAAGTTAATAAAACATCACAATTAATATTCTCATGCTTATGTTTCATATTTATTGTAATTGTGCATCATCTTTAAAATTTAAAATTATTGTATATAAAATTGTTGGAAACATAATCCTTATAGATTATGTGAATTTGTATTATTCACTTGAGAGGAAGGAAAAAAGATACAAATGAACTTAAAGAGTCACGAGGAGTCCAAAAGAAATATTAAAGATGAAACCAAGGGTCATAAGAAATCGCATTTATATGTATCATAGGAATGAATATTGTATCGCATGCTTATCTTTAGTCAATTATTCTAATCTCATGAGTCACAAGAGTTAGACACCTAATCCATGAGTAATAAGAGTTAGGCACGTAATCCATGAGTCATAAGAGTTAGACACCTAATCCATTAAAATTATGGTATGAAATATAAACCATAAATAAAAAAATTAAAATAAACAAAAATAAATAAATAAAACCTTAAAAATAAATCCAACAATCAAAACACCTAATCCATGAGTCATAAGAGTTAAACACCTAATCCATTAGGGTTATGGTATGGAATATAAACCATCATAAAAAATTAAAAATTAAAAACCTTAAAAATTAAATCCAACAATCGAAACATTATATTTAAATATGTCTCATAAGAATAATATGCAATTCATGTAATTATAATTTAGATTATAGTTTTAATAGAACGATGGCGAGCGCAACCGATAGGGTTTTCTGTCACAGGTTCCTTTGGGGTGCTGGGTCAGCTGGCCCCTTGCGCATCGAAAAACGAAGGCTCCTCACTATCGACAATACACCGCGCATTCGCAGTGTCAAACTTCATGAGCTCCTTGTAGACTCAAGCTCAGCTCTAGCCCGCTCTTGCCTGGGGTTTCGATTGGCTTTCGCAACCCATGATTTCTGCATGGCTTTCAATGATAATGAGGTTAACCCCTCTTATTTAGATCTGCTTGCTATCCCCCGTGCATTCCTGATTCTGGTTGCAAATAGAACTCTAAAGGGCTGCAGAATCCGGCATTTGCTTCTCCTCGGCACACAGGTGGATGCTGTCGGCATGGGCCCATCTCTTGCTATCGCCTTTGGCAGCTCTGCATCAGCTGCCCCCCCATTATGGAGAAGGATTTCAGCTGGAGCCCAATATTGGGGTTTTTTTCCTCCTCTTTGGCCTGTAGCTGACTTCGATGAAAGCAAGGAAACAAAGATTTTTGCAAATGATTCAGCTGTGTTAGAGCTCGCCCGAGCTAGTGCATACCTCCACGGAAAAACGGTGGCTAAATGCTAGTCTGAGTATGCTTCAGAGCATGCGATCCAAGTAGGTGAGTCATCAAATGCCATCTCCACAGCTTGCCGGAAGCAGATTTCTTTCTTGGACCAGCCAGATCTGCCAAAAGAAGCACCTGCATTTCAGATCCAAGTCACACTCTCTGGCAAGACGATGATGCAATGGGTGCATGCAACAGATCTTGTGTAGGATCTTCTGCAAAAACTCGAACACCGGCTGAGGATCCCCTCCTCTTAGCAGATATTTCTATATAAAGGTAAACAACTTATGGAACCCCTTCCTCTCTCTTTTTACAATATTCAAAGGGATGATTCTATTGTGGTTACCTTTCGTTTAAGAGGTGATTCTTTTAGGCAGACTTCCTCTGCTCCTTCTTTCTCTTATAAAGATGTAGTCCGCAAAGACGCTGCCCACCCCCAGTCCTCTTCGAAATCAGCTCAACCAATTATGGCTCCCAAGCCATTTTTGGTGGATAAATCAGAGAAAATTCCTTCTATCGAGTTCTCTCATGCTGCGATTGACGACCGCTACCAAGAATTTGCAGCATCCGCAATCATATGCAGATTTAATGGGCTATGGCCTTGCACAACAGATTTATACCAATGGATCCATACCAACTGGACTAAAAGAAGCAATATCTACTTATGTTCAAAAGGATTCTTCATTGTGGCTTTTGACTTAAATGAAGATTACCAGAAAGCCTTAACAGGAGGCCCCTGGTTCTAGGGTTCGGCTGGGCTTTTCCTCACCCCTTGTTTTCCAAACTTCGACCCTTCTACAACTGTCGTCACCAAACTTCCCATTTGGGTCAGGCTCTCGAATCTTCCGGTGCATCTATAGCATGTCTCTATCTTCTTAGCCATTGGAGACACCTTAGGACGCTACTTAGCTACAAATTCCTCAAGAAAGGAGAATGGAATCTACACCTATGGCAGAATATGTGCAGAAATAGATATCAGCAAAGGACTGTCGGATCAGATCAACCTCAAGATTGGAGATTTCCATTGGACTCAAACCCTGGATTACGAAAATACAGCCTTCTGTTGTCGCCATTGTCATTAAACGGGGCACCTCCAGAATGCATGTTCCTAGTTCATTGATAAAAAGAAGAATCTGAATCGCAAACCCAAATCCAAGAGCTGGAATCCCTGTGTTCCTCCCCCTCCTATGGATGATACAGATTCCTCCAGCTTGGATGAGGAGGAAATTGATGCAGATGGGCAGAATGATGAGATCCTGTTGGACGCTCCTTCAGTGAGTCCGGCAATCCCCTCTGCCCCGCTAATCTCTCAGAAACGTTCTCATGTATCTTCGTCCTCTGACTCTGATAAGGATATTCCCCCCCCCCCCAGAGCAGAATAGTCTACAACTTGTTATGGCTCATCCAAACTCCACTAGCTGGGTCAAAGTAAACAAGAAAAAAGGGAAAAAATGTCGTTTGGCAGTGTCAGCCCACTCTGGGTAGATAACTCAGCTCAGATCTAGCTTCTCTGCATTCCCGTGTTTTCTTTGGCTCATTCCTTGATTGTCTTCCAGGAGCGAGGTAGATATCCTATCACCTACAGCTCCTTTGTTTTTCAGCTTTGCTTGCATGCAAGCTTGATTGTACTATATGTTTCTTATCTTAATAGAATTAGTCTTATTCAGAAAGAAAAAAATAAAATAAAATAATATGCAATTCATGATTATCTTTCATGTTTAAACAAACCAATACCAAAATTTTATATCTTATTTTAATAACATATAAAATAACAGGTTAAATAAAAAAGAACAATAGTATATTCACTAATATAAAACAAATTAAAAATTAAATGAAAAAATACATTACTATGTTATTATACCAATATGAAACTTTAAATTAAATAATATTTAAAATGCTAATATATAAGAAGATTTAATTTATTTTATTTCTTAACTTTAATTAATATAAAATGAACCAAAAAAATGATACTTATTCTTTAATTACAAATGTAAGGTTGTAAATAATAATAACAAATGACAATACAATGTGCTTTTATGACATATGTAAAGTTGTAAATAATAATGACAACACAATGTGCTTTTCAAAAAAAGAATTATGAGATTTTATAAATGGGTAAAGAATCTACTATGCATGTTTGAGACTTCTTTTTCCCAAAGTGTTTATCACAAAAGTCGGTGGAATCGGTCTAACATAAATATCTATGCCTTATATGCTTGATCATTTTAGAGCAACAAATTATTTATCACTTTTCAATGTAATGTTTATAAAAGAGCAATGTAATGTTGGCATCACAATAATTCTCACATTTCAAGTCGAATAATCTCAACCTCATGTTGAGGGCGACAACTTGGGACCACCAAGTTGTAACAAGAATATCAAATAAAGAGTATGTGTATGTAATAAAGATGGACCATTGATGACTTTAAATATGATGCAATATAAATATTAATCCTCATTCATAAAAATAAAATATTATAAAATAAAAAATATAAATTGGGAAAAAAAAGTTATAATGGATATGCTTATTGTATTGAGAAAAAATATATAATTTTTATAATTATATATTAAAAATGTGTAGCATCAAATTTTTTATTATCATGGTTAATTTAATATAAATATATTATTAAAACTTAATATAGTAAAATAATTTAATATTTGTTAAATTATATATATTATTAATTATTAGAAAATAGATACATTAGTACGGTTGGAGGGCTTGGTAGCTAGAACCTTAGTCGTTTTTCTCTCCAGTTTGTGTTGACTTCACTCTTTTGCTTGGTTTGAGTGGTTATGGTTGTCCCCCTTTGTCCTATGCAGGCGTGGTTCTTTTGGCATGTTCATGGCTCATTCTCGGGGGATTTTTTATTGTCGATGATGCCTCTCTTTGCTTGTGGTTTCATCCTTCTACGCTTTGGGTGTTGGACTGTTGTTGTGGCATCTTCGCTCACCGGTATTCAACCTCTTTCTTTTGTTATCTTTTGCCACTATCTTCTGCATGTGTTGTCTTTCGATTGGACTCGTTTGCGACGTGGTTGTTCATGGTTATGGATTAGGGTTTCGATTGATGCATGGTTGGGGTTGTGGGCCCTTCATATAAGTTCAAACCTTGATTCTTTTTCCCCATTGGGGTTTATTGTATGCAAACCTTTGCGCCCTATTTATATTTTCTTGGGGATTTTGGCCTTGGGCTATGGATTTTTTGTGTGGACCTCCAGGGTTTCTTTGTTGGGGATTGTTCATGGAGCTTTGTGCTCAATGTTCTAAAGGCCTTACAACTATCTTTTGAATGCATTTCAACATTTACAAAATGTAATTTTGTGTGAGACCCCACCTTAGGGCCCTCTAACTAAAACTAGATTTAACCTATCATTTAATCACATGAAGAAAATATCATATTTATAACACAACAATTATTTGACAATAGCATAAAATTTGATTTTTAGCATATTAAACATATAAGGAATTTGAGTTGTAGCAATTTACATAAATAAAACAACAAACAGAAGAATACCTGATTCAGTGGCTCAGTTGGGGTGCTTCTACAACTACCTAACTGAATTTGCCATCCTACCAACTAGGAATGTTTATCTAACTTCCTATCCAAGGAAACCTCCACGAGTTCCCTAGCCCTCGAGCCCATGTCCAACAACAACTACCGTAGTGTGTCCAAAATCAAAATCAAACTTACAACCAAAACTAGTCTCCTCAATTCTCCACTTCTTAGCCCATGGAACCTCCAGAGGTTCCCTAAGCCTCCAATAATTTTATGAAAAAATAAAAATAATAAAAAAATAAAGACCAAAGATTCTCCCTTCTCCTCTCATCCTCCTCTTTATGTCTCCCCCACTCATCCAACTCAACTACCTACCCTTAATGTCATGAATACTCCCCCTCATCCTTTTAATTTAATGACCTTGATCTTCCTACCCATATTTTATCCAAAAATAATTTGAGGAGACAACTTGTTAATTTTGGGAAATAAAATATTAATATTTAATTCAGAAATAAATTTGAGAAGACAACATGTAAAACCTTGGGAAATGAAATATTGATATTTAATTCATAAATAAATTTGAAAAGACACTCTGAAAACCTTGAGAAAATAAATATTAATATTTAATTCATAAATAAATTTGAGGAGACAACTTGTTAAACCTCTAGAAATTAAATAATAACTAATAATAAAATATTAATATTACTTAAGTCATATCAGTAAAATGAAATTACATATTCTCATGTATCTAATAATAAGTATATAACAATATAGCTTAATAATTATAAGTCAATATTTGAAGGTTAATTAAGCACTAATCAAGATTATTCATTAATAAAGATTAACCATTTATTAAAGCTTTAGAATACAAGTGTATTCATGTGAGGTGTGGGTATGTAACTAGCATTACCTCATACGTATACTAATAATACTTCTTGGAATCAAGCTCAAAAATTCAATCACTCAGCAAGTAGGCTAATAAGGTAACGTAAGATAATAGGATCAAGTAGGGCATTACATATACCCCTCTTTAAGAAAATTGTGTCTTGAAGTTAGAATCAAAAGGATATAAGGATTCTGGAAGTAGTATGACCATAAGCCATAACAAAGTAGAGAGATATATATATAGTAGTCAAGTTAAGTAAATCAAGCAAGGATGCTTCTTCCCATGTAGAGTCTCTAGCTAACCTATAACTTCCTATCCACCCTAACCAACTTCCACTCCCATCATATCCATCCTCTGTTGCAATATACTATGTCATCGACTATATCATTCTAACCATTGATATAACCAAGATGGCGGAAGCATCGACTATATCGACCTAACTTCCCTAGCAAACAATTGTTAATAGTCATCACACATTTAGGGGAGCATGTCCATTACTTCCTTCTCACGATTCCATGCTTGGAGGTTACATGGTGGGAAATGCCTCCACCCCTCCTCAAAGAACTAGGGTCAACACCATAATATTGAACACACTACGATGTTGGTTGGATACTTATCATCGAACAATTCAGTCAGGCAGTCATGTCACCTGCCATTTGCACCTTACCCATGTCATAATAGTGTATTTCAAGTATATATGAAATGTATAAGAACAATGTGCATCATATTGTTCCTCATTGGATGTCTCGACATCCCCCAGTCAACAACATGGATCTTGGCTATCACATAGTCCTTTCCAGTTTACAGGTTAATTCTCATATATATATATATATATATATATATATATATATATATATATATATATATATATATACGAGTGATCATACTCATCATGTTATTAAGTCTGGTATTTGTGTACCAGCTTTTATTTTCAATTAATATCAACATGTTGGAAGTAAATCTCACATCAGATAAATCACAACTTCGATAATTCATTCACTAGATAAATAATATCCAAATAAGTCATACATCAATAAACCATAACTTTGATAAGTCATGCACTAGATAAATCATAAACAAATAAACACCAAATTAGGTAAGTCATACATCATAATAGTCATACATCAAATCTTTAAATGATAAACATAATCCATTAAGTGTTTTATATGAGTAATTTCATAAGTCCAACTGAAATTTACCAATATTACTTCACATTCATAAATGAAACAACATGAAAATACAATTAGGGCCTCAATATAGGTAGCTATCTAGCTCAAAATGGGCATCATAGATGGCCAAAAAGTGAGGCATAGTTGTTACCTGCAGTCTCCAGATCCTATGAGGTAGCAAAGCCTTGGCAATACTTGTCCCAGTGTATCTTATGAGTACTCTATATTGTTGGGTGTGTGTTATATTATTTCCACGACTAGTCGCACACGTGGGGGGGTTAGAAGGGGGGCAATAGTCCCACTTGTTCATTGTGTCGAGCGCAACAGGGGAGCGACAACCCCCCTGTCGAGGGGTTTGTAGGGGGGTGGTAGCCCCTCTACATGGGGTCTAGGGCAGTGCCCCAAGAAAAAATATTTTGGACCCTATATTAGGTGGGCATACCTACTTATGGTTTTGTGCATGCGTTTTGCACATGGTTTTGGGCATGATGGTTTTTTGTCCATGGTATTTTGTAGATATGGTCAAGGGAACTATGGTTATGTTCTAATCTAGGGTTAATGGATTGGGGTTTATGAATGCTTCGACATGTATAATATGTATTGTAACATTGAAAGGAATATAATAAAAAATAAATCTAGTAGTCTCGGTTATGGGATCCAGGGGAAAATATCCGTGTATATGTGTTTTATGTTTATGTTCTTGCCATTGTTTATTTTTTGCTTTTTAAGAATTAGTTTGCAGGTAATTTCTGTACAGGGTTAAAACTTACATGTCTGGTATTATAGACAATGTATGTTATGTGATGGGGATTTTTATTTATAACTAGGTCATTTAGTTCCTATATTCAAAGACCACATGTCTTTTGGACTAGATAAATTATGCTTGCATACTCCATTCACCAAATGACACAATGATTGTTTGAGAAATATTATATATGTAAAAGATTATGTTAACTCTAGGATATAGAAATCTTGAAAAGTGGGGCTAGTTCAAATGAGAGTATCACAAGGGTATCTATTTACACATTCACAAATTAAATTGACACTTTCTAAATGGTCAATGGGTTAAGAGCTTGAGTGTTTTCTTAAGCTCTAAGAAGTAAACACTCTATGCAAAACACAACTAGAGACTAAGAAGTGAAGCACAATTGAACAATGGAAAGTGAGAATTCCTATCCATGGACTTGTAATATTATGCAAAGCACATTTAGAGACTCGGTGACTCACAATTAAACAATGAGTTACGAAATTATAATATTGTAAAACATACCTTTTGTAATGATTGTGAAGCAGATCGTAATTAGGGACTAAGATGTGAACAACTATGAAAATAATATTCATGAACTTATATAATTGTAAGAGTTTGTGAATACTCTTTCTTAATATTTTATTTTTGGATTTTATAGAGTTTACATTGACATCTACATTTCATAAATCATTTGCTTCAATCATCAATCATTGATGGCTGCAATAATTGGCATCTTTTTGATCTTTTCACAATAATAAAAACCAACACTTTGGATGGATTGTCATAACTTTTCACTCCATCCAACTTGAACAATTATCTCATCAATTTTAATTTTAATTTTTCTTTTTACGTAACATTTTCTCCTCTAGGTATTTTAACATTGTATTGGTAGCATTTTCGTGGAAATCTAATGCACGACTTAATGCAATTTAAACCATGCGTCTATCACCCCTAAAACACGATTTCTCAAAGATTCCACTAAAATATTTGTACATAGAATGAACACAAATACATTGTGGCCTTATTTAGTTTTTTTTCATAGCTGAGGTGGATGTTACTATTTCTAACATCTAATAAACTGACTAGGTTTTCGTAGAAATTTCTTCCACTTGCCACTAAGAATGGTGCAAACACTATTTTTTTTTTTCGCTTTGACTTGCTCGAAACAATGATTGTTAACTCAACAAACACAACCACTTTGGTGCAATTCATAACCTTTTCTCAACTTTCTTTATGAGGCTTATCGATTTCATATATACCTTTCTCATAACCATATCACATGGACAATCCAATATGAAAATATGCAGGTAACACACTTAGTTTCCTTTTGAAATAAATCCTTATGCATCATATATAAGATTCTCTTGACAACCAATAATTTCCATAGGAATGGAAATTAAGTAGCCATTATATGCACAAGAATTAGAAATAATGTAAGGAAATAGCATAGCATGACCAAACATAACAAAGTAAATAGTAAGAACAGTTATCTTAATCAAAGACTATTTATATTAATTTTTTGAATTGAAGTTATTCACCGCCTAGTCATAGTTTTCCAACATAAGCACCATATCTAAGTCATGTTATGAAGTGAGAAGGGTGAAGTGTGTAATTGATAGGATAATTATATCTACTGTCCATTGCAATGACTTTCTTATTTTTCTCTTGCTAACCATTTATTGTTTCTGCTAATTTAAATCCACACAACATTGTAGATTGATTGTGGTATCACATATTCTCAATCAATTTATTTATCTTCTAGGATTTTTATTTGATTCAATTAGATTTTTTTATTTCATTTCATTTGTAGTATTTATCATCATTAATGTTATCATGAAAAGGTTATGATTCTCTTACTCTATATCAAGTTTTCTTTCAGAGACTATATAATTCACTAATGAACTTATGATCACATATTCAATCCATTGTCATAAATAGATTCTCTCTAGTCCATTTTATTACTATTTCTTTTACATTCCCGTTTTGTAGAAATGTTACCCACCTTCTTGTACTTCAATAACATGATCCTTAATAGGTTCACACATGGGTTTTGTTTTTTTTCAGTCTCATTTAATCAATGGTATTGAACTCAACTTTTCTTTCCATTTAAATAATTACCAACTCTTTATTCATGATACTCATACTTATTCCTATAATTTGTCATCTCTTTTATGTTCTCTCCTTAGTACACTTCATTACACCTTCCTTATTATTGAAAGTGATTAATATTATCCTAGAATGTGCCACATAATTGTCGCAATGATGCTTATTGTTATAAGATGTTGATAGTTATCTTGAAAAGTTTGTATACTTTCTTGGTATCATCTATCCTAGATTGAACCCTGTGGTAAAATAAATGTTATGCCTCTTGTATGAATACTTATATAAACTAACATTCTAACCTAAATTTGTGCTTTTGTGTCCACAAATTCACATCCATTGATGATACAAAATACACCATTTTTCCAATATCTCTAATCATGCATTAATCAATCATGAATTTCATTCCCTTTCAAAATTCCTAAGGTAACCATGTTTCAAATCAAAGGGCAATTTTATTTGATAGTCAATGAAAAATTTCAATCCTTAATCAACCATACATAGTTCCTTCCTTGACTTGTTTGTTTTGACACGAGTTCTCCTTGGAAATTCATTTTCCTCATTGCAGCTATAATATAAGTTGTCATCAGCCAAAAAATGTATAAATTAATATATTGTATTGGTTTTCCATAACTTGCTATACACCTATCAATGCCCTATTGTTTACTAGGGTAAAACAAACATGAAGGGCATTCATTTCTTCATACTATTAAAGAACTTGTGTTGAATGAATCTACACATTTCCAAGTTAATCTCATTGATATATACGAATAGTGTAACTCCCATAATACCACTACAATTTTGACAATTGTTTTATATTTAAATTTTAAATTTTTTTATTTAATTTTAAGGATATATGGATAATTATCAAGGAGCATTATCAATGTAGATTTTTAATCCCTTATTATCTTATAATGGAATGATTTTCTTATCAATGTTCATGTAGACCATAATATCCATTTTAATTATGTAACAAGACCCCTTGTATCTAAAATCCCTTATAACTAAACTTCACATTCATTTTTAACATGATATTGTTTCCAATATAATATGTTTAAATTATTGATAGCTTGTACATTCATTTTCAATTTATCTTCCATTATAGGCATTTATCTAGGTAGATATGAATAACCCATTTTTACACAATATATACATAGCTATGCTAATATATACACAGACCCTTCAGCATATTTTGTAGTACCTATGACATAAATAAAATCTACTTAACATGTAATTACCAAAGTTTGGTATCATGAAGCGATAAAATCAAAATTTGGAAAATCACGAAGGTTAGGGTAAATGTTTTAAGTATTCGTAGATATTGTTTCAAGATTTTTCATTTATTTATTTATTGTTTTTGCTTTATTTCTTTAAGAGGGACTTAACCATATACAATATTACAACTTTCTTAGACACAACTTGGGCGCAATTTGAATTCTTCTATTTAAAATTTTTGCCACAACTTGCATATTTTGGTGGGCACTAAACCCATGACCTGCCAAGTCGTTGCTCCATGACTAGACTATAAACCCCTTGGGAATTTAACAATTGTGTATATAGCTACTTCCTATAACTTGGATTTCATTAATGCAACAAATTTACAATAAACCAAACCCTTTCGAACGAAGGTGAATCTCTATTGCTTCTCAAAATTTAGGATTCGCCTTCAAATAAAGAAAACACAAATTTCTTCTTTCTCAAATTATGTACTTAATGTCTACGTCCTCATAATTATGGCTCGTCTCAATACATGTTTGTTTATATGTATAAAACTGATGTATGCTTCTAAATGGCAGTAATAAAAAACGGAATTGTCTTTAGTGTGATTTTTTGGAGTTTTAAGTGCCGGAATCCGGTGAAAAATTTTGAGGTAAAATCTTGGTTTTTGTTATTTAAACTGGTTTTTTGACTCTATATATGGATTCGGCACCCTCAAAAACCCCCTATGGCACTTCGATTGTGCAAGGTTAGCAATCAAACTTCTCTTTTCAATAAATTCCTACCGGATTTTAGAGAAATTACACCGGAAACCGTAAAAGCCTTCAAAAAGTTGCACTAAAAACTACTCGATAAAAAACTATGTAAACTTCGATTAAAAATTTAAATTCGATTTTTCTCTTGTGAAAAATTACGTCCTCAAATCTGTTTCTACTCACATCGCTGGAAAATACAACTAAATTTCATGTTATTCTTTTTATGACTATACATTGTGTCCAATAATCAAGCTTTTAATTTGGCCCAATTTTAGGGTTGGCAATACCCGCATTCTTATATAAACATTTTTTTTAATAGTAAAAAGTGAAAGCCAAAAATTTATAATTGCAAGCATGATAGTTAAATTGAAAATTTCTAATTATAAAAAACCCTAAAAGTGAACTGATGACCCAACCAATCAGAAAGTACCATAATGTTCCTAAATCCAACATAGTTTGAGAATCCATAGCGCCAATCAGAAAGTACCATAATGTTCCTAAATCCAACATAGTTTGAGAATCCATAGCCCTAATTAATTTCTTCACTCTCTTTTATCATTATTAAGCTTTTCTAAAGTGTTAATCTCTAGAGTCCATGGACAACCAGATCAAAGAAAAAAGATTTGTAAAAAAAAAAATACCCAATAAAATTATTCCATCAAATTTTGAAAGTAAGCTGAAATCATGCACCAAAAGTTAGATAAGAAACCAAACAATGCTCTATACCAAGAGCACAACTAAGATGTTTCTCTTTTTTTGGTGATTGGATGCAAACATATATACTAAAGCAAATGTGAAAACCAAGCATATAAAGGATGAATAACATTGGTAGAGAGAAAGAATAAAGAGGCCAAGAAATCCATTTCTATTTTGGATATGAGATTAGAGATGTGAAAAAAGGGATTGATTTTGGCAAACACAATTTTTCCCATTCCACGACAAAAGATAACCAAATCGCACATTATGATCCTATTTCACTGGAGATAATCAAATCACACATTATGATCCCGTTTCATAGATAAATTAATCACGAGTTAGTTGAAGATGTTCCATAAACCTAATTTTTCAAGAGTTAAACCCCTCAAATGTTTAAACTAAAGTTATCAAATATTTGGTAGGGATATGTAGATCTTTGGGAGTTTGGATGAACAAGCATTTTGTGCATTTCAAATTTTTCATTACCGAGAAATTGATCGAATCATGGAAAAAATTGAACGTTATTCTGAATACAACCCAAAAGAATTTACAAGTGCAGACATCGCTTTCGTGCTTGCTTATTCTGTGATAATGCTCAACATATATGCGCACAATACAATTGTAAAAAACAAGATGCGAAAAGTTTATTTCTTGCGAAACAAGTATACAATAGACAATAGAAAGGATTTACCAGAAGTTTACCTTGGATCCATATATGACCGTCTAACAAAAAAGAAAGGAGATCGAGATGAAAGATGAAACTTCGATTCTACCGAGTATACTTAATTTAGTAATTCACCAGAGAGGGGAAGAAAAAGCTTTGGAGAAGAGTGATGATCTCATTCAACATATGCAAGAGCAATTTAAAACGAATACTGCAAAATCTTACTCAACCTATTATGTCACAACAGATGTGGAAATTTTGAGATTCATGTTGGAGGCTTGTTAGGCTCTGGGCTCCTTGGAAACATTCATTGTTACTCTTGGGCAAAGTGATGGTGAAGTGGCACATTCCATTGTCTTGAGAGCTTCCATTGTGCCATAAGTGTGCCTATTGTCATGGGTATGCAAACATAACGGGATGCTTTTGTAACCTCCGTGGAAAAGGTACATCTCTTCACTCTGCTGCGGACTTCAAGCAGAAGAATATTCATGTTGTAAAGGCCATTATCACTATTGTTGATGAAGATGGCAACTACCTACAAGAAGCTTGGAAGCATATTTTAATGTGTCTTTCTCGTTTTGAGCATTTGCTTCTATTGGGAGAGGGTGCTCCTCCACATGCTACATTCTTTATAGTGCATAATAGTGACTCAAAGAATGTAAAAGAACCAATGTCACTGGTTGTTCATGCGCTCAAGAGAAATGGACCTATACAATTTCAATAGGCCGTAGCAACAACTTGGGGTTCATACGTCCGTGAAGCGGAGGTCTGACGGTGGAGGGAGAAGGTTTTCATCCCATCCACCAAGGTTCAAATCTCCGTGGAGACATACGCCTGTTGTGTCCTGGCTAGAAGAGTAGGCGACCCCATAGTGGACGTCTCGGCTCTTGTTGAGGCATAAGTTAATTGCTATTGTGTGCGGCTTGCAAGCTGTTGCACCTAGCCTAGGTTTATAGTGGCAGCCAGTTGGATTTGAACCCGAGCCTTGCTCAGGCAACTCTCACCAGTTACCGATTGTCCTAGATCTAAAAAAAAACAACTTGGGGTTCATACGACAATGTTAGTGTTGAGGGGTGTTCTTCACGATTAGAATCCATAGAGCGGATGCATAATCTGGTTTCAAACTTGAACATTTTTTTTTTCTTATCATTTTGGAAGTTTTGAGATAAATCATGTATTTGTACATAGCCAAAGGTTAAATAGTGAGGAAATAGTTGATTTTGTAAGGCCCTCTACAAGGTCTTCATGGAATAATTGTGATCTCCTACTGGACCCCGAGTTTTCAGCCTAACCAAGATTGTAGAAATTGTGTGAGGATGTATTTCTTATACAAAGTTTATTTTCTATGGTAAAATTATGTGGTTGAGGAAGAAGAATTTAACAAAGTTTAGCTAAGTTGGTAAAGAAAGAAATTCATTGTGTTAAGATGACAGGGATAGCTCCTATGAAGTAAATTTAATAAGAATTTATTTTTGTTCAAAAAAAAATTATAACGTTTACTGAGTCTGGTGAACATAACAGTAGTTGCAAAATATGCCACACCAAGTTATTCTTGTACCAAATGTTTAGTCGATAATTGTTATTGACCACATCTTCCATGGACTAGAAAGCATGCATGAAATGCAACTTCAAACTCAGTATACAAATCCATCCAAAACCCTATCCAAAAAAACAAAGGCCTAAATTTTATCAATAAGGATACAAATATAATGTTTTAGAATCTAAGAAGCATATCAATTAAATAAGAATCTTTTTAGCTTAGATCGTAGAAACTCCAAGATTCAAACCTTGTGTCTTTGGAAATTGGGAGTCAAACATTGCAAAAGTATGCCTTGGAGACCTTGAATGCATAGGTGCTTTCATCAACCGCTGCCATTTACCTCTTGCAGTAGCGGGTAACAGCTTTTACAATGTTCTATAGTTAAATATAGAGTGTAGAGTTTCCTTAAAAAAAATGTATCACCAATTTTTTTTTTCTCTTTTTTTTGTCTAAGGACTTTCTACACGCATGTCCATGTGACTAAGGGTTCTTCTAGTGGGTTTAAGGTTCATATTTTGAATCGAGATCTAATCCCACATGTGAGGTCCTGCTCGAGGATCCTCTAACTAAAACTATATTTAACCTCTAATTTAATCACATGAAGAAAAATATCATATTTATAACACAACAATTATTTGACAATAGCACAAAATTTGATTTTTAGCTTTTTAAACATGAAAGGAATTTGAGTTGTAGAAATTTACATAAATAAATAAACAAATAGAAGAATACATGATCCAGTGGCTCGGTTGGGGTGCTACTACGATTACCCGACTGAATTTATCACCTTGCCAACTAGGAACGTCTATCCGACTTCCTAGCTCAGTAAACCTCCACAGGTTTCCTAACCCTCCGAGCCCAATTCCAAAAACAACTATTGTAGTGTGTCTAAAATCAAAGTCAAGATTACAACCAAAATCAATCTTCTCAATTTTCTACTTCCTAGCCCAAGGAACCTCCACATGTTCCCCAAGCCTCTAATAATTTCATCAAATACAAGAATAAAAAAAAAAAAAAAAGACCAATAATCCCCCTTTCCCCTCTCATCCTCCTTCCCTTTATGCCTTTCCCACTAATCCACCTAAACGACCTACCATTAATTCCATGAACACCCCCCATCCTTTTAATTTAATGACCTCGCCTTTCCTTCCCATATCTTATCTAAAAATGAATTTGAGGAGGCAACTTGTCAACTTTGGGAAATGAAATATAAATATTTAATTTAGAAATATGTAACACCCTCCTCCCACATCTACTCAAGTAACCACCCAACTAGGGTAAACATGTGACAAGAGGATACTATTATTTGATTCAACCTCTCAGGTCACCTTAAGGAAGTGGAATGACACCACACAAATACACATACTTTATCAACCTGCTACAGGACACTCAAGAGCCATATAAACCTTCCAGGAGGCCAGCCCATGAGATAAACTAACCTTTTAGTGCATAAATCCCCTAGTCGCTCCCTTGACATGGGCAAGAGTGCGGTTGGAAACCTCTAATCACTCACACAACATGGGTATGTGTGCGACTGGGGACTTTTCCCAGTGGTTCTGAGCCTACGACCCTGATTTATGTGCCACATTTTCAGGCCCGGGGCTCAGGTCACTACCCAAAACCCCATGACACCTTCAGGAATGAAAAATAACAACAGAATAATTATACAAATGCAATTACTTGAACAAAGACTTGATTGGACCCCTACTATCCATGACAAGAATTTTGTCAAACATATCACAAATATGTAATCTACAGGTTTAAACAACATATTTGAGCATAGGGGTCTCATACTTATCTGAGAATTGCTAAGAAGCATTTTTCCCTTATATTATTAGTTGCATTATCATCTATTAGGTCATATATTCATTGCTCATTCATTTACAAATCAAATCATGATGAGAGCCATACATCTTCACTATAAAATACATCCATAACCAACGTATAAACAACAGAAATATTGAGGATACAACAACCATAAATGCTACATAGAATCCAATACATTTACACATAAATCAGCAAGGAAAGGAACTCTTATTCATGAATGCAAGAGTCGACCCGCTATAGGACTACCACGTTCCACCCAACCATAGATTGGCTGAACCAAATCTCCTTTCATCCAATCACCCTTGTGCCATATTCTGAGCATGAATGTGGGACTCAAACCAAAAGAACCAACCATGGATTCCTGAGGCTAAAACACCTCACCCTCATCAATAAAAATTGACTTTACCACAATCCTCACAAGATCACCTAGCCAAAACAATAAACATGTAATAATAATCTTTACCATGATCTCCATCAAATCACTAGGACAAAACTGTAGAAATTTATATAACTGATATGTTATACATCCGAGATTCTCCTGATCACACACTATTTGACTTCATGCACAATACATAATCTCTTCTACCATTGATCATTAATTGCGGAAATAAAAACAATCGCATGCGCACATTAAAACCATAAACAATCACACATATGAACACAGTATTTTATGGGAAATCTTAAAGCTGAAAACCCCCAACTATCTGTATATTATATGTCATAGATATCATGTAACAATCATTATACAAAGCTCCTCACAAAGCTCTCAGTACAATCTCCAATTGCTACACACTAATCAAGCCCGATCTAGAAAATCACATGCTCCAATCTCTGCCACCTGATAGCCTGCCTCTACTGCACAATCACTGCTGAAGAATGGCTCTGAATGAACTCGAATTGGTCCAGGCTTGCTCACGCAATCCTCATTGGAATATCCAATCACTGGTTGTTTCAAATCATGCAACAGTATAGTCACAACTGATAGTCACACCGCTCTTTCACCTACCTCTTCACTGGTCTCCACTGAAACTGTCCATGCACTGTAGTTAACTGATGTATTCTTTAGTTGATTAATGAGTTAATAATTAGTGAATTAATTAATAATTAATTGACACCACTCTCACTAGTGTATCAATCAGTTAGACTAGATACAACTAGCTCAACTATGTTTAACTCAGTTAAACTGAACACAACTCCATCAACTACCTCAATAACTCCACCAAACTCTGTCACATGAGTTCTAACTGAAGTATCCATGCAATAGCTCCACTTAACCCTCAGGAATAGCGTAATTCCTTCCGTCAGCTCCTGTGCCACATCTGTGCACTTAACTGAAGTGCTCCAAGAGAATAAGATAATGTTTATAGTCCAAATATTATTAAGAGCTAATAATATTCGACATATCTATTTTTAGACTAGAAATCTAAAAATAGATTCCGTCCAATATGTCTAAAAATAGAAATCCATATATTTTTTCCAACTTGACCAACCATCCACAAATAGCATCCTTCAACTCATAGAATATGATCGACATGTCTAAAAATAGACATAGTCTAAAAATAGACTTTGCGCCAAAAATAGCCTGTGGGCCCACTTAGTGAAGGTGACTTCTTTCCACTAATCTCATCATCTTGTTGCAATCTCAACACTCCCTCTCAACAATATAGGGATTATCTGCCACCCCGATCTTGCCCCTATGGTATTCGAATTTGCTCCTGGTGAGTGCCGTCGTCAATATATCAGCATCCTGATCCTCCGTAGGAATGTAAGAAAGTAACATGATCTTCCACTGCACACAATATTTGATATGATGATACCAAATGTCAATGTGTTTAGATCTATCATGAAATATTGGATTAACCAAGAGTTTGATGCAACTCTGATTATCACAATATATCACAGTAGGATCTAAGTGTGAACCGAACAACCCGACCAGGATCTTCCTCATCCATATAGCCTCGCACGCCCAACCGACACATATACTTACCGTCAATTCGAAAGCATGGATCTCTTCTTCTGCGCAGGCCGCAACCGCCGTCACTCCGATACTGAAAATCCCTCCAGATGTGCTCTTTCTGTCCGTTGGGCTCCCTGCCCAATCTGCATCTGTGAAGCCACATAGCTTCACCTCATCCGATTGTCTGTACCACAATCCATATCCCGATGTGCCTCTGAGATATCTCAATACATGCTTCCCCGCCTTCCAAAAGAGCTTGGTAGGCTTAACCATAGCTTGTGAAAGCTGGTTAACAACATAGCATATGTCAGGTCATGTATTGACTAGATACATAAGCGACCCCACCAACTGTCGGTAAACAGTGGCATCCACTACCTCTGCCGATGTAGCATCCTCCATCCACCAGGAAGAGGAGGCCGACAGTTTGCAGCCATGCATGTTGAACTTCTCCAGTATCTCCCGGGCATACTTTCCTTGAGACACAAACAATCCATCATTGTGCTGCCAAATTTCCAATCCCAGGAAATAATGAAGGAGGCCCAAGTCCTTCATCTCCCACTCTTTTGCAAGATCAGCCTTGCATGAGAGTATCAACTGTTCATCACCCGTCAAAATAAAATCATCTACATAAAGTACAATGATCAGCAACTTACCCTCCACCACAATCTGGTATAGGTTCGGATCCGCCTCACGCTTGGAGAATCCAAGTCCGGTGAAATAACTGTCTATCCGTGTGTACTAAGCACGAGGTGCTTGTTTCAACCCATACAATGCTCTTTTGAGCCTGCACACATGCGAATCGCTGCTGAAGATCTCGAAACCTTTGGGCTGCTCTATGTACACCTCCTCCTTAATGACTCCATTGAGGAACGTAGTCTTCACATCCATCTGATGAATGTGCTACCCCATCTGCGCTGAGCAAGCAAGAATCATTCGTATGGAATAATACCTTGCGACAAGTGCAAAGGTTTCCTCATAATCGATCCCCTCAATCTCTGAGAAGCCTCGGGCAACAAATCTTGCCTTGTACTTCTCCACACTCCCATCAACTGCTTGCTTCACTTTGTAGATCCATCTCGAACCTACCACTGATTCCCCTTACAGCCTTGGGACAATCTCCCATGCACTGTTTCGAATCATACTCTTCCACCATGGCATCTACCCATGCGGGATCCTCCACATCTTCCTTGAAAGAGGATGGCTTTGTCACGATACACTTGCTCATAAGATCCATGTATCCAGTATACCGGTCAGGTGACTGTCTCTGTCTGCGCTATGATGTAGGTGTTCCTACAATATTCTCTGCATCCTGAATCAGTTGCTCAGCTTTTGTAGTGCGCTTCCGCCCTCTGATGGTTGGCGCTGCATGAGTGGTCTCTTCCACTCCATGAACCTCCTCTTGTGGCTGATCCACATCCTAAGGCTCATCCTTAGGAACTAATAGCTCCTCATCTGCATGCAAGTGTGGCTCCCTCTCAAGCGAACACTTCATGGCTTTTTCCTCATGAAATTTGATATCCCGTCGCATAACAGTCTTGTGACTATCTGGAAAATACACACGATAGTTGTGGGATGTATCAGTGTACCCCACAAATATCCCAACCTCTGCGGTCGGCTCCAACTTCTTCCTAGCATCCTTTGTCACATGAATGTAAACAAGTGAACCAAAAATCCTCAAATGGGAAATATTAGGACTCTTACTAGAAAATTCCTCCTCGGGTGTACTCATGCCAAGTATCCTGTGAGGACAATGGTTTTGCACATAAACCGAGGTATTGCATGCCTCAGCCCACAAGTGTATGGGAAGGCCCTGATCATGCAACATTGCCCGTGCAACACCCACGATCGTTCTGTTCTTTCACTCAGCAACCCCATTCTGCTGTGGGTTATGAGGCGCTATGAGCTCTCTTTGAATTCCTTCTGCACTGCAAAAGTCCTTGAATTCGCCAGAGATGAATTCACCACCATTGTCGCTCCTAAGAGCCTTCACCTGCTTCCCCGATTCTTTCTCAACCAATGCCTTGAACTCACAGAACTTTGAGTATGTCTCGCTCTTCTTCTGCATGAAGAAGATCCAGCACTTACGAGAAAAATCATCAACAAATATCACATAATACCTATGCTTTGCTGTCGAATCTACTGAGAAAGTTCCACACACGTCTGTGTGAATTCTCCCAAGGATCGTCGTGGCGCGACTATCCTTCTCGTGAAAGGTGGATTTCACAAATTTTCCCAAAGTACATCCCTTGCACTGATCTGACTACGCAAGTGTACCTTTGGGAAGCCCGGTAGAAATCTGCTGCAAACTTTTCAAAGCACCATGGTGAAGATGGCCCAATCTCCTGTGCCATAGCTCGCCCTCATCCCGACTCACCACTCCTTCTGCCTTGCCTGCCATTGTTGTGCAACCATCTACCTGCAACTGATAAAGGTTCTTAACTTGAACCCCTATCCTCCAGGTTTCACCAGTTGCCTTACTGCGCAGGAAATCCTTTCCCTCGCTAAAGACAACATCATATCCCTTGTCTTCTAACATGGCCACCGAGATCAGATTCTTCTTCAATCCTGGAACATGCATCACTTCCTTCAATAAGAAGGGTTTACTAGACTCCCTCTCAAAAGAAATGGTACCGATACCAGTCGCACTGTATCTACCATCATCGCCCATCTCGATGTGCACTCCAAGATCTTTCTCATCCAGATCAGTAAACAAATCTTTGTCTCCGATCATATGAAAAGATGCACCACTGTCAAGAAACCACACTAAACCCATCATACTTGAGACCAAACATGCGATCAGAAAAAAATCCAGCTCAAACTGCGAGGCTAAGGCCTCTCCAGCTGCAGATCCAGTAGTCTGCTTATTTTTCTTCTTCTGTGGACAATTAGTGGCATAATGTCCGTGTTGGTGACAGTGAAAGCACTTCACCTTGGACATGTTCTGCTTCTTTCCTTTCACACTGGATTGAGAAGCATTCTTCTTGCTCTTCCCCTTCCTTGCTTTGGCAGCCAAAGCGCAATTTTCTTCACCTGCACTCTTCGATGAAGATCCGTCCCTGGTATTCCGCCTTATCTCCTCTTGCACAACATCCGACCAAAGTCGCTCCCATCCTGGCAATTTCTCCCGACCATTGACAGAGTCCTGATAGGAATGCCAAATCTTCAGAAGCCCAAGGAGAGCCAAGCTCACCAAGTCCTCGTCATCTATAGTCACCCTCACACTTCCCAGCTCATCCCTGCACTGGACAAACTTCGTGAGGTACTTGGGTATACTTTCACCTTTCTCCATTTTTATGTTCCTGAGTTTATCCTTGAGCGCCAACTTTCTCTGGTCACTCTTGATTTGAAATAAATCTGTCAAAGCTTTCCACATCAATAATGGAGAAGCTTTACCATGAAGGTTTGACACTATGTGATCCTTCACACCTTCCAACAGAATCCTTCGACATTTTGTTGTCTTCTTTTGGCATGCGTCAAGTGCGACAGCATCGCTAAAAGCAGGTTTTGGAATTTCTGCATCTATGAACTCCTTCAACCCATTTTCATCCAGCACTGCCTCCATCCTGTCCCTCCGTGCAATATAATTCGAGCTACCCTCAAGGGCATACTCCAATCGCAATCCGTTGAAAGATATCTCAACTTCGACACTAATAAAACACTGCTGCAAATTCGAATTCCACCAACACAAAACTCAACCGCTTCAATGTTTTGCAATTGCTCCAATGATCAATATCCCTATGATACCATGTAGAAATTTATATAAATGATATGTTATACATCCGAGATTCTCCTGATCACACACTATTTGACTTCATGCACAATACAAAATCTCTTCTACTATTGATCATTAATTGCGGAAATAAAAACAATCGCATGCGCACATTAAAACCATAAACATTCACACATATGAACACAGTATTTTATGGGAAAGCTTAAAGCTGAAAACCCCCAACTATCTGTATGTTATATTTCATAGAGATCATGTAACAATCATTATACAAATCTCCTCATAAGCTCTCAGTATAATCTCCAATTTCTACACACTAAACAGGTCCAATCTAGCAAATCACATGCTCCAATCTCTGCCACCTGATAGCCTACCTCTACTGCGCAATCACTGCTGAAGAATGGCTCTGAATGAGCTCGAATTGGTCCAGACTTGCTCACGCAATCCTCATTGGCATCTCCAACCACTGTGTTGCAAATCATGCAACACTATAGTCACAACTGATAGTCACACTGCTCTTTCACCTACCTCTTCACTGGTCTCCACTGAAACTGTCCATGCATTGTAGTTAACTGATGTATTCTTTAGTTGATTAATGAGTTAATAATTAGTGAATTAATTAATAATTAATTCACACCACTCTCACTAGTGTATCAATCAATTATACTAGATACAACTAGCTCAGCTATGTTTAACTCAGTTAAACTGAACACAACTCCACCAACTACCTCAATAACTCCACCAAACTTTGTCACATGAGTTCTAACTGAAGTATCCATGCAATAGCTCCACTTAACCCTAAGGAATAGCATAATTCCTTCTGTCAGCTCCTGTGCCACATCTGTGCACTTAACTGAAGTGCTCCAAGAGAATAAGATAATGTTTAGAGTCCAAATATTATTAAGAGCTAATAATATTCGACATATCTATTTTTAGACTGGCAATCTAAAAATAGATTCCGCCTAATATGTCTAAAAATATAAGTCCATCTATTTTTCCAACTTGAACAACCATCCAAAAATAGCATCCTGCAACTCATAGAATATGATCGACATGTCTAAAAATAGACTTTGCGCCAAAAATAGCCTGTGGGCCCACTTAGTGAAGGCAATTTCTTTCCACTAAGCTCATCATCTTGTTGCAATCTCAATAAAAACAAGCATGGATGCCACCGGATTTATCCACCTACACCATGAGGAATTTTCTTGTTTCCTAGTCTCTAGACTTTACCGCAATCTTCACCGGATCACTAGGCCCCAACCGAGACCCCACCCTCCAAGATTTACTGTGTATCCAATCCCATGATTCCTAAACCAGATGGAGAGCACCCACCTCTAGGCTTTACCATATATCCTGCCATACATTGGTCAAGGATTCCTAAGGATTCCGAGGCAACACAAAATCTTTATTTACTGCAACCCACAATTTGGTTCAAGGGTTACTAGGCCTTGTGTTATTTCATTCATAGATCCACCTCACTCAACTTCGAATCCATCTGGCAATCTAGCTCAACCAAAACATGAGAACCCCATCACACCATGGCTATCGGGAAATGGCAAGGCTAGGTTGAAAACATTGTCACACCTAGAAAAACCCATTCCTGTGACAAAAATGGAACCAATAACACACATGAAACACCATGCATGCCAAATCTAGCAAGGAAATCACACATGCAAATCAATTCCAGTAAAAAATCTTGTTGTAGCTGCTTAATCTTGCTCTTCATTGCTTGATCTATGCTTCCTCTTTGCCTTCTTTTCCTTTCTTGATTCAATGCTGAAATGCTCCAAGAAAACTTCATGTGTCCAAGAGTGTGAGAAAGAGAGAATAGAGAGAGAGCTCCAAAATTAAACTAACAAAAGGTACCAACTAATCCTCAGAAGCATTTTTATCAATTAGGTGTCTATTTTCTTCATTTTCCATTATTTTCCTTCAATTTCCTCCTCACATGCAACCTGTGACCTTTTACCTTCATTTTCTCCTAATTTCCATTATTTCACAAACAAAATGTCAATTAATGCCACTTTTCCTTTCCAAAGCCTTTGCCATTGTCTTTTCCAATTTATTTAGCCATAATAAACCAAATGAACACCCACACTAGGATGTCTCCACCAACATTTAGTGTGGAATAAGTGTCCCATAACCGTGGTTATTATTTTGCCTTTATTAACTTTTATTACATGGAATTTTGACTAGGGTTGTTACAGAACCCTCCCCCTTGGGGGACACTGTCCTCGGTGTTTAACCACACCTATACCTCAGCAAAATTGTTGAAAATAAAACATATTTTCGATGGAGCTTTATAACATAAATTGATGCAGTATTTGGAATTACCACCCTGTTGAGAAGAAAACCAACATGACAACATAACAACATGAAAACTATAATTATATGATACCCATACTGCTTATTGGAGCTTTATAACATATTTCAGGGTGGTATTTACATCCATATACATATGTACATATACCAAAACATCATTCCAAAAATTCTTTTCCTTAGCCAACAAAAAAAGAAGGATACATAGCCCGCATCTTATCTGCCATCTCCCATGTAGCTTCATCAGGCCTAAAGTGCTTCCATTGCACTTTAAACTACTATATTTCTCGGTTCCAAAGCATGAGAATATTTTTTTGCAACATAAATTACGGTTCTAGCTAGAATTCTCCTTCTGGATCCACCTACAATACATACCAGTCAATCACATGATCAACATCTTTAATTTACTTCTTAAGAAATGAAAGATGGAAAACATCATGGACTTTCATTGTCTGAGGCAGTGCAAGTCGATAGGCTACTGGCCCAATCCTTTCAAGAATCTTGAAAGGTCCACAATACCGAGGTGCCATCTTAGCACATGATCCAATCCACAAGGATCTCTTCTTTGGTCTGATGTGCAAGTACACTTGTTCCCCAACTTGAAACTCCTCAAACAACTTGTCTGATCTACATAAATTTTCCATATATCATGTGTTGCTTTTGGAATCTTCTTTATTACCTGAATTTCCCGTTCCATCTTTTCCAACATGTCTACCATGTTCATCGGATAACTCCAAATTATGGGAGTGTTAAAACTCCGCCCATACAATCCCTCAAAATGACTCATCCTCAGTGACTCTTGGTAACCATTGTTGTAAGAAAACTCAACCAACGTAAGGTACTCCTCCCATCTCCTTTCCTGATGCATCACATACATCCTCAACATGTCCTCCAATAACCTATTGACCCTCTTAGTATGTCCATATTTTTGTGGATGATAAGTTGTACTGAAGGCCAACTCTGTAACTAAACCTGCAAAAAACTCCTTCCAAAACTTGGAATTGAACTTTTAATTCATCCCTATCTCACAGAAAATTCTTTGGAACACCTTGCAATCTGACCACATCTCTGATGAACACCTATGCCACATCATTAGATGAATCTGTACTCTTCATTGGAATAAAGTGTGCTACCTTAGTCAACTTGTCCACAAAAACCATGGTGAAATCATGTTGTCTATATTTCCTCGGAAAACCTGTGATGAAATCCATGGAAATGACCTCCCATTTCCACTTTGGAAATGCAATTGGTTGTAGCAGTCCACTTGGATGCCTACACTTTTCCTTTACATGCTGACAATCCAAACATCTAGCCACAATCTCTACCACATCCTTCTTCAGATTTGGCCAATAATAAAACTTCTTTACTGCAGTCAATGTCTTCTGATATCCTGGGTGACTTGAATATGGTTTCACAGGAAAATCCCTCAAGATCACCTTCTTTAGCTCACTACTATCTGGCACATATATCTTGTCTCTAAATATGATCAAGCCATCGTCTGAGAGATGATAGTCCACATCCTGTGCACATGTACATGTACCTGTACCTGTACTATGTTGTAACTTATGCATGAGCACTCTATACATATCATCTTGTTGACCTTCTTGTAAAATAAAATCATGTAAGTCTGTACCATAGGAACTCATAGTTGCAATGTGATTTACATGTATCTTCCTGCTAAGAGCATATGTAACCCTGTTTTCTTTACCTTTGATATACCTTATCTTGAAATCGAACTCACTGATCATGGCCAGCCATTTAGATTTCCTGACATTCAGATTCAGTTGGTTAAATAGATACCTAAAACCATTATGATTATTCATCAATACAAATTTTCTGCCCAAAAAATAGTGCCTTCACATCTTCAATGCATGAATGACGGCTGCCAACTCAAGAGCATGTGTCAGATAGTTCTACTCATGCTCATTTAGTTTTTGGGACTCACAACATACCACCTGTCCTTACTCCATAAGGAATCCACCAAGTCCTATCTTGCAAGCATTTGTACATACCACAAACTCTTTGTCCGGATTTGCAATCTTTAACACTAGATCACGTGTCAACAACTTCTTCAACTGCTCAAAACTGGCCGCACATTCCTCTGTCCTATAAAACTTCTTACCTTTTCTTTGCAATGATGTGATAGGATAAGCAATATGTGAGAAGTTCCTAATGAACCTCCTATAATAACTTGCCAACCCCATGAAGGACATTACCTCATCCACATTTCTAGGATTTTCCCACTTCATGATAGCTCTTATATTTTCTGCATCCACTGTTATGCCTTCCTTGGAGACCACATGTCCAAAGTAATGTACCTCAATCTAAAAGAAATTGCACATGTTGAGCTTGGCATAAAACTGATGTTATCTTAACAATCTCAGTAATGTTTCTAAGTGGTCGTAATGCTCTTTTTCCTTCTTAGAATATATCAAGATTTCGTCAATGAATACAATAACAAACTTGTTCAAATAAGGACGCAACACACTATTCATCAAGCACATAAACATATTCGGACCATTATTCAATACAAATGGAACTGCAAAAAACTCATAATTCCCATACCTGGTTCAAAAATATGTCTTGTAAATGTCCTCTTCCTTGATGCGTACATGATGATATCCAGATCTCAGATCAATGTTTGAGAACATTGTTGCTCCCTTCAACTAATCAAACAAGTCATAAATCCTCGGCAATAGATACCTTTTCTTGATGGTCACCTTGTTCAACTGACTGTAATTAATGCACAATTTGAGAGTACCATCCTTCTTCTTCACAAACAATACCAGTGCACCACATTGTGATACACTTGGCCTAATGTATCTGTTGTCCAACATTTCCTTCAACTGCAACTTCAACTCTACTAACTATGGAGTTCTCATCCTATAAGGTTCCTTTGATGTTGGCGCTACCCTTGGTACAAACTCAATAGAAAATTTTACTTCCCTATGAGGTGGAAACTCTGAAATCTCCACGGGATATACATCCTAAAACTGATGTAGAGCTGGGTACATGGTCAAAACATATGGATCCTCAACTTCCTTACCTTTTTCACTAGAAATGTGTACCGCAAATAATACACACCCTTTCCCGCAACTATGCTTGGCCTTCATAGTTGTGACCATTCTCACTGATGTTGCTTTATTCTTACCTTGTAAGATTCTTTGTTACCCATTGCCATCTAAGCACTTAATAGCCTTGTCATAACAATCCACCTTAGTCCTATGAATATACAACCAGTCCATACCCAAAAGCATACTATACAAACCAAATGACAATACCTTCAAGTGTGTTGATGTATGCATACCAATCAGTTCAAATGCACTCGCTTCTTTGTACCTGTATCCAAATTCCCTAACCAAGACTCTACATGCATATATTTATTGAAAGCACACTTATCCACCAAGTCAGAGTTAACATAACTATAATTAGATCTAGGTCAATCAAAATAGAAATAACTTGATAAAAAAGCTTACCGTCCATCTCAATGATAGATGCCTGATAGTTTTCCTGCCCGTTATTCAGTGATGCATAGATACGAGGAATTCTCTGCCCAACATCCCCAACTATCTGCACCTCATGTGCACTATAGATATGAGGCTTACCAACCTGATTCTGCGGACAACCTCTCTTGATATGTTCTTTTCCACATTTCCAACACTCCAACTAGCTCGTACCATAACCTCTATGTTGTTTTTGTGACCCATGTCCCTGTGTTACACAATATTTTGTCACCGTCCCTACAATCCCCATATCGAACATTGGAGGACCATTTCAATGAACCTTGTGCACTGCCATACATTTCCATAAATGTCATTACATCCCTTGGCATGTCAAGATCATAATCTCTATTGATCATTCCTCAAGAAGACCTTCAAAAACATATGATTTTGGGTTGGCAATAGTAGGCAGTTATGGCCTCGCGCCCATGAAGAAATTAACACTGGGCCTCGCGCCGATTGGTGCTCTGTCTCAGAAGGGCACCCACACCAAGCTGCTTTTGGAATTTTTTCAAAAATAGAAACGAAGCTTCCATGCTTAACAACTTCGTGAGTGGAGTCATCATGTTTTGTTCGATTTAATCAAGTCGAGTTTCTCCCTTTAGCCTATTATTTCCTACAATTGTGCAACTCCCCAAAGGGATAGACCTCTCCTCCACCTTATGTGGAATCCCAAACTTCCTCCTCCTCTCCTATAAATTCTTCCTCCTCACATTGATTTAGCTAGCTGAATATTCATTAGTATAGCTAGTGTGTTGAAGAAAGCAGAGAATAATCCATTGTTGAGAGAGAGTTTAAGCCCATTGCCCCATTTAGTCAAATTTTGAACTAATGTTTGAGACGCGCCCGACTGAACCCGTCGAAGGAGATCTGCAACGTCAAGGCATAAGGTTGTAAACTTGTTTTTCATATATCAATAATACATGACTAGTTTATGGTTCCAACTTTGTTTTCATTTATATGCAAAGTGTTTAGCTCTCCTTGACTAGATGAATAATTGTAGATGAATGTATATGATTGTATGTTTTCATCGTTTGTTTGATCTTTGTGCAGGTTCATGAACATCATCACCAACACGGGTGCAAGGCGTGAAGACAAAGATCAAAGGATCGTTGACGCATGCCACAAAAAAAGCATTGGACTGAGGTAGGATATCTGTTCCGGTCCATATTTCATTTATAAGCTAGTAATTTAGGAATTTAGCGTGTTCCCTTGTTTCTAGACCCACCCTAGGGCTAGAGGGATCGCCTCTGTCCGGAGAGGGGATTTTCCTGCTCAACACCCTGTCTGGCTACATTAAACTTATTGTATGGTGCCACATTTTCTTTCTCTTCTGCATTCTGAGGCCTTATTCTTTTCGGCTTCCATTTACCTTTACCTTTTTCCTTCCCTTTCTATCCTTTCTGAGACTCATTCTTATGCTTTTATTTCTCGTGACAGTGCTTCAAATTCCAAATAACTTCCTCAAGTGACCGAGGCTCATCATACTCAATTCGATCTCGAAATTCTAATGGAAATCCACTGAAAAATCGTTGAAATTTAGCTTTTTCATCTTTAAGGTATGGTACATACCTCAATAGCTCTAGGAACTTAGTCGTATACTCTTCATCTATCATCGATCTCATCTTTAGCTCATATAATTCTTTGGCCTTACTGTCGTAGTACATTTATAACTCTTGAACTCATGCCAACTCAAGTCCTTTGTCTTGATGTCTCTGAACAGTTTCACATATTCCCACCAGATATCTGTTTTACCCCTCAGGATGAAAATATCTACTCTGGCCTTCATATTATCTATGTAATTATGCAACTCAAATAACTTCTTCATCCAAAGTATCTAAGCCTCTACCTCTTCCGACTTCTTCAAATCTCCATAAAAAGTGGGTGTCTTTTCTTTCTTAAACTCATCTGGAAATTATCTTCTATCACTCCTCCTGTAAGGATGATAACGATGAGGATCATAATGCCTATCAGAACTAGAACTAGAGTAGTACATGTGTCCATCACATATCCTATCTAGAGTATCCAACAACTTGTCACCTTTCATTGTGTCATATCTATCTGACATGTGACCACCATGAGACTTACTGCCATATGCCCCTTTAGTTTTTTCCTCTTTCCCATGGTTGATACGAAGTGGCCCCTATCGCTGCAATTCTAATAAACTCTGAAGGATTACTGCATTAACCTCTGCTTGTTTCTCTTGTGCCTGCATGATTATGTAATTGTCTGCCTTACAACTCCTTATTTATTCCTTTAAACTCCTCAATGTGTTTGCCAAGTCAGAAGTATTCCCAACACCACACTGCTCATCTGAACCATAAGGGGAATATCATGAACTGTAATATACCATCTTGCTATTCATCTTGATCCTTTTCCTGCAAGGCATCTTATGTTAGCTAAACCAAATCATAAACCAACCAATGCACCTTAGCATAATTCAGGGAGGATATTTCATCTACAATATCAACCAAATCAGCGTAATACATGTCTAAACATAATAATAACATCATATAGATGAACATATAGACATGTCAACATATAGACATCATCCTAACCAGAGTCCAGTCATCAATGCATGTCCATATCAATCACATACCATGACCTCATGCATGATGAAAACAACCATATCAATGCATAATAACAAAATGTAAGCATAAACAACATGTAACCAATCATATACTTATGATGACACATTCCACTACAACACCCTCACTTTCACATGGAAACATCACTACAACCATAACCAACACCATGCATATGAAACAAGCATATATACCAAAAGGATGAGTAACACATGTGCAACCGACATGAATGCATGACCTACACACATCGCCTATCTAGTCCAAGGGGTGAACCATGCTCTGATACCACTCTGTAACACCCTCCTCCCACATCTACCCAAGTAACTGGCCAACTAGGGTAAACATGTGACGAGAGGCTACTATGATTTTATTCAACCTCCCAAGTCACCTTAAGGAAGTGGAACCGACACCACACAACTACATAGACCTTCTGCACCCGTTATAGGACATCCAGGAGCCATCCAAACCTTCCATGAGGCTAGCCCATGAGACAAAATAACCTTTTAGTGCATCAATTCCCCAGTCGTTCCCTTGACATGGGAAAGATTGCGACTGTAAACCTCTAGTCGTTTGCACAACATAGGTATGCATGTGACTGGGGATTTTTCCTAAGAGTTATAATCCTGCGACCCTGATTTCTGTGCCACTTTTTCAGCCCAAGGCTCAGGTCACTGCCCAAAACTCCATGAAACCTTCAGGAATGGAAGATAACAACAAAATAATGATACAAATGCAATTATTTAAATAAATAATTGACTGGACCCCTACTAGCCATGACAAGAATTTCATCAAACATATTACAAATATATAATCTACAGGTTTAAACAACAAATCTGAGCATAGGGGTATCATACTTATGTGATAATCGCTAAGAAGCATTGTTCCCTTATATCATTAGTTGCATTATCATATATTAGGTCATATATTCATTTCTCATTCATTTACAAATCAAAACATGATGAGAGCGATACACTTTCACTGTCATAAAATACATCCATAACCAAAGTATAAACAACAGAAATATTGAGGATACAACAACCATAAATTCTACATAGAATCCAGTGCATTTACACATAAATTAATAAGAAAAGTAACTCTAATTCATGAATGCAAAAGCCAACCTGGTATGGGACTACCACATTCCACCCGACCATAGATTGGCTGAGCCAAATCTCTCTTATGTCAATCACCCCTGTGCCATATTCTAAGCAAGAATGTGGGACTCAAACCAAAAAAACCATCTAGGGCTTCCTCAGGCTAAGCCACCTTACCCTCATCAATAGAAAATGACTTTACCGCAATCCTCACCGGATCACTATGTCAAAACAATAAACATGTAATAACAAGATTTACCATGATATCCACTAGAACACTGGACCAAAAAAATCATGGATTCCATTGGTTTTATCCACCTACACCGTGAGGAATTTTCATGTATCCTTGTCTCTAGGCTTTACTGCAATCCTCACCGGATCACTAGGCCCCAACCGAGACCCCACCCTCCAGGCTTTACCGTATATCCCATCCCGGGATTCCTATACCTGATGGAGAGCACCCAACCTCTAGGCTTTAGCATATATCCCGCATACACCAGTCGAAGATTCTTAGGCCCACCGAGGCAACACAAAATTAGGATTTACCACAACCCATAGTATGGTTCAGGGGTTACTAGTCCATGTGTTCTTTCATTTAGAGATCCACCTCATGAAACTTTGAATCCATCTAGCAATCAAGCTCAACCAAAACATGAGAACCCCATCACACCATGGATATCCAGAAATGGAAAGGCTAGGTTGAAAAAACTGTCACGCCTAGAAAAACCCATGCCCATGACAGAAAGAGAACTAAGAAAACACAGGAAACACCATGCATGCCAAATCTAGCAAGGAAATCACACATGCAAATCGATACCTGCAAAGAATCCCACTGTAGCTTCTTGATCTTGCTCTTCCAAGAGTGTGTGTGAGAGAGAGCTCCAAAACTGAACTGGAAAAAGGTACCAACTGATCCTCATAAGCTTTTTTATCAATTAGGCCTTTATTTTCTTCATTTTCCATTATTTTCCTTCAATTTCCCCCTCACATGCAACATGTGACCTTTACCTTCCTTTTCTCCTAATTTCCATTATTTCATAAATAAAATGCCAGTTAATGCCACTTTTCCTTTTGATCAGATTTGGATCATGGACCTAAGTGATAGTTCAAAATTCAAAGTGTTTGAAAGTGTGTCAAACCTGAGTGACCGGATAGATCTCATCTTCCTGATTTCGGTGCCGCGAACAGTTCGAAAAACCGACACCGTATGAAGAATTTATCGCAGTTTGAAAAGTCCAGTAAACTGCAATTTTGGGAAATTTTAAAAAAGAATATTCCAGGGAATATTCCTTGAAATATTCCATTTGGACCAGTCAGGTTGTGACAAGTGTCACCATGTTATTTGCAGTTGGGTGCACATGTTTTAATTTGGGCCAATTAGGATCTGCCACGTGGCAGGCCCAGAGGCTGCCACGTGGCCAAGGAGTGGAGTGGAAAAAATTTTGGGGCTCCATCGGGTTCAATCGTGGAACCTCCTGCCTGAGAGACACGTGCCCATACCATTTGTGTTACCGATAAGACTTAACCATATAAGGACTTCGGTTCGATTTGATATTTAATGGTTTGCAGTTTGGGGTTTGGAGAGGGTCTAGCCCCTCCCCCATATGGCCACCATGCCAAGCCCATGGGCTAAGCCCCAAAAACCCTGACGGTTCTACAGTTTTTAAATGTGTTCACATGCTGAGGTTAATATTTATGCACCAATAGTCATGGAATCCCCGACGGTTACGGGAAACTGTGCGTAATCAGGTCATGTGCCCACGCGTAACGGTCACATTAAAAACTACGGTTAGACCTAGCGGAAAATATGGCGGACGTGCCATTTTTGGCAATATCCCATTTTTAACTGGAGTTAAGTCCAGTTCCTCCAAGTTTGGTGGGGGATTTTTAGGGGTCATCGGGCAAAATGAGTTCAGGCTCTATCTTGAGCTAGATTCGACCAATTTTGGAGTGCTAATGGTCAATTTCAACTATATTAGACATTCCAGACTCATTGGTGAGGGTTTCAGAGCCATCAGAGAACTTTTGAGCAGGTTTTTTCTTCAAAGAAGTTCTAGGGGCCACCATGGGCCAGCAACAGTTTGAGGCCTAGCCAGGGGAGCCAGAGGCCTTATTCAGAAATCCAATAGTAAATTTTGGATGTTTCAGATGTTATGGAACTAATGGTGTGGTTTTCAGAGCCTATAGAGGAATTTTGAAGACCGATATGCTTCAGTGAAGTTCCAGGGGCCACCAGGGGCAACAAGTGCCAGCAGAAGTTCAAGGCCTAGCCAGGGCAGCTAGAGGCCTTATGCAGCAAACCAATAATCATTTCTAAATTTTTTGATACGTCTGAGTCCATTGATGGATTTTTCAAAAGCTTTTGAGGACTTCTAGAGCTCGAGAAGCCACAAAGAATTTTTCTTTGACCCCAGTGATAGGGGGTGCCACCAGGTGTTGGAGGCGAAACCAGAGCAGCCGGAGGCCAATTTCAGTGAAAAAATAGTCTATTCTAACTATTTTTGGAATTCTGAATCTAATGAAGGGATTTGTAGAGCCATTTGAAGACTTCTGAAGGTCAAAGAGCCACATGGAAGTTTTGGGCTACCGAGGGCCAATCGTGGAGGGAGGCCTAGATTGGGGATGCAGTGCTCATTTGGAGCAAATGATCAATCCATTTTGGAGGTATGATATGTGCTGGAGACGGTGGGTGAGTTTTCAAGGATAGAAGAAGAATTATGAAGGAGTTAGTGCCATAGAGAAGCTCAGAGTAGCTCGAGAGCACCGACATAAGGAATTAAGTCTAAGGGAGCCTAGATCTGTTTTCAGAGTGATGAAAGCCATGACAGGGATATAGATGGTACTCTAAACCCATTGGTTCAGTTCACTTAACCATTGGAGTTAAGTGTGGAACTTTTAAAAGAAATTTTTCCATAATCCCAAAGAGCCAAGTCAAGATGACAAGAGCTTAAGGAGACGTAGCCCATGATATTCGGGTGAACTCCTAGATTAAATTTCCTGTTATGTTTTGATGTTCATTTGCTGCATTATATGGTTGTTTCACATGTTTAATTTCAGAAAAAATAAATAGACTTAAAGAAATTAAACAGTTAAAAAACATACACCTGCTTCAAGTATAAAATTCTGCAAATGTCAAGTATAAGCTAGATCTTTTATTTGTTTAACTGAGTGGAAGGTTCTTGAAAAGCATAACAAGTTATCCAACCCATTTTCAGATCACCTTTCTAAAGCCTTTTCCATTGCCTTTGCCAATCTCCTTAGCCATAATAAACCAAATGAACACCCACACGAGGATGTCTTTCAAAACATTCATCTTGGAATAAGTGCCCCATAACTGTGATTATCATTTTGCCTTTATTAACTTTTATTACATGGAATTTTGACTACGGTTGGTACAAATTAAATTTGAGAATACAACTTGGAAGACCTTAGGAAATGAAATATTATTGTTTAATCTAGAAATAAATTTGAGAAGACAACTTGGACAACCTTGGGAAATTAAATATTAATATTTAATTTAGAAATAAATTTGAGGAGATAACTTGTCAAACCCTGAAAAATTAAATATTAATTAAATAATAAATAATAAGAAAATATTAATATTAAGTCATATCAATAAAATGAAATTACATATTCATAGGTTTCTAATAATAAGTATATACCAAGATAGCTTAATAATTATAAGTAAAAATTTGAAGGTTAATAAATCACTAATCAAGATTAGTCATTAATCAAGATTAACCATTTATTAAAGTTTTAGAATACTAGTGTATCCGTGAGAGGTGTGGGTATGTAGCTAGTGTTGGGTTGTTTAACAAGTAAACAAACAAAAATATTTATTATCAATCCAGGCTAGTAGGACATAGAAGCATCCCCAAGGTATATGGGTTTCAACTATGATCAAGTTAGAAGATGATTTTTCAATGATTAAGGAAATGAATATTACAAATATAAATTTAAACTAAATAATTTCTAAATTCAATTACGTAATCAACAACAGAAGAATCCCCTAACTTAAGAGATTTGTTTGTCCTTCCCTCATAAAATTACTTCATGAATTAGAAACCAAAAACCACTAATTGAGCAATATATCAAGAAGCATGAAACAATAATTGAAGAGGCCCTTAACTAAAGAGATCCTGGTTTTCCTTCATTACATATTCATTCATCAATAATACTATTGTTAGAAAACATGAAATCAGAAAAACATTAAAAGGCAGGAAAAGTTGAATTCTAACTCAAGATATTAATCATATAGAAAGAATGTTTAACTTAAACATTTGATTTTCCTTTCATATGCAGAATAAGAATGAGAATTAGATTCATCAATACTCATAAAACATCATCATATATCTAATCAACAAGTTAAGCATAAAACAAACTAGTTCAAAAACTGTAACTACAAATAACTAGAAAGTGCACTTAGCTCGGTGTGCGGGCCCTCCACCCTTACCTCGCACGCTAAAGGTGCTTTCAGATACTAAAAATTCAGTCAAGAATTCACCATATAACAACAACAAATGAAATAGAACAGGTTTTTCAATTAAATCTCCAAAATCTCAGAAATATCAAAGTTAAGTTACACAATTTCTACCTATGAATGCCTTCAAAGTCTTAGGCTTAAATAGATAAAATATGGAACAAAATCATCTAAAATGTCTCCTATAGCCATGGCTATCCTTATCTTATCCAATCAGGTCAAGCTCATCCATCAAATTCATCAAAATCTGGAAAATCCCATAAAATAAGAATTTTGACCTAGTTCCTATGGATCCTCCATAAAAACAGGTCTTGTTTGACCGCCTTTGACCGAGCTTGTTAAAGCTCAGTTTGAATGAACCAACATGTGTAAATTTAATCTTAGTTCCTTTCTAGAAATGTATCTAGCTCGAGCCCAAGTGTCCTACAAATATGCAAACCATGAGGCCATTACGAGAATTTCTGATCTGGTCCAAAAATACTCTTAAAACACAATTTTTACAAAAATCTCTAAAAATTGAAAAACTTAATTTAATTACTTGAATATGCATAATAAGGTCAAAATAGGTCATATGTGGATGGTATAAAGTGGAAAATGATGGAAATTAGGTGGATTTTAATCAACAAAATTTGATAAAAAACGAGGGCCAACATCTCCCCCTTGCTTACTCTAAAGCATGTCCTCATGCTTGCCTCTGTCTCTTTGACCTCCTGCTTCTGTATAATGACTGCCCTGCTGATGTACCTATGACTCTGGCTCCTGATGTTGAAGCAACCCTTTGAGCTACCTGTAAAAGGATGTCAAGACCCTCATGTCCTTTCTATTCTCTTTTATAAATCTCTATTTTCACCTTTTTGTTTCTCATGTTTACAAATGATAGTAACAATGAGCTTTGAAATTCTTGACCTTGTACTATGGAATTCCAACAATCAACATTAACTATGACCATGTGATGAAAACTATAAGCACAACTTATAGATGAACTCATTGGAGATCAATAAAACTGTGTAGATTCTTCCAATGCCCAAAATCACATAGAATATGAAATTCTCAATATGGTTATGGTCATAATTAATGATGATTTCATTTATATGTAGGGTACCTTCATGCTTTTGAAACCTGTAGCTCTAAAGTTCTAACTTTCAACAAAAATTTATATTCTTTATGTACCCTTAACATCTTCTTGTGATAATCTTGCAATGTCGCACAGTCATAGAGAAAACACCAATTGAACACATCAAATCTTCTTTTACTTGTGTAGGGGGTTTTCTTCTTGCCATAAATCCACTACAAAATAACTTGTGCCAATCCGTTTTATGACTAGGCGTTCACTTCAATTTAGCCACTATTTTACCCACACAATCTGCAAAATAGGGGTCGAAAGAACCCAGAAAATATCCCAAATAGAAATGAATTTAAAGAAATTGTCCGCGGTGAAACTAATTGGGCTCATTCTGAAGAAAACCCATGTTTTTTTTTCAAATTTCATTTTCGTCTGCTAAGAAAAGACAACAAAAAATAGTGGCTTAAAAATTTCGAATTTTTGAAACTGTGCCGGAATCCTTACCTCCTTCCACTGCTAGTTAGCTCGATCTTCATTAAAAACTAAAATACCAAAATTTTCATTGTGTTTTAGCTCTAGTATTGAAATCAAATTCTGGAAAATATTAATGTTGCTTACAACCTTCTCAGAAATTGAATGCTGGAGATTTACTTTACGTTGGAGAAAATGTTCAAGTTCACCAGTTCTTTGCCTTCTTTAAAAAAAAAATCGATTTTCTGGATTTTTCTCCACTCTGTCTTTTGAAAAATCATTTTTTTTCTTTGAGCCTTGAGCTCCTATGTTTGTCAAACTTTCTTTGATCACAGTTTGATTTATCCCTTTAATCCATCACTGGATTCTGGATAATTTCGTTCCCATCAACATGACAAATTCTGGGAGTAAAAATTCATTGTTTTCCTCTACAAAAAACGATTTCTGGAATGAAATTACATTGTCTCTAAAAAAACGATTTCAAAAATTACCCTCTCTGAAATTAAACTTTGCATGCAATGTTTGGAAGTCGATTTCTAAAACTACAGGTCTTTGTCAACTACAATTAAAACACCAGTTTTAATTCAAAATCGAATTCATCATGAAATCGAATTCTAGAAGGAAGAAATCATTGATTTTTAATACCACTACCACTCATAAATTGGAAATCGGATTTTGGAAGGAAACACTAACACAGCTATAGCTTTAACGCTATCTCTTGGTGCCACTATGAACTTGGAAACTCTGATTTTTTAACTAAACTGGCAGTTGTTTAAAAACTAAATTATCTGCATTCCCAATTAAACTCAAACACCGTGATTCAGGGAATTTGTGACTTACAACTCAATTTCAGAATTTTCTGGTGTAATTAATGAGACATGCTCCAGGATTTTTTTTAAACCATATACCTCATAAACTTCTTCGATCTGTTCTGTTGTTTTGAAAGAAACTTGTAGATGTCTTTGAGTTAATAACTCGTGTTCCTTTTTTTAACTGCGGATTTTCTGGAGTCTATTGGAGTGCTTAGTCAACTTAAGCCCTGAGAAAATATCGGTCTTGTATCTTCCTGAGAACCGATGCGTTCTTGCTTTCACAACTGCTTATATATTTTCTGTTTTCTTCCCCTGTTCAAGGTTCTTGCTTTACACAACTCTCTCTTCTTCCTTTTCATTTTGCTACTTATTTCTCCTTCCACACAAGTGTTGTATGCATGCGCATGAATGCACAACATTTTGCACCTCTACCTGAGCGTGATTTGGCTACGCTGGTGGAAACAAAAATGTTTAACACAGAGCTTATGTTTTACATAGTGAGAAAATCGTTTGTATATTTTTTTGTAGGCATTTGACCGCTCCTACCTTCCAGCACATACTCTGACTACGTACCTTTGATTGCCCATGTGTTCAATTGACAACGTTTCACCTTCGTCCTTTCCTCCACGGTGTATGCCTACATCCCATCACCATTACTTCACGTTCTCCGCTTCACTCATATCTCTGTTAGCCCATACTTTCATGCTCATAATTTCATTGCATCATAAGTCCATACCTTCATTCCTTTGCATACCCATAATTCTGTTGCATCATTTTCAACTTTGGTTATGTCCTTTGTATTACTCATTGCATTTGCACTTAGGTTTATGTCACAATTGCATTATCCGGCATATGAATCATTTTAAACCCTTGCATACTAGTGCATTAGTCCATCAAATGATATATATATGTATATTTTCTCATTGTGCCTTGCAGCTTTGGTTTTGCAACTTTGTTTTGTTTAATTTAATTTTAAAATGACCCTAGAATGGTCATGTTTAAAATTAATTTTTTTTTATCATGACACTAACTCTTGTTGGTTTTGTAGGCAAATCAAAAATTCTTCATGGGAAAAATATTGAATCTTCAATCTTTGATCAAAATGCTTATAGGGTAATGTAGGGATATATGGATTAATGTAGGTTAAATGAAAGGTATGGTAGGATAATGGTAAGGAAATTCAAAAGATTATGATGATGTATGATGGTGTATTGGATAGGGTTATGATAAATGTAGAATTGTGATGGAATGTAGGATTATGATGAGGGTAGGGTAGGAATGTAATGTTTTATGAGATGATGTAAGATATAGGTAGGGTAAATGTATGGTGTTAGTAGAATGATAGGATGCATTTTCAAGTTTAAATCAGTTTAACAATTCTAGAAAATTTTCAAAATCAAAGGTTCTAAGAACATTTTTTTTACTTACTGTACTTTACCTTTCACAACATAGCTTGATATTCATATTGATTAGATGATGAATTTTGCTGGTTCTTCCAAATTTGACTCATGATGATGGTTCTTCAAAGATGCATTCAGATGGAATATAGACAATTGTAACTGTTTACTTGAACCTCCTGATATTATGTTATTTCATGTTCTTCTTGACCTCTGTTATTGATTCAAGTCCCTTATGATGAATATTGTTCAGGTCCCTTCTACATTAATTTTTAAATGATGTTTCAGGTCCCTTCTGCATTGATTTTTAAATGATGTTTTAGGTCCCTTTTGCATGATATTTTCAACGATGTTTCAGGTCCCTTCTGCAATACAACTACTAAAATTATTTGCATAGTTTTATTACGAACTTCCCCCTTGCTTATGTTAATACTTTTCCTCAAGTCTTGCATTTCTTGGAGGATTATTTATGCAAAATCAAACTGAAGTAAAACAGAATAGAGAATTCATATAGGCCAAACAAGTTGGTTTTCTGATATGAATTCAAGTTTGTATTATGCCAGTTTCCTGGATTTTCACAACCAAATTCTTTTATTATTATTTTATCCTTTTCTATTTTTTTTTCTTTTTATTTTTATTTTCTTTTCTGAATGTAGGTGGGGTATAATGGAGTCGAAAAGTATGGAATTTCTTATGAAAGTAAGAAAGTTTGAAGTCATCATCTAAGAGTAGATGGATAGATAAATATAAAATAGGTCTATACTTCAACATGCATGATTGCAAAACTTAACATACAATATGGTAGACGAATGAATTCATGAAAAATATGACTTATGAAAGGCTTCTTTGACAATGGATGTGGCTTTTCATGGTAAAACTTGAATTCTTCTTTTTTTTTATTAGCTTCATGTCTTTTGCCTCGATCTTGATCTTCTTGTAGGGTTGTTGGTGTTGTTGGTCCACAACTGAAAGTAAGTTTCATGAGTTTTGAGTTTCATTAGATGAACTCAACATCTTGTTAATTACACTTTTATTTGGCTTGAATATTTTCTTTCATATATTTAAATATTGACTTTGAAAATCTTTCATCCATGGAGTTGACTCCTCAAATCTTCCTATGCCCTGCAAAAACATAACATTTGCTTGTAATAAAATCTTAGATGATGGAGAAAGAGAGGTGTACAGTCTCTCTTATTCCAAGAAATATGTATAGTAATTTCAAGCAATGCTTAAAAACAATTCCAAAGATGATATACAAATAAATTGCATTTGTTTACCCCTTTGACAAATAATGGCCATCCTAGACCTCCTAGCAGTATTTTGGTCACAAAAGATTCGTTTTATGTCCAATTAGAGTGATTTAAAAGGAAATTTAATGTGAATTCATATTTCTATCTCCAGTATAAACAGGTTTTCAAAATGGTTTAAAATGATATGCCAAAAATGATGAGAAGTACCATGTTTGATAGAGCTTCTTGTGAATTTTTTACTTAACCAACAATCACTTTTTGGAGTGTAACTTTTTCGTTAAAGATTAGATTGATGTGATTCCACTTGTATTTTAAAGTAGATTAATTTTTTCTTTCTAGTAGAAATAGGTTTTTGAAATTAGTAGGTTTGATATCACAAAATTGGTGATGAACAGACCTAGAAGGCAGAGTTTTACTATGCGGATTTTAAGACATGCAGTCACTAAATGTGGAATAAATTTTTCACCTGGCCTCCAAATGGGATGATTCAAATTGTGTCTTGAACTAGAATTAAATATCTATCTAAATTAGAAATATGTTTTGAAAATAATATGTTTTTATATGTGAAACATGCCAATGAACAGTCAAGACCTAGAATTGTCACCATGCAGATTTTTCAACAAACAGTTAATATTTTGAGCATAGATTTTTCATATGATGTCGGATTGAACTGATTCAAATTGATTTGGAAACTATATTCCAAGGGATATCTTTCCTATGAATATCAAGTAAAAAAATTTCCATTAGAACCCTCAAATCAATGTTGTACTAACTCTGTCCTTGATTTTTTTCTTGAAATCTAGTGTTTATTTTGATCATTTTTTATTTGTGATCCAAATTGAAATTTTCAAAATAGATTTAAAAACTAGATTTGAAGAGATACCTTGTTTAAAAATAGGCTTTTACAAACGATCCTATATGGTTCCCCAAAATAGGTTTGTCCTTAGTGCATTTTGTCATGAAATCCTTTCAAATGAGTATTGAACAATGATGTGAAGAATTATTTATGAGAAAAAGTGTTATTGTGAAATCATTCCACCCATTTATTTATTTTATTCTATTATATCCTACTATATTGTATAAAAATAATTCATTCCCTCAAGTATAAGAGAATTTTCAATGCATCCATTTGCGTAACAAGATCGTAAAAAATTACATCCAAGTTTGAAAAATATACTTTAATGAATGCTTGGACATGAAAAATTAGTTGATCATAAAGATTTTATGCTAAAGAATGTTGAATAATGGAGCAGTGTTGTGACCTAATGATTATTTGAAACAAAGTTTTAAGATGATCTATGTTTTCTTGGCTCTCTTTAGTTGTCATATCACAAAGTTCTTCATGTAGCACTTGTTCAAAATCTTGAATGCACAAGGGATCTGGTGATATACATGCTAGAATTTCTTCAATTTCGGGTTCTAATGTTTGATCTTCATCGTATGTGATCCATGACTCGTTCATCTCCTTACAAAGATAACTAGAAAAAAATTCTAAGTTTTCTTCTTTGGATCCTCTTCATGGATGCTTTGTTCCTCTTCTAATTTCTAAAATGAAGATTCATCCCTATGTAGAAATTATATACAAGATGCATGTATATATCCATATTCTCCTGATCTAAAAATATTTATCTTCTTGCGAAATACATAATCCTTCCACTGTTAATCTTTTGCGGAAATTTAAAATCAATTGCAAACACATGAAGCAAATAAAAACAATCGCACATAACATAGTTGTTTAACGGGAAAGCTTAAAGCTAAAAACCCCAACTATCATATATTATGTATCATGGAGATAATGTAACAATCTCATACAAATCTTAGTACATCAAGCTCTCAGTACAATCAATCGTCACACACTAATCAGAAGAAATCTGCAAATCCATGCATCGAATTCTTGCCACCTGCTAGCCTGCCTCCACTGCATAATACCTGCTGAAGAATAGCTCTGAATGAATTCAAATTACGCTTGCCTTGACTGCGCAATCCTCATTGGAAACTCCAATGTGTGTGTGGTGCAATCAATGCATCACTATAGTCACAACAGATAGTCCATCTTTCCCTTTCACCTATCTCTCCACTAAGTCTCCACTTGAACTGCCATGCAATGTAGTTAACTGTTGTATTGTTTAGTTGATTAATGAGTTATTATTTGTGAATTAATTAACTAATTAATTCACTCCACTCTCACTAGTGTATCATTCAGTTAGACTAGATACAACTAACTCAACTGATTTTAACTCCATTAACTAAGTTAAATTGAATAACAACTCCATGAACTACTCTTCCAACTCTGTCATAACTTTGCCACTTCAGTTCTAACTGAGTCCTCCATGCATGAACCACCAGTAAACCCTAGGAATTGCATAATTCCTTCAGCCCATTGATTTTCCAAATCTGTATACTGGAATTAAGTGCTCTAAGAGAATAAGTTGGCGTTTATTGTCGGATTATTATTAAGAGCTAATAATAATCGACAATTCTATTTTTAGATCGACAATCTATAAATAGACTTTGCCCAATATTCTAAAAATATAATTTCATCTATTTTTCAAACTGGATGAACCATCCACAAATAGCATCCTACAACTTTTGAAATATGATCACCATGTCTAAAAATAGACTTGCGCCAAAAATAGCCTGTGGGCCCACTTAGTGAAGGCAACTCTTTTCACTAAGCTCATCATCTTGTTGAAACTCAACACTCCCTCTCAATAAGATAGGGTTTATCTTTCACCCCGATCCTACCTCTATGGTATTTGAATTTGCTCCTGGTGAGCGCCTTCGTCAGAATATCTGCATCCTGATCCTCCGTAGGAATGTACTGAAGCAACATGATCTTCCGCTGCACACAATCTCTGATATGATGATACTGGATATCAATATGTTTAGATCTATCATGAAACATAGGATTAATCGAGATTTTAATGCAACTCTGATTAATCACAATGTATCACCGTAGGATCTAAATGTGAACCGAACAAACCAACCAGGATCTTCCTCATCCAGATAGCCTCACATGCAGCTTGACTTGCTGCCATGTATTTTGCTTCCGCTGAACTGAGTGCCACAAATATTTGTTTCCTACTGTACTAAGAAACTGTTGTAGATCCAATACTGAAAATCCCTCCTGATGTGCTCTTTCTGTCTGTTGGGTTGCTTGCCCAATCTGCATCTGTGAAGCCATGCAACTTCACCTCATCCATTTGTCTATACCATAAGCCATACTCAGATGTGCCCCTGAGATACCTCAAGACATGCTTGCCTGCCTTCCAAAAGATCTTGGTAGGCTTAACCATCGCTTGTGAAAGCTGGTTCATCGCATAGCATATGTCCGGTCTTGTATTAACTAAATACATGAGCAAACCCACCAACTGTCGATAAACAATGGCATCCACTACCTCTGCCAATGTAGCATCCTCTTTCCTCCAATTTTTTAGGAGAGGAGTATCAATAGGCTTGCAGCCTTGCATTTGAAACTTCTCTAGTATCTCTCGGGCATACTTGCCTTGAGACACAAACAATTCACCTTCCCGTTGCCATATTTCCAATCCAAGGAAATAATGAAGGAGGTCCAAATCCTTCATCTCAAACTCCTTTGCAAGACTGCCTTGCATGAGTGTATCAACTTCTCATCACCCGTTAGTATTAAATCATCAACATAAAGAATAATGATTAAAATCTTACCCTCCACCAAAATTTGGTACAGGCTTGCATCCACCTCACTCTTGGTGAAGCCAATTCTAGTGAGATAGCTGTTGCTCTGTGTGTACCAAGCAAGAGATTCTTTCTTTAACCCATACCTGCACACACGTGACTCACTACTGAAGATCTCAAATCCTTCAGGCTACTCAATGTACACCTCTTCCTCAATGATCCCATTAAGGAACGTAGTCTTCACATCCATTTGATGAATGTGCCAACCCATCTCAGACTGAGAGAGTAAGGATGGCCCTTATGGAAGGAGTCAGAATATTTGCATCCTGATCCTCCGTAGGAATGTACTAAAGCAACATGATCTTCCGCTGCACACAATCTCTGATATGATGATACCGGATGTCAATGTGTTTAGATCTATCATGAAATACTGGATTAACTAAGAGTTTGATGCAACTCTAATTATCAAAATATATCACAGTAGGATCTAAATGTGAATCGAACAACTCGACTAGGATCTTCCTCATCCATATAGCCTCGATTGTAGTCAAACTTGCTGCCATGTACTCAGCCTCCGCTGAACTGGGTTCCACGGATCTCTGTTTCCTACTATATCAAGAAAATTTTGTAGAACCGAAACTGAAAATACCTCTAGATGTGATTTTTCTGTCCGTTGGGCTCCCTGCCCAATCTCAGGATCCGTGTATTATTTAACTTCACCCCTCATATGTCTATCCGTACCATAAGCCATACCGTAATGTTCCCCCTCGAGATACCTCAAAGACATGCTCGCCTACCTTCCAAAAGAACTTGGTAGGATTAACCATCGCCAGAAAGCTGGTTCACCGCATAGCATATGTCTAGTCTTGTATTAACTAAATACATGAGCAAACCCACCAACTGTTGATAAACAGTGGCATCCACTACCTCTGCCGATGTAGCATCCTCTTTCCTCCAATTTCCTGGAAGAGGAGTGTCGATAGGCTTGCAGCCTTGCATGTGAAACTTTTCCAGTATCTCCCGGGCATACTTGCCTTGAGACACAAACAGTTCACCTTCCCGCTGCCATATTTCCAATCCAAGGAAATAATGAAGGAGGCCCAAATCCTTCATCTCAAACTCCTTTGCAAGATCTGCCTTGCATGAGTGTATCAACTGCCCATCACCCGTTAGTATTAAATCATCAACATAAAGAACAATGATTAAAAGCTTACCCTCCACCACAATTTGGTACAGGTTTGCATCCGCCTCACTCTTGGTGAAGCCAAGTCCAGTGAAATAGCTGTCGATTGGTGTGTACCAAGCATGAGGTGCTTGCTTAAGCCCATACAATGCTCTTTTGAGTCTACACACATGTGACTCGCTGATGAAGATCTCAAATCCTTCAGGTTGCTCAATGTACACTTCTTCCTCAATGATCCCATTAAGGAACATATTATTCACATCCATCTGATGAATGTACCAACCCATCTGCGCTGAGAGAGTAAGGATGGCCCTCCTCCTGTGGTTGATCCACATCTAGAGGCTCATCTTTGGGAACAAGAAGTTCCTCCTCTGCATGCAAGTGTAGCTCCCTCTCAAGCGACAACTTCATGGCTTTCACCTCATTGAATTTTATATCCCGTCACACCACAGTCATCCGACTGTCTGGAAAATACACACGATAATTATGGGGTGTTTCTGTGTACCCCACAAATATCCCAACTTCTATAGTCGGCTCCAACTTCTTCCTGGCGTCCTTTGTCACATGAATGTAAACATATGAGCCAAAAATCTTCAAATAAGAAATATCAGGCTTCTTACCAGTAAAAGCTTCTTCAGGTGTACTCATGCCAAGTACTCTATGATGACAACAATTTTTCACATAAACCGCAGTGTTGCATGCTTCCACCCACAAGTGCATCGGTAGGCCCTGGTCATGCAGCATAGCTCGTGCAGCACCCACGATCGTTCTTTTCTTCCTCTCCGCGACCCCATTCTGTTGTGGGTTATGAGATGCTATGAGTTCTCTTCGAATTCCTTCTTTGCTACAAAAGTCTTTGAATTCGTCCGAGAGGTATTCACCACCATTATCGCTCCATAGAGCTTTCACTTGCTTCCCCGACTCCTTCTCCACCAATTCTTTAAACTCACAGAACTTTGAGAATGTTTCGCTCTTCTTCTGCATGAATAAGATCCAACATCTACAAGAATATTCATCAACAAATAGAACATAATACCTGTGTTTTGTTGTTGAAGCAACCGAGAAAGGTCCACACACGTCTGTGTGAATTCTCTCCAGGATCACTGAAGCACGGTTCTCCTTCTCATGAAAGATGGTCTTCATAAACTTACCCATAATACATCCCTTGCACAGATATGACTGCGCAAGAGTACCCTTGGGAAGTCCAGTAGAAATTTGTTGCAAAATCTTCAAAGCGCCATGGTGAAGATGGCCCAATCTCCTGTGCCATAATTCCCCCTCATCTCGGCTCACCACTTCTTCTGCTTTGCCCAGCATTGCAGCGCAGCCATCTACCTCCAGCTTGTAGAGATTCTTAACTTGAATCCCCATCTTCTTGGTTTGACCCATTGTTTTATGTCGAAGGAAGGATTTTCCCTTGCTGAAAACAACGACATAACCTTTGTCTTCAAACATTGTGACCAAGACCAAGTTCTTCTTTAGACTTGGAACATGCATAACATATTTCAACAAGAATGGATTACCGGACTCCCTCTCAAATGTAATGGTCCCAATGTCGGTAGCACTGTATTGACCATCGTCACCCATCTCTATATGCATTTGAATGTCCTTCTCCTCCAAGTCACTAAACAACTCCTTGTCTCCCGTCATATGGAAAGACGCACCACTATCAAGATACCACACCGATCCCATATAGCTTGAAACCAAGCATGCGATCAAAGAGAAATCAAGTTCAACTTGCAAGGCTAAGGCCTCTCCAGCTGCAGCTCTAGTAGCCTTCTTGTTATTCTTCTTCTGTGGGCAGTTAGTGGCGAAATGCCCATGTTCGTGACAGTGAAAAAACTTCACCTTGGACAAATCCTGCTTCTTGCCTTTTGCTTCGGATTTTGAAGGAAATTTCTTCCCCTTCCCTTTCCTTGCTTTGGCAGCCAAAGCACAATTCTATTCATCTTCATTCTTCGATGAAGAGCCATCCTTGGTACCTCACCTTATTTCCTCCTACACAAGATCCGACCAAAGTCACTCCCATCCCAGCAGTTTCTCCCATCCATTGACAGAGTCTTCGTAGCTATGCCAACTCTTTGGAAGCCCAAGGAGAGCCAAGCTCACCAAGTCTTCATCATCAACAGTAATCCCCACACTTCCCAGTTCATCCCTACAGTGGACAAACTTCATGAGATATTTTGGCATTTCGTCGCCCTTCTCCATTTTTATTTTTCTGAGCTTATCTTTCAGCGCCAACTTCTTCTGGTCACTACTGCTTTGGAACAAAACTGTCAAAGCCTTCCACATTAAGAATGGAGTGGCTTTCCCGTGAAGGCTGGACACAATATAGTCCTTCACACCTTCCAACAAAATTCTTCTTGTCTTTGCTATCTTCTTTTGCCATGCATCAAGTAATGCAGCATCGCTAGATCCCGGCTTAGGAACATCGCTATCGATGAACTCCTTTAGTCCATTATTCTCCAGCACCACCTCCATCCTATCCTTCCAGGCTCTGTAATTCGAGCTCCCATTAAGGGCATACTCCAATCGCAACCCATTGAAAGACATTTCAATGTATACTCAACTTCTGCACCAATAATTTTTTGAAGCAAATTCGAATTATCCACCAGCACAAACTCAACAATTCTTCACAATTTCAATCTTCAAGAATTAACACTAATTCGATACCATGTAGAAATTATATACAAGATGCATGTATATATCCAGATTCTCCTGATCTAACAATATTTATCTTCTTGCTAAATACATAATCCTTCCATTGTTAATCTTTTGCGGAAATTTAAAATCAATTGCAAACACATGAAGCAAATAAAAAAAATCGCACATAACACAGTTGTTTAACGGGAAAGCCTGAAGCTAAAAACCCCAACTATCATATATTATGTATCATGGAGATCATGTAACAATCTCATACAAAGCTTATTACATCAAGCTCTTAGTACAATCAATCGTCACACACTAATCAGAAGAAATCTGCAAATACATGCACCGATTTCTTGCCACCTACTAGCCTGCCTCCACTGTGCAATCCCTACTGAAGAATAGCTCTGAATGAATTCAAATTACCCTTGCCTTGACTGTGCAATCATCATTGGCAACTCCAATGTGTGTGTGGTGCAATCAATGCATCACTATAGTCACAATGGATAGTCCATCTTGCCCTTTCACCTATCTCTCAACTAGGTCTCCACTGGAACTGCCATGCACTGTAGTTAACTGATGTATTGTTCAGTTGATTAATGAGTTATTATTTGTGAATTAATTAACTAATTAATTCACTCCAATCTCACTAGTGTATCATTCAGTTAGACTAGATACAACTAGCTCAACTGAGTTTAACTCCATTAACTGAGTTAAACTGAATAACAACTCCATGAACTACTCTTCCAACTCTGTCATAACTTTTCCAGTTCAGTTCTAACTGAGTCCTCCATGCATGAACCACCAATAAACCCTAGGAATTGTGTAATTCCTTCAACCCACTGATTTTCCAAATATGTATATTGAAATTAAGTGCTCCAAGAGAATAAGTTGTTGTTTATTGTCGGATTATTATTAAGAGCTAATAATAATCGAAACTTCTATTTTTAGATCGACGATCTATAAATAGACTTCGCCCAATATTCTAAAAATATAATTTCATCTATTTTTCAAACTTGATCAACCATCCACAAATAGCATCCTACAACTTCTGAAATATGATCACCATGTCTAAAAATAGACATAGTCTAAAAATAGACTTGCGCCAAAGATAGCGTGCGGGCCCACTTAGTGAAGGCGACTCCTTTCACTAAGCTCATCATCTTGTTGAATCTCAACAGTGATCACTCTAAATTGTGGACAAGGATTTAAGAAGATCCATGTAGTGGCATACCCTCCTTCACTAAATGACTTCTTTAACATCATCTTTTGGAGATCTTGTTGGGCAAATGGATTTTCAAGTTATTTAGTTTTTTATTTTATTTTTTTAGGGGTTTTGTTTAATGAATCTACCCTTATAATCTCTATCTCTATGCATAAAGAAACATAACTAAAAGAAAAACTAAGTTTTTGTAGTTTTCTTGTGTGTGTGTGTGTGTGTGTGTGTTTATTTTTTATTTTTTATATGTTCCTAATTTACCACTTTGAAATATTCTTCCCCGAAAATGACACCAAAATGTTGGGTTGTTTAACAGGTAAAAAAACACAAGTATTTATTATCAATCCGGGCTAGTAGGACTTAGAAACATCCTTAAGGTATATGGGTTTCAACTATGATCAAGTTAGAAGATGATTTTTCAATGATTAAGGAAATGCATATTACAAATATAAATCAAAACTAAATAATTTCTAAATTCAATTATGTAATCAGCAGCAGAAGAATCCCCTAACTTAAGAGATTTGTTTGTCCTTCTCTCACAAAATTACTTCATGAATTAGAAACCAAAAACCACTAATTGAGTAATAGATCAAGATGCATGAAAAAATAATTTAAGAGACTCTTAATTAAATATATCCTGGTTGTCCTTCATCATAGATTCATTCATCAATAATACTATTGTTAGAAAACAGGAATTTAGAAAAACATTAAAAAGCAGGAAAAGATGAATTCTAACTCAAGATCTTAATCAGATAGAAAGAATGTTTAACTTAAACATTTGATTGTCCTTTCATATGAAAAATAAGAATGAGAATTAGATTCATCAGTACTCATAAAACATCAACATATATTTAATCAACAAGTTAAGCATAAATCAAACTAGTTCAGAAACTGTAACTACAAATAACTAGAAAGTGCACTTAGCTCGGTGTGGGGGCCCTCCACCCTTGCCTCACACACTAAAAATGCTTTTAGCTACTAAAAATTCAGTTAAGCATTCACTATATAACAACAAAAAATGAAATAGAACAAGTCTTTCAATTAAATCTCCAAAGTCTCAGAAATATCAAAGTTAAGCTACACAATTTCTACCTATGAATGGTTTCAAAGTCTTAGGCTTAAATAGATAAAATATGGAAAAAACTCATCTAAAATGTCTCCTATAGCCATGTCTATCATTATCTTATCCAATCAGGTCGAGCTAATCTATCAAATCCATAAAAATCTGGAAAATCCCATAAAATAAGAATTTTGACCTAGTTCCTAGGGGTCCTCCATAAAAACAGGTCTTGTTTGACCACCTTTGACCGGGCATGTTAAAGCTTGATTTGACTGAAAAAACAGGTGTACATTTAATATTAGTTCCCAAGCTTTCTAGAAATGTATCCAGCTTAAGCCCAAGTGTCCTTCAAATATGCAAACCATGAGGCCATCACGAGAATTTCTGATCTGGTCCAAAAATACTCTTAAAACCAAATTTTTACAAAAATCTCTAAAAATTGAAAACTTAATTTAATTACTCGAATATGAATAATAAGGTCAAAATAGGTCATAAGTGGAGGGTGTAAAGTGGAAAATGATGGAAATTAGATGGATTTTAATAAGAAAAATTTGATCAAAAATGAGGACCAACAGCTATTATACACATGCATCGTACATATACTAATAATAATTCTTGGAATCAAGCTTAAAATTCAATCGCTCAACAGGTAGGCTAATAAGGTAATGTAAGATAACATGATCAAATAGGGCATTACATTTTGTTTTTAGTAATAAAATTATTAGTTCTTTTCTTAGGGAAAAAATAGGAAATAGATACATTAAATTGATTTTTTTGGATGAATTATTATGTCAATGATAAATTGCACAACATCGAGTATATATATATGTGTGTGTGTGTGTGTGTGTGTGTGTGTGTGTGTGTGTGTGTGAAAGATTAAGTAAAACTTTATATTTTAATTAAACAAAAAGAAATATATAATTCTATATGTTGTTACTAGTTGGGAAACCATACCAATATCACAATAGTGCTTTTGTCCATACTAATGGGGAATATGATGTTCATTACTCAAAATTGATAAAAGAATTGAGGATGTATAAACTAAAACATGAAAATTGTAAGATATATAGCTTGTTTCCAGTAGCTTTGTTGTTGTTAAAACAAAAAATGCATTTACTAACAAGATTAACATGTTAGGCTAATGGAGAATCCACTTGAATGGTGGTAGGAACTTCAATGTCCTCTTTGGAATTGGAGAATTCCAAGTCGATTATCTTATTCACAAGGATTGACACTTTGTCATCCAATTTTTGAAGCTATTTCTGAACTTAATTAATGCAAAAAAGAATTCCTTGTTGGGTCTCTCACCTCTGCACTAAAACCTTCCCCATGATAGTTTTCATATGCTAGTATAAATCCACTACATGCATGTAATGGGTCTACCGAGTGTAAGTATTAATAGTCTTAAGAATCCAACTATTAACTTCTTCTTGGATCTCTACATCATATATAAACCTTCTTTCCACTTGGGATTCATCCTCAATTTAGTGGATTTCTCTACAAATTTCTGAAGGTATGGTCACTGTGTAAATTATAATAGAGTGTTGAGAAACAACTTGGAAAATTAGTGTCAACCTTGATCTTCTAAAGAAAATAGGATGAAATAATACAGGTTCAGGTAAAAAGGGAGAATACCACCTGGACCTATGATTAACAATAACAAAAACCCAAATAGTTATCCCAACAAAAGCCTCAAATGGGTGAGGAAAATAAAGGACAGATTCCTTTGACATAAAGTTGAAGGGCTAAAAGAAAATGGGCTATATCCCCATTAGTATAAGAAGAAATGAAGTGTCATAAATACCATAAACAACACTGCACATTGAAGAGTACAAGGGATAACTCGTGATTCAAAGACCATGCTAAAAGTAAATAAGGAGGGAGAAAATCCTTTGACCCATCTTTGAAGGAGAAACATGTAGCCCACAACCCGTGAGGAATGAACTAGGGAGGAAGTGTGAGACAACAACCTTTGAGATATGGGTCACTTCTCTTCAACACCGAGCCATAACCCACATCAGAACTACCTCAAACCACCTTCCCTGAATTGAGACTTAAAACACCGCAAAAAAATCACCTCCAAGTTCCCTCCAAAGTATCGAGACTAATATAGAAACCAGAAAAGTCACATTACAAGAAAACAATTATATCAAATTTGTGTGAATTTCCATTCCTAAATATTCCACCTTCCCCCTATTGGTGTGCTTATTTCCACCTCCTCTCCCATTATAATTACAAGGATATAACAAAGAGTACAAGTATGAGGGGTCAAGAGCTCAAAGGTGACCAAATGTTTAAACCAATCACCCACAAACACTAGGTGTGAGGGATGTAATATCCTCAAACTTCATTATCTCTTAAATAATTACCCGTCATCATATTAAAATGACACCCTCCATGAAGACAAATCTTTTCAATATTTGATAAATATAAATTAAAATAGATTTTATTAAAATTTATTTTAATCTTAAAAATAAATAAATGTATCTACTATCAAAGGAACATGTTAAAAGAAAGGATAATTCAATTAAGTTAAACAAAATAGAAAAAATAAAAATAAATAAATCAAACAAGTTAGTCAAAATGAAAAAAAATTAAAATAAGTTAAACAAAATGAAAGAATACTCATTTCCCTATGAAATGAAATGATATTTTAAGGTCTACGAGACTAAATATAGTCTATGGGACCACCAGTCTCCCTGCTTTTCGCCTTTTGCAATTCAATCCTTTTCTTATTCAAATTCATGATGAGGTGACCCAACCTTCTAATTGAAAAGACAATGCCAAGGAACCGACGCTAACATATTCCCATAATTGTCCCTGATGTCTTCGAAAGCATGACATTCCAAAATGAAATGTTTTTCTGATTCCACTGCACCAGACGTGCAAAATGTACACACTCGTTCTTCCCAAGATTCTTTAGGTATTTTACACCATCCTATTTCACACTGAAGTTGATGCGTCTTAGTTCTTAATTGAGCAATAGGAACCTTTTCCCTCCATGGAAATGCTAGTTCTAGTGTACTTTTTTTGCTGGAGATCACAAGTGAGGTTGAATTCCTCAACATAGTACTTCTTCTTTCTACCCAACTCTTTTCCTCATATATGTTTATGAAACTTCTCCATAACAAAATTCTTTAGCTCCTTGCTATTGTGGGACATGCATTGAGGTAGATATTCCATTTTTTCATCCATGTGTAGTTTTGTCTCATCCATGTTTTCTTTCTTTCACTCATGCCTTCATTGAAGATAACATTAGGCCATCTACCTACACCCATTTGTTCAATTCTTCTTAGATATTTTATGAGACACACCATAGCATTTTATTTGATGGGAGTTGCTCCTGTTTCACCCAAAATTACCTCATACATAACCAATTTTTTTTATTTTGAACTTGCTCATGATCAAGCATTTTTTAATTTTCTCAATTTGTTTCCATTTTGAGATGGGGGTGTTGCTAGCCCACAATTCACACCCATATAGCATCACTGGACAACCTTGGAGTCCAAAAAGCACTTTAATCGTTTTCCAATCCCATAACTTTGCCTCTCTGCATCTATTTTGAAGAGCGTATAATGCTTTCCACCCTCCTAAAATTCTCTTCTTTTTGCAGTCCTCCCAATTAAGCTTGTTGTTGAAATCAATCCCGAGGTACTTGTACTCATTTAATTTTTCAAGAATGTTGCCTTCAAAGAAGAACGTATGCTTGCTTTGCTTCCTTTTATTAGAGAAAATCATTATTTTGGTCTTGTTAGTATTTACTTGCATCCCCATTGCTCTACAAAACTTATCAAGGGAATATAAGTGCATCTGCAATCCATGGGTCAATTTAGCAATCAATACCAAGTCATCAACATATAAAAGAATCATTATCACAAACTCCCCCAACTGAACACCATCTCCACCTTGCAAATTTAGCTACTCTTGCATTTTATCAATATATAAACCAAAAAGAGTAAGGGATAGCGAGCAACCTTGTTTGACTCGACAACCATATAAATTAAAGGGTTGGACACTTACTTCATGATACAACACACATTGCCAAGATTTAAAAATCACACTAAATTATAAATTTCCTTATTTTAAATTACTAGTATTATTATTAATTATAAAAAGAATTAATATATGAGTTAAACATACATACGTTTAAAAAAACATGTAACAAGATTTTTTACCATGAAAATTGAACCCTACTTTACCATGGAGTTTCTTCACATGTAAACATGATTTGTTAAAATACCATGAGCCAATACTAATAGGATATGCCCAAAAAATTATAACTCATGGTCATATGACATTTCCAAAATCCTTGTTCCAAAATAAACATGCATATGGGCATAATTATTTTAGTGTATAGGAAAAGCAACATTTAATGTGAAAAGCTTCTTGGAACTTGAAATTTGTTGTTTTGTATTGCTAAATAACGTATTAAAAGAAAAATTGATAGGTTTCTTTTTAATGATTTATTTGGAAAGAAAAACTTATTAAACTATTTATTAAATTAATATTTTTAAAATAGTGGGAAATTTTATTATAATTTAAATTGTTAAACTAGTAATGGGGAAAATTATTATTGGCTATTATGTGTGAATACAACTATGTATCACTGTTATTCAAAGAAAACTAAACCACCTAGAATTATCCCTTACAACTACCTAGAATTATCCCCTAACGGTTTGTAAGGGGGTAGGTTTTCACTCCTATCAAAACTTGTTTTCTTACTTTCGAGGAAGACCAATTCCTAGCTAACTCTTTTTTTTGTAAGCTAAAGATCTTATATTACCTCTAAAACATAATTACATCCATATTAAACCTCTTGGTGTCATGGTCTACCATAAGGGAAACTAGGCCAATTAAAAACATAAGGACTTTAGTTGAAAAAGAGTTGATCATAACAACATAAAAACTATATCTAAGTCGGATGCCTATGCTACTAACAAAGATGACATAGTAGATAACAAAATAGTTCCGTGACTTAGATGGTACTTCCCCTTACATAGCAAAAAAGAGATTCCCTGAACAGTTAAGGGACCGAGAAAAACATAACATAAGAACAATCCTCAAATCCACAGAGAAACACCATGAAAGAAATTATAAGGATGTTGACACCTCAATAGGGACCAAGTCCCTTAAGCTATCTAGGGGAGGAGGATCCCTACCATTGAAGAGCACATCCTCAATTTGAGCCAATATATTGTCCATGTCATGTTTCTCTAGTTGCATTTCATCAAGATATAGAATGATCTCCTGCTTAGCTTCATTTTGTTCAAGGTGGAATTTTCCAAGAAAAATCTTAGTTTGCCAAGCAAAATCTTAGTTTTCCAATGAGGTTGATAGTGTGCAGGTACTAGTTTTATTATCCTTTGGTGTGACCAGTGTCTGGAACCTAGTTTCCCATTGAAGTCGGGACCTTTGAGTTTAAGTGAGTTTCCTAATCAATTAGCACCTCTTCCGAGGCCATGCAAATTTATTCTTGTATCTCAGGTGGAGTTTGCATGTGGTAAAAGTGAGCAAAGGAATGGACATCTACCAAAGCCTGAGAGCCCCCATATGTGCCACAGTTGTTGGCGCCTCGATGAAAGCAAGCTTTTTATCGGTCCTTCCCCCAAAAGAAAAGAAGTGTAATCGCAAAAACAAAATATAGAATTGAAATCACAGTGCAAAGAATCCAAAACAACTCAAGATGGTATAAAAAAAGAGGCAACAATAGATAGTTCCCATTTATTTAACAAGGGAAATTCTTCTTTGGTATGAAATCCCTTTCAAGATGATTATACAAAACCTTCACATTGAGCCATCTTGTGTAATGAATGTGCATTGAGTGGCGTGACATCGAGAAGGAAGTTGAAATGAGAGCATCCACATTTAAACTTAATGGGGGGGGATTTCGTCTTGATGATAACATGAATATGGTCCATGAATTCTACTCCCCACTTGGTTCATCTAGCTTACTCATAAGAGAGGAGGAAAAATAAATACAAGAGGAGGCCATCTAACTAAATTGTGACTTTCAATGTACATGTGGATGCATCTAGAATCACACTATGGAATGTTTTGGCACAATCGTGGGAGGGCACACTAGATCACTCGGTCTACTTTGTCAACAATTATTTATTTCACTAATAGAACAAAGATTGGTTAAGCTACTACAAGAGAATAATAAGTACTTCCTCAATATAATAGGTCAACCACCCTGCCCTCCTCGTACCCCCCTTCCCCGAACCCCCCTTTAACCTTATTGATCACCCCATATGAGCTTAGTCAAACTAATAATTACATAAAACTATAAAATTATTGTTTTTAAAATAAAATTTATAATTAAAAAAATTATAATATATATATATATATATTTTTAAATTATTTTCACATATATATATATATATGAATGGTGATAACATTTATGATAAATTTTTAGTCAGTTTATACTTGCAAGTTGACTCATCATCACTATTTATAAAAAACCACACCACTTAAAATAGCACATTAGTAGTTTATAAGTGGGCATGGTTTTAATCATGCTAAACACTTTTTGGTTTTCGGTCCTTAACCTATTTCCTTATATCCAAGGAAGAAAAAACCTTAACTAATAAGAAAAATAAGAAGTTCTAGACCTACATTTTTTTGGTATTAGGGGAATCGATAAACTTGCTACCTATCACCGAGAAGGCCCAGGGTCAAGTCAAAGGGACTGCCCCTATATATATGACCTCAATGTAACTGCCCACAAGCATGCTAGGCAGGTTAACAAAGTTTCAAACTTAGGTAGGGCCCAAAAATCAGTGAACAAACACTTTCTGTTGCAAGATGTCCATCGTTCGACCTAGCCTGATGGGCTAGTTCTAAATGCACTCTAAAATTAAAACACAGTTTCAACTTAGATAGTATCCCTAGGATTAAAGGTAATTTCAACTTAAATAATACCCCTGTGAAAGAGTCATTATCCCTTGTAATCATTAGTGAAACTACCTTTAATAGAATTATGTGGTTTTTAAAAAGTTTGAGATGGTTTTAGCCCATCGGGCTAAGCTAAATTGTGTATGTCCCACATCAGAAAGTATTTGTTGGCTAATATTAGGCCCTGCCCAAGTTCAAAACTTGATTAACCCACCTAACATTACTTATAGGCGATTTCACTAGGCTCAAGAGTATAGAGAGAGCCCTTCTTACTCATCCTCGAGCCTTCTTGGTGACAAGCAGGAAGTCTATCAATTCTCCTAACACAAGAAGAAGAAAAAAATAAAAATAATTTACTTAAATAGTTTAAAGTTAAGTTTCAAACTCTTCGTACTCAATTCAAATCCTTAATAAAACTTTAACATATTGTAATAAAACTTAAAAAATAAATATATGTATAAAACATAAATTATCTCCTAAACACTTAATACTAGTTCATCATAATCTTTTGGAAAATCACATTATCATTCGAAAACCGAAACATTTCGAACTACTTAGTGTAGTTCAAACTTAATACTAGGATTATAAATTACCAATTTATATTCTTATTATTTTTCAGAGTAAATCTCTCTATCGCGCTTTCGATTTTTATTATTCATTAATTCAAAAATATATAATAAACATTAATCCTAAACCTCCTCCATTTTATATACTTATCCCTTCTCTCTACCTGTAGATTTTTATTATTCATTAATTCAAAAGAGTATATCTATGTATTTTTTGTATTGGTTAATTCAAAAATGTATCTCTGGATATTTTTATTATTCGTTAATTCAAATGCGTGTATTTTTATTATCCAAAAGCGTATATTTTTATTATATCATGTCTCTCCATCCTTTTTTGGATTCACTTTACAAACCATGTCATTCAATTAAAATCGGGAGGCACATTCACTTTATATGGACTACATTTTCAATTAAGAGATCGATTCCACCAGTTTCACAACATATCATATCAATTGGGGTTTGGGCCTGAAGTAAGGTATTGCATTCACTCTCTGTCAATAAGAAATCCACTTTGGAAGTTTGCTATAAAGCCAGCACAACACACCCTACTTTGAGATGGGTATCTTCAAGGAAACCCAATTCATGAAGCTGGCGTTGATCATCGAGTTTGTTGGATGGTTGAAATGGATACTGCGCATTGCTTCAAGCAAATCGTGAATTAAATGAAACAGTAACAGATTCCGTTAATTTGCCTGCTACGCTGGGGATTACATGCATAGACAATCTATACATTTAAACTGCAGGTTTGTTTAGAGTGGATCTATTCAAGCATTGGAAGGGAGATCCATACATGATGCAGTTATTGATTTGAGTTGGGTTGGCTGATTGGGATGGTTGTCTGGTCATCCTTTTAGCACTACTTAGATTAATTGAAATGTTATCAGATTGTTTAATTTTCGTGCAATCTGACAGTTTTTATTACAAGTCTGTTATCAGGAAGGCTTCATGTAGAGAATTAGGCTCCATCCTACTTCAATGCCTTTCTTTAGGGTTTTCTGCACTGATAACCGAGATCTTAGAATGCAGCGTGTGATCCAATCTATTTTGGAATTTAAGCTAAGTTGATTGGACAAAGATGTTGATCAGATCTTTCAGTGCTAAAGATTACTGATTCGGAGGTGTCAGAGTCATGGCTTCGGATGCTCTGCAAAACTACATGGCGCAGAATTCACGATGAATGCATCAGAATATGGCACTGCCTCATTAATAGGACCCAAGTTCAGAAAAAATATTTGTCAAGCTTGTACTAACTTCCTGGCTCAGAGTAGATGAGATGATTTGTCTGATCCTCTGGTAGGAAGAACGGGAATAAGAGATGATGTTGTGGACAGTAATGGAAGTGAGTTTGCTGCCTCGCGCTTCTAACTGGAGCCTTGGTTAATTCTAATGGCCATAACACCCATGATTTCCATGTGCCGACTTTAAAAGGTATTCTTCTGGGGCTCAGAACCTTATGGTTTAGTGACTTGTGTCAACTTGACTAGCTCTATTGGTTGGGCTGTGCTTATTGAAATGGTTTAGTATATATACTCCATCCCATCCTCTAAATCAAGAGTAGTTGTGATCATGGAAGCTATTGGTATTGGTTTGGGTATGCAAGCCTAACATTAATATTTGGGTAGATTTCATTGTCAAAGAGAACCAAGCCTCTTATGCTTTCGAGATAGTGTGCATTGGATCAGGCAGCACAGTAGCAGGAACTTTGGGCATAACGTCTTTTGGGAGACGGTAATATAGTATTCTTCAGGACCTGGTTTGGGTGAAGTGGGGAATTGGTACATATCTGCTCTGTGAAAATTGTAAAAACAGAATTGAGATGTTAAGAATGCATATGGGTGAATATCTTCCCAAATGTGTGTTAGATCTGCTCAAATTCATTGAAACCTAAAAGGTTTAGAAGTTTTCTGTAGGGAAGTCACATTCTGGAATGCAGTAAATGGTTACTGGACAAAGCTGTTGATTAGATCTTGCATGTCTGAAGATAATGGAGGCAGAGCCATTACATTCATGACTTCGGATGCCCTGGATAATCACATGGCTCAAAGCAGGGACTACGGATCAGATAAGTATTAGAATACAACATTGTCTCCTCAACAGTGCTAAGGTTCACAGAAGGATTAGTCTACCTTATACTACTTGGCTGGTTCGTGGATGGTCCTCTGCCTTTCTTGTACAAAGAAGGGCAATGAGAGAATATGTAGTGGAGACTTAAAGGAAGTGGGTTCCACTGCCAATGAGTTTCTAACCAGAGCTTTGGTCAATTCTAATGCCGGTAAAAGCCATGTTTACCGAGTACTAACCTTATGAGGTGTTGTTCCATACCTTAGAAACTTTTCCTCTATAGTCGGTTGTGTCAATTAATTTGCTCAATTTTTTGGGTTGTGATTATTTCTTTTGATGGAGGCACTGGTAAATGGGCTTTATGATATACACTCCATCCCAACCTCTAAACCTAGTGTTGCTGTAATGATGGCAGCAATTGGTATTTGTTTGGGCATACAGTGTTTACATTTGTATGTGGAGAGATTTCATTTTCTAATTGCCTTAAGCTTGTTCCATAGGGTAGTTTCTCTTAAGACTAAGAGGAAGTGTATGAGTTTCAACATGCAATATAAGGTAGTTGGAATGGGATACGCAGTTTATTTATATCATGTGTATGCTTTCTCACTTGATTGATGTAGTTTATCTTGTGAGTAGTTTACCATTTCCATTTGAAACTGAGATCAGATGAATCGAATGCACTAAGAAATCGTCATTCAGTTGGGTAGTTCAACGTGTCAAGACTCAAAATAGAGCAGAAAGGTTCTTCAGAATATTTTATTTTATTTTGCAGAATATTTTGAGTCCGATACTTGTTATGAATGTAAATGTTTATGCTTAATATATGGATAAGTCAAATTTTGATATATCTTATGATCAGCCCTGGGATGCCTTCTAGCGGATCCTGTGGAACATATCTAGCTGTAGTAACTGAGCATAGGAGTCAAACAGCGAAGCATAAAAACAAGAAAAAAGAAAGAGACTATGAAGGGTTAAGACATTCAGAATCCTTGGGGATGACCTCACAGTAATCTAAGCCTAACTTACTGCTGATATTCTGGCTTCTAGGCTTAAGTTTCTACATAAACTCTGTTTTTTTAATCAAATCGTTGTTATTTCTCCCTCATAAAGGAGCTATGTTTCATGCCTTTGTGATCAGTGTGAATCTTATTGACTGTGGATGCTATGTTATCCACAGATATTACTAGTTAGTAGCAAGCTGTTTTATTCAGGCTTTATTTCTTTCTGTTTATTATGTTCGAACTGCATCCTTATATCTTCCATACATTGGAGATATGACACAATTTTCATTTCTTGAAACTGAATCTTACAAAATTAATTGCCAGAGAGTTTTTTAATTCCCCTTTGTTACTGATTTAAATCTTTTGTTTCTTCTGGGTGATAGAAAAATGCAACTATGCTATCTGTATAATAAACTTGTATTAGAAAAGCCCAATTACAGACAAGGCAATAACAGCAGCAAATGCATTACACTCAAACTTTTAACCCAACATAATCCTCTATGGGGATAAAATCTTCAAAAATGATTAATAATGCAATAATTTTTGAAATACAAATTGACTGTATCATGAGTTTGCTACTTTATGTTTTGTTTTTTTGTTCTTACTTCTTACATAATATAAATCTGTGAACTCCGTAGGACAAGTGTTTTCCTTATTCCTCTGGAAGATGCCCAATGTTTATATTTCTGATCCATGTGTCCCTTCTTTTTTCTCCATCCTGTTTGCCTCTGCAAACTCCCATGTTCCTTTTCAAACACTCTCTCTGTTTTTCACTGCTGTCCAATTCGTTGGCTATTTGATTAAGTTTAGTTATTCCTATGTTACTTAATGGCTCTCATGAGGATTAGTAATGTATTTTGATGGATTATTGTATCGAGAAGCACATCTACAGCCCAATTTGACTCCGATGTCAGGTATGTCACGTCCTCATACAAAATGTCGGCTTAAGTTTTAAATTAAAAATAAAAATAAAAAATAAAAATCAAGTGTCGGTTTAACAAATAAATTTTAACAATCATATAAATAAACCAAAAAAAAATTTAAAACAACTCAGCTTGATAAATCCGGCACATCTACAACCCAGTATCCGTCATAAACCATTTCTACAAGAGAGACAATGGTTGTGATATCTCTCTTCTGCTATGGGTCTCCGCCAAAGTAAATAATTTTAATCAAATACATTTTACATCCTGAGAAAATTTTCATTCAAACGAAACAAAATATAGTTTGTAAATACTATTTGTCCATTCTGCATAAAGCCAACGTAACAGTGTCAAATAAAACAAATAGCAAGAGACAGTGGTTCTGTAGAAGGAGGTTAATGTAGAACACCCAACAACTAAATCCATGTTGCATATAATGATAACCAGAAATTAGAAATTAGTAACATAGACACAACAGTAAAGAGTTCACTAAGATCACTTCCTCAAATTACAGCACAAATATATAAACACACAGGAATGATCTCAAACTACATGTCATTTTGCACATCATTCACCGAACAAAAAAATCATTAAATAAATCCTGCAGTAATGTTCCTCGATATAAAATATGAAATTTTCAAAATTGCCTAATCATAGATCAAAGTCTGGAATTGAAGAAAAAATATATGAATTTTCATTTAAACTAATGATGAAAATGAACTCTTTTTTTCAGAAGAAAAAAACGCTGTGATATATTAAATATAAAACAGTACATAGTCCAATACATCTCAAGCATGTATAAAAATACAGCGAGATACCAACCAAAGGCAGCCAAAAGATGACTGCAACAACATAGAACGAACTCGTCCATATACAAAATGCTCAGCTATAAAAGCGAGCAGAAAGAGGATGATGGTGCAGAAAGTACAGATTACCACCAGAGAATAAACCTATGATATAGTAGATAAGAAAATGAAAATGCACTAATATGGACCACAAGATTAGATAAAAACAAGTCACAATAAGGTCGCATAAATGATGACTTGAAATGTATATGACTGTCCCGAGACAAGGATGAAAGAGTGAGTCATCAGTGCAAGATGATAACAGCATAATGTGCCAGGCCATTAAATATCCCGCTCGCTTGAAGGGGTGCACGCTCGCCTGAAATGGTTCAACGCTCGCTTGAAGGAGTACGTACACATCTGGAAACAACCACCAATAAGCCTCCTAAGCATGCAAAACATGAGAAACCAGGCTTAAGCCGAGTCATCTCGCCACAGATATACCAACGCTCGCCTGAAGATGGTATATTTCGTGTGCAAAGATAACACCACAGGAAAATAACAAAACAATTATGCACGCTCGCCTGTAGAAATATATGAGATATATCAAAACCCTGCAAAAAGATAAAGCTGCCGGATATAGAGAAGAGAAGACCAAAAAGAAATAGACTGTGCCGAATTATGGAATATCAATATCAGTCTCCCAGAAAATGAGACCATCTCGGAATAGCTGAACCTGCATAGTGCCAAAATCTGTGTTTAGTCCCATCTTTGAGAGGCTATCTGCCCTCGTATTATTCTCTCTGTAAATATGACATATGGCAGGCCTATTGAGCTATATCCACAAACGTCGAACCCGAGATACCCAACCAAGTAGTTCAGAAGGAACAGAAGCCTGAGAGTCAGATATCCAACCAATAGCAATCCTGGAATCACCATAAACATGAATATTCATTAACTGTAAGTATATGGCAAAGCGGAGACCACCCCAAAGAGCGATGACTTCCGCTTTGTTGTTGGATCCCTTGCCAGCATTAAAGTGAATATGCACTCTCTCTCTTTGAGAGATCTTTATCCATGTACCGCATCCCATGTTACCATTCATACACGCTCCATCAAAATAAACTGCAGGGAGATTGACCGCATGTGGTCGAAGTCGAACAGATAAATCCTGAATAGGCGAAACTGTAATGGGTCGATCATCCAACCATTTTGCGATTGCAGAGTATATATTTGGAATCTGAAAGGGGATATTTTCAAAAATCACCCTATTTCTTCCAAGCCAGACTTCCCAAATGAGGAAGAAAGGAAGAGATCTGAACCTCCCTTTTAAATTATCCCAGGCCGATACAGCATTCATGAAATCAATCGGACACCAAGTGATTCCAAAGAAATGAACAGAGTAAAGACGCCATATTTTTAAGATGACAGGACATTTGAAAAAGAGATGTTCTGTCGATTCATAATCCTTAAGACATATATGGCATCTGAAAGGGCCGAGGAAACCCCTCTTCATTAAATTACAACCAGTCAATACCTTATCTTTCCAGACTAACCATCCAAATAGTAATATCTTAGTAGGGATATGCCGATACCAGAACTTGTAAAACAGCCTGCTGGGAGGTTCCGTGTATGAAGCCTTATTGATATGTCTATATATATCCCTAACCATCGGAATCCCATCCTTCGTAGGTCCATCCCATTCAATCCTATCACCCCCCTCATCCCAGCATAATCCCAAAGCCCGAATGTTATCCCTTATGAAATCCCATTCCTCACATTCCGGTTCCCTTAAATTTAATTGTGCCGCTGTTTTTAGAATAGGGGCTCCAACAGACCATTGATGGATGGTCTGAGATAGAAAAAACTCCACGATGAGCAAGTCTGTGGATAAGCTGGTGAGAAGGGCCGAGTTCAGAGCACCATCCAATCATCTTCATATGCGCCAGAGGAATGCGTCTACCATCTGCAAAAGACCAGGCCACCCTAGCAGCCATATGCCCGAAAATCTTTTTGAAACTTCCCCAAATAGCAGATATACAGCGTGGAAATGCGATTTGATTATTTAGAATCTGATGAAGCATATCCCCCACAACATACTTGCATTTGATCACCTTGTTCCAAGTTCCTTCACTGTCCAATGCTCTCCAGAAAGATTTGATGAGCAGAGCGATATTAAAGCTTCTTGTATCCAGGATTCCCCAACCATCATGGTCCTTTGGTCTGCAAAGTTTTTGAAGTTTACAAAGATGGATTTTAGAAAGCAGTTGCGCCCCTCCCCATAAGAATTTGGCAATGATAGAGTTTATAAGTCTAATAATTCCATCTGGAAGATAATAAAGGTGACCCCAATACACCAACAATTGAGCCAAAACAGCTTGAATCATAATGAGTCGACCACCGCTAGACAACCACCTGTGCTTCCAGCAGAACATCTTCCTTCTAAATTTGTCTATAAGCCACATCCAGTCTCTGATCTTATAACCGCATGGTTTGATATGGAAACCTAGATACTTGAAACCCTCCATCGCTTCTCTTAATTCCATTCCAAGTAGACCAGCAATGTATTCCAGGTCCCCAATATCACCATATTCATAAATAATAAAGGATTTTTGTTTGTTAATGGCCAGCCCAGTGGCGGATTCAAATCTGCTAAAAATATAGTGGATGTAGAGCCATTGTACTCTATGAATATGCCCAAATAATAACAAGTCATCAACAAACAGAGAATGCGTGCATACCAGAGTGTTTGAGAAAGAGAAACCCAATATGTGTCCCTGTAAAAATGCCTCCTGGAGAAGACAACTGATGCCATCCATGATCAATATGAAGATAAGCGGTGAAAGAGTACAGCCTTGTCTGAGACCCCTCCCAGCAGCAAAGAAAGTAGTCGGAACTCCATTTATGATGATGGCATAGTTAACAAAAGAGATACAGGCCATGATCCACCTAATAATGCGAATAGGCAGGCCTACCTTCATGAGAACAGCCCTGATATATGCCCAATCAATCGTATCATAAGCTTTAAATATGTCAACTTTGACCATGATGGCCTCCCTTTTCTCCACGTGCATGGTATGCAAAATTTCCTGTGCAATGGCAGTGGCATCATGTATGGATCTACCCTTGAGAAATCCATACTGTTCCTTAGAAATATGTCTAGACAGTGTTTCCTTCATACGCTCTGCAATAATTTTTGAAATAATCTTATAGAGTACATTGCATAGGGCAATAGGACGGAAGTCCGCAAATGATTGGGGAGCATCCACCTTTGGGATTAGAGCAATAAAAGTTGAGTTGAGATTGGGATATATATAGCCCCGGATACGTATCTGCTCAATCACCTTGGTCAGATCCTCACCCAGCAGATCAAAGAAATGAATATAAAATTCCGCGGGCCAGCCATCTGGCCCCGGACTTTTATCACAAGCAAATGATTTAAGGACCAATTTAACTTCATTCCCAGTGACCATCTTATCCAGAAGTGCAATATCAGAATCCTCAAAAAAACGAGGAATGTGTTCAAGCATCCACCTTTGGTCTGCCAAATTGATATCATCCTGCTTGGCATAAAACTCTGCGAAATGTCGAAGGGCCTCGTTTTGAATCTCATGGGAGGAATATATGGTGGAACCATCCGCAGAATTGATGCTCCATATGGCATTTTTACTTCTCCTCTCATTGGCACTTCTGTGAAAGAACTTTGTATTTCGATCCCCCTCTGCAAGCCAGAGTTCTCTGCTCTTTAACCTCCATGTGAACTCTTCAATCCGTAATATTTCTCTTTTCCTAGTGCCCAAGCATTTCAGGCAGTCGAGAGTGTATTCATCTGGATATGTATGAAGAAAGGATTCAATAATATCCTCCATTTCAGCCTGAATCCGTCTAAACTCTGCCCTGAGTTTTCCTTTCTTCTCCCGCTCCCAATTTTTAGTCATCTTCTTAGTTTTCTGGAGTTTGAGATGAAAAGAGTCCCATATCTCTGAAAGCAAAGGCTCAGGTTCTTGTTTCCATATATCCTCAACCAAAGAAGTGTACTCCGGATCTTCTAACCATATCCTATTAAACTTGAATGGATATCCCATGCGCACGGGGAAATTATTGCAGGAGAGAGAGATAGGATAATGATCAGATATGTCAGATGCAATGACATGAGATTTTGGACCACCTAAAATGTCAAAAATAGAATTTTTGACCACCACCCTATCCAATCTTTTCCCAATGTAAAAATCTCCCGCCCTTCTATTGGTCCACGTAGGCGCCAGTGGGTGCGGCCTAATGTCCATCAGCCCATGAGAAAGAAAAATGTCATTTAAATGACTAGCCAAAGGATCCAGACGGGCCCTGTTTCCCCATGCTTCATCAGCGTTAAAAATAGAGTTGAAATCACCCATGATAATAAGATTTGGAAGAGTAAATACACCAGACGACACCATCCTGTCCCAGAAAGACCTTCTATTCACATATGGCGCATAAAGATTAATAAAATTGAAAGTGTGATCCATACCTCTGAGACGTCCATGCAACAAAATACCTCCAAAAAAACTGAAGGCTTTAAAAGAAGCGTGATAAGGGTTCCACATAACCAAACAACCTCCCGAACGTCCACTTGAACTTGTCGCAGCTACAAGCCAATTTCTCTTGATTCTTAAAAACAAATTTATAGCCTTAGATCTCTCAGACATAGTCTCCTGTGCAAAGAAAATGAACGGGTTCTTAGAAAGCAGTAGCTCCCTCAGGCAATGATATTTAGGGTCATCACCTAAACCCCTTATATTTAAAGAGATGACTTGATTCATGGTGAACCCGCGGAAGGGTTACACGCTCTAAGTGCCCTGGAATTGTTGGTAGTTCCCCCAATGTTGCGATATTGATCTTCAATATGGCCGGCTTCGACATCCATGAACAGAGAAATAGGCTTAATTTTCTCCTTCTTCTTACCGCATGCCTCTTTTGCCTTCTTTTTGATGGATTTTAAAGCATCGGATAAAGTAGGAGAATGCTTAGCTTTAGTAGGAATAGGTTTGTCAAATACCGTCAATGCTGCCAGGTCCATGTTGGAATTTCTCAAAAGAAAGTCTAGATCACTACCTATGGAGTTCCTAGAGGAGTCAGAAAGATTTATGGACTTATTAAAACCCGGAGTGCCATGTGGCGACCCAGAAAGATTCCCATCCTCCTCGCTATCATCAAGAAAACTTCGAACATGATATAAAGGACCCTCGACCCCCATATATCCAGGTTCCTGTTCATCATAATCATCTATAATTCTACCACATTGAATATTAGAAGGACGCCTCCCATCAGAGCCAGATGGATTAAATAAAGGGGGGTCAATAGACGAGGAAAACTTCCTCTCCGGACGAATAGGAACCATAGAGCTGCATTGACCCACTTCATGATGACTCAAAGGCTGCTTCTCAGGGTTACGTGCAGTACCTTTGGAGGAAAGGGAGATAGCATTTTTAGCTGGAAAGGATGGGGCAAGTGGAGCAAAGGATGGGCATGTAACCGGACCATCAGAGCCAATTTGAATAGAACGGGAGGGATCAACATCACGCTGTAACGCAGGCTGAAGTACCCTATAAAGATTCTTAGAGACAGAAGGGTGACTAGCTATATTAGCCGGGATAAACGAATCAGGGACAGGCATATCATTTTGACCCTCCACCGTATTGTAAGCTTCTTCTTCAGAGGAAGAGTTAACATTGTTACCTGTATGTAAGCCAGCCCTCGGAGCTTGTGCATTTGAATGACGACGAACCCCATCAGAAGCATTCCTAGACTGGTCCGCTCTTGCAATACGTAATCTCATCGGGAAATGGTCTCTGAGATGGCCCGTTTTGTGGCAGATCAAGCACCTGAAAGGAATCCCCCAGAAGTCGATACGTTTTCGATGCCTTCTGTCACTCCAGATGAGATCAATGTCACCCGAAAGGCCACCCATGTAATCTACTTCCACCAAAAGCCATGCAATCCTCTTGTCCGCTGCACCCATGATGCTGGGATCAATATATTTTGTGGATCCAATGGAATCTCCAATCGATCGCAAGGCCTTAATGGTCCAAAATTCCAGAGGCAAACCCGGCAATTTAACCCATACCACTTTTTTACGTGGTGCTTCCAAAACGGGATTGAACCCAATGTACCATGGAATAATTTGCATGAAGCTCCTTCCACGTACCCAGGTTCGTCCCATAATTTTGAAAACATCAGCCTGGTTCATGAAATGTATGCTAAACCACCCGTTCATCAACTTGCTAACCTTTGGTGTATATCCGATAATGGCATTCCATTTCTGATGGATCCATGATGCAGTATCAAAATCATCCCTATCGGGGAAAACCCACCTCCCAACAACAGCGCGCCTCTGCAAGCTCGCCACCCTAGTGCATAAATCCTCATAATCCAGGTTTACCTCCTTAATGTCCATCCTATGTTTAAGGATGTTCTTTTTCCCCCTACGAGCACCACAACCAGTACTCCTAGCTCTTTGCCTTCTTTGTCTCAGAATACAATTTGCCTCAGACTCATCTACAGCTTGTAGACCCTGTTGAATAATAGCCACATCGATTTCAAAGTCGACGTTATGCACAGCGGCAGAATAAGTCGGAGAATCCTCCCGCGCATTCGTTTCTCTGGAAGCCTCCATGCAGAAAGGAGGACACATATACATCCAAGGACACCACTTGCTGGGCGTATGAGTGCCGCCACCCAAAATCCTGACAACCGATCCAGAAGGCCAATTAGGAAAAGAAATCCTGCACGTATAACCGCCGTCACCTCATTTAGCAAGAAATGAAAAAAACCACTATGGAAACATGGAAAAGCTCCGGAAGAGGATATTTAGCATCCCAAGGATCAATGATGATGTAAGTGGCATATGTAAGATGATCCAAGATATCTGTCCGATCACCAATATAATATACCTCACCACCCCAATCCAGCTCAGTCGTTAGCTGTAAACGTTCACTGACCTCTGCACACCCTTAAAGAAATTAGGTGAGAATAATGGCGATCCGAAATCCCAAGGCTTAACCGGGATATCCCAATCTCAAGACGAATCGGATTAGATACATAATTAAATCCCAGCGCATATAGCACCTGCATCACAGCATAGTACTGCCAGATCCCGTCTTATGTCAATACAGGCCCGACCACCACCGCCATGTCAATCCTCCTCAGATAGACTAATATCTGAAAATTATTCAAATTATAGTATGAAGATACCGGAAAATAATAATCCGGGAAGAGCAGCCGGATTAACCAGCAAGAAACCTCTTATGGAGGACAACAACAACAACAGTAGCATCCCGGGCACGACCACCAATTCTTGCGGAGTCTACATCCAATACTCTTAAATGGCCGTGAGATATAAAATATGTTCCTACAAATGTCCCATATTGGGAAACAATTTGCAAACTGTATATTATCTACCACCTTGCCATCCGAAGATGAAGAAGAGAGTTCAGAAGAGCTTTCCGTGTTGTGCATCGGTCCAGTGTGCTATGTTTTAAAAAATACCCCTCTCAATCCCTCAGACAACCATTGCAAAGTTAATGATATATATCATTCTTAGAAGCACAAGCGCAGCTAAAAACAAGAAAAGGATAAGCATAATTTCATACTCCTCCTGTAAGCTCAATTCCCATATTAGAGGCATTTTATGATAAGTAGCTCAAAGCCAGAAGGATAAATACCTCAACATGAATGAACAGGAGAAATTATAATGGGCAGGAAAACAAACCCTACAGACCATCTACACCTCACTGAATGAAATTACGTGATAAGCCACCATAAGCAATAATGAATGTTAATGAAGGGTACCAGATAACAACGACATGAGATGAACGCAATAGCCACCATATGCATCTTATGAGACCAGCATGGGTTCCAGCCGCAGCGAGAAACCTCAAATGTCGGAACTATGCCTGATGAAAATGAACTCTACAAAGACGCTACCTGCAGGCTATAAATCTGACTCTTTCAACCTTGCACAATCCCATAAAAAATCGTTATTAAAAACAACGACGTATAAAAATATACAAATATAAAGCCTAACAAATGTGTTGATAATCCTATGAACACATTATGCATTCAACATCCAACCGATAATATAATCAGATTTGGCATTCAACTGCCTTTCTCTATAACTGGAACTCAGATACCAAATTGCAAAATCATTTTGCCTCTCTATAACTGGAACTCAGATACCAAATTGTGAAATCATGCGAAGACACATTTCCTTCTTTCAGTCTGACATGAAGTTAAAAATTAAAAAAGCTTAAGTGGTATAATAAAAGCATGAGAGCAGCAGACATAAATTTTGAATTCAGAAAGTTAAACCATCAAGACCAAGCCGTTCCAAATGCTCATCAAATCTGAAATTTATTTTTGCTGAATCAAAGACAAGCAATCTCTATAAAACTTCCATTAATGAGAACAAAATAATTATTGCAAAAATTACAAATCAGTTGGCTAGCAAGAGAAACATATGGCTATAAATTCCCTAAACCATGCTATCAACTAGATATTATCAGAAACACCAAAATATGACACAATCTATGTCTATAACGCAATTAAGAAGTAAAAGGCATTATTGAGTAATTTTATGAAGAATCAATTACGAAACACATTTTACAATTTTTCCTTGCTATCTTTCAAAACGAGTATTGTCTGCATTGTCTCCACTGAAAAAAAGATGAAAATTAATTTCAGTGTAGATGTTGATTTCTAATTATATTTGACTACTTCCACTAAATAAATGAAGCCTCTTTTTATATTTACTCCATAAATCTCTTTATATTTACAATAAGTCAAAAAAAATTTTTATTTAGGTGAAGCCTATATGCCAAATACCATGGGCCAAATTATTATTAATACCATGGGCTAAATACCATATTTACAAAAGAGCTCTAGTAAATAAATAAATCAATATAAAAGAGGTATAAAGAGACATGATAAATATATAAAAACATATCAAATATCATTATAAATCAACATCTAATTATATACCAAGTCTATGGGCCAAATATCATTGTAAATAAAAGAGGTATGGTAAATAAATAAAACCTATTTTTTTATATTTACTCTATAAATCTCTTTATATTTACCAACACTCAAAAAATAGGTTTTATTTAGGTGAATCCTAGAAGTCAAATACTATGGGCCAAATTATTATTAATATCATGTCAAGAAAACCATTATTATCCCTAATATTAATATCAAAATATTAATAATAATAGTATTATTATTAAATCTAATATTCATATTAATATTATTATATTTAATAACTTTGGATTAATACAATATTAAATTTTCTATATTATTATATACATTAATGTATCATGATATATATTAACTCTAGATATATATGGAAGGGAAGAACAAAGACATATAGTGATAGAGGTGGAGAGATAGAGGGAGTGAGAAGGGAGAGATGGGGATAAAATCAAGGAGAGGGGAGAGGAGGAATGAAGAGAGAGAGGGAGAGAAGTGAGAGAGATATAAAAGGGTACGCGAGGAAGAGGGAGACATAAATATGGAGGGAGGGGTGAGGAGGAGAGAGGGATGGAGATAGTGAGAGGATTGGAGAGAGAGAGAGAGAGAGAGAGACTTATGGGGGAAGAGAGAGGATTAGAGGGAAAAGAGAGAGATGGGGGAAGAGAGAGGGAGGTAGGAGAGGAAGGGAGAGAGAGGAAGGAAGAGAGAGAGGAGAAGAGAGGGAGGGAGATAGGAGGAGAGAGGGAGGGATAGAGAGATGGAGTTGGAGGGAAGAATAAATACATAGAGAGCGAGAAGTGGAGAGAGAGAGGGAGTGAAAAGGGAGAAATAAAGAAAGCGTGTGCATGTTTTGGGGTGAGATAAAGAGAAAAAGGAGAGGTGGAGGGAATGGGGGGAGAAGGAGAGAGGGAGGGATATATTGACAGAGTTGGAGGGTGAAGAGATGGAGAGAGAGGGTAAGAGAGAGATATAGACATGGGAGAGAAAGGGAGAAAGGGGAAGGAAGAGAGAGAGGATGTGAAAAAGTGGAGAGAGGGAGGGAAAGAGAGATGGAATTGAAGGGGGGAGAGAGGGAAGACGATTTATTTCACTAGATGCATTGATTTCATTGTGGATGGTGATTTCTAATCCTATTTGATTTCCTGCACTATATGCATTGATTTTAGTGTAGATGTTGAGAGAGAGAGAGAGAGAGCAAGAAAGAGAATTGGAGGGAGAGGAAGGACAAGAGAGAGGAAGAGAGTGATGGGGGAAGAGAGAAAATTGGAGGGAGAATATCTATATATATATATATAGAGAGAGAGAGAGAGAGAGAGAGAGAGAGAGAGAGAGAGAGATGGATTTAGAGGGGGAGAGAGGGAGGGAAGAAGAAATACAGAGAGATTGATAAGTGGAGAGAGAGATTAAGTGACAAGGGAGAGATGGAGAGAGAGTGTGTATGTTTTCGTATGAGATAAAGAGACAAAGAATGAGATATGAAGAGAAGGGATGAGAGAAGGAGAGAGGTAGGGATATAGTAACAGAGTTGGAGGGTGAAGAGAGAGAGCGATAGAGATGTACGAGAGAAATGGAGAGATAGGAAGGAAAGGGAGGATGTGAGAGAGTGGATAGAGGGAAGGAAACAAAGATGTACTTCGAGGGGGGAGAGAGGGAAGAAGATTTCATGCACTAGATGAATTGATTTCAGTGTAGATGGAGATTTCTAATCCATTTTGATTGCTTGCACTAGATGCATCGATTTTAGTGTATATGTTTATTTATAATTATATTTAATTTCTTGCACTATATGCATTGATTTCAATGAAGATGATTGCTAATCCTATATGTTTTCTCGCAATAAATGCATTGATTTCAGTGTAGACGACGATTTTTTATCCTATTTGATTCCTTGCACTAGATGCATTAATTTCAGTGTAGATGTTGATTTCTAATTATATTTGACTACTTCCACTAGATGCATTGATTTCAATGTACATGATTTCTAATTGTATTTGATTGCTTGCACTAAATGCATCGATTTCAGTATAGATGGTGATTTCTCATCCTATTTGATTGCTTGCACTAGATGCATTGGTTTTAGTGATGTTGGTTTCTAATATTATTTGCTTACTTGCACTAGATACATTAATTTCATTGTAGATGTTTATTTCTAATCCTATTTGATTACCTGCATTAGATGCATCCATTTCACTGTAGATGTTGTTTTCTAATCCTATTTCATTGTTTGCATTATATGCATTGATTTCAGTGTAAACGTTGATTTCTGATTTGATGTCATTGGATGTACATTGATGGTACATTAATTTTAAAGTGATTGAATTAACATTTTGCATTAATTTCACTGTAAGCAGGCAAAATTATTGACAATGTACGTTTATTTTTATGTTTTAGTAATTCAACCTATTAATATCGAAGAGCAAGAGAGAAAATGTATGATTTTTAATACAATAGTTCCAAAAAAATATTTATATGATTTATGATTTCAATTGTGATTTTCATATAATCGATATGAAAAGATGACAAAACTAACAAGGTGACAATAAGAATAGTAGAAGAAAATAATTTGATATTGATTACAATGAAGACTATTTGTAATTGAGTGCATTCTTATTATTCACATTTTCTATCATTCAACAGTGTTACATTGTCACTTTACATTCATATCACATTTGAATGATATGATAGGTGTATTTGTCATTTAATATATTAATTATTTCATTTTTATGATCACCAAACATATTTATATTAATAACAATTGTTAGAATTTGTATTTCTAATCTTCAAAATTTCAAAGTATGATGTACATCTCAAAAATATACAAAAATTTTAATAATCTGAAAAATGTGGCGTTGATGCCTCCAACTAGAACCAGCCTAGATCCATCTAAATTTGGATCTATCATGAGCCGAGAGGGATCAAATCTCTCGAGGTGCAAACCTTTCCTTCATTTTTGCACTCAAAAAATAGGTTTTCACCTCAAGAGATTTGATCCCTCTCGGCGCATGATAGATCCAAAGTTAGATGGATCTAGGCTGGTAATTTTGTATTTTCTATTTTGTGAATGTTTTATTCGTTCATTTCATGGTCAGTCCACCAGTTTTTCTTTGCATTGAGAAAATTTATGGAATGTAGACTGGCTAGATTTTTGGTTCCACACTAGCTTATTATGTTGAAGATGAGATTGGTTTTCTGGCTATCAACATTTATCAACTATTTATGCTAGATTTAACATGTTTTCTTTTCTTATGAGTCGAATTTTGATGCTTCCTTGTGGAATGCTTTACTTATTCAATTTGTGTAGAAATATACGTTCTTCAAAATCAACATTATTTGCATATTGTGCTTTGATTTCCTCGTGTAAATGGCTCTAGTTGAATAGTTGTGCTTTCAACATTTATCTATTGTATTGGAGACTTAGATAACAATTCCACAATTTTATTTTTTACCTTTCTTGTACTTTATCAACTTTCCAGAAACCCTACCCATTTGAAGTGTTTGGATTGTTGCAACTTTTTTTGAATTTGAATAATCTATATGATCAATATGAATAATGATTCCCTTTTGAAGCAAATATTGCTTCAATTTCTTCATGGCTTGTACCAATGGATACATTTGTTTTTCATATGATGGGTATGTTGAGTAATCAAGCACTGCCAATGTAAATGACATCAAAGTGAGAAGTTACTTTCGTCGGACTATTTCCATGGCATAACCCAATGAATTTAGTTTAATATTAGATTGCTTTTGAAAATTGGGCAGAGTTAATACTTTCCCAAATCTACTTCCTTGTTGTAAGGGCATGTAGAGGGGGCTACATGACATGTGAACTACCATGGATATTCTATTAGAAAATTTCATCACAATGTATCTTACAATATTTTGAAATATTATTATACAAGTTATTTCCTTAGATCCTAATGTTATTATTAATAGCTTAATGTTTAAATTAATGGAAATAATTGGAATTTGAAAACAAAAGAACAATCAATAAATGCACCATCAACACAAATGAACATAATATATGACATGGGAAACCCAATGTGGGAGAAAACCTAGGGAGAAGGTGAGGTTTATGCTTTGCTCTATTTTCTTTGGTTATGAATGCAAGTATAAGGAAAGATGCACTCACTATGGAGTTGTTTGTGACACTATTGCACAAATGGTTGCTACAAAATCTTTTACCACCTATGTTGTGCTTTCAAATGCCACACCTAGATGATGAGCCCAACTATGGAACAAATACAATGCTAAAAGAATGGAACTCCTTCTCTCCCTAGCGGCTTAGTGTTTAATGTAGCCTAATAGTTTTCTAGCATTAGGGTTTGTTTTTGCATGCCTTAACCCTTAATTAATGTTGTGATTTTTAACATTCTAGAATATTATGATTTTGATCTTCTAGAATATTCTTGAAGGTTGTCATTGTAGCCTTTCCTTGTTTAGATGCAACCAAACTATGTCCTCCACCTTGGATGTTTTCTCAATTCCATGTTTATCATTACTCGCAAATGATTTTTCCTATTCATTTCAATATCTCTTTTTTGCTTTCAATGCATTTCCCATGATGTCTTCCATCACTCTTCCTTCTTGTCTATATACAACATCCAAGGGTGATAGTGGCAAATATGAAAATCAAGTTTCAAACCAGAAGAAATTGTGTCCATAGTAACAAGGAAATCTCCTATACTTCTACCAACATACTTAGAAATGGAATCCACTACATGAGGAGAATTTAAACACCATCACTTACTACTACTCAAAGCAACCCCCTCTCCCATGAACTAGAAAAAGCATGATACATGTTGAAAAAATATCACATACCCGACACCTTAAACACTACTAGGATGGTGGGGTGTTACGAGAACATACCTAGCCCCCTCTGTGCTATTGGAATTCCAGTATAAAAGTGAATTCCTTACCATGATAATTACTTGTGAGCATTATGATGATTATTCTTAGTTTATTAATCTTCTTCATCATGCAATTACCATTAGAATGCCAAAAGATAAGACTAGAGACAAATGACACCAAAGATTAGGCTCCAAGCTAACGCAAAACCTTTCCAAGGGGAAAAGCCATAAATTATTTTCTTATAGTCAGAGGAAAATCTAAGTCAATGCAACTGATACATCCCAAGTGCCAAGTCAGCCTCCTTTATATTTCAATTGTTCATAAACTCGGATCAAGATTCTTCTAATTGCTCATGATCCTAGTTCATAGTTCACCTTCTAAAGACCACAATAAAAGTCTTGTATAGAACATGAATTTTCATGGTAGTACACCTTAGCATGATAATAACCTATCATTTTACCTTTGATGCCTTCTTCTTATTGCAGAACTCAAATATCACAGATTACAATGTCTTCCATAAGGACAAAACTCAAAACTTCGGATAGTAAGGACAAAACTTCGGAGACTTCAACGAACAAAATCTTCATATGACATTTCATGAGCTTTGAATGTCAGTAGAACTCAAATATATAGTCTTTAGTGTAACTCAGATGAGTCTTCCTCAATAGAGCTCATATGTCTTCCTTAGTAGAACATAACATAATTTCGATTGCCTTCTCCTGGAGCAGATAATAATTTTGGATTGACTTCTCTTGGAGTAGAACTTCATTTGTCTTCATACTCTTGTCATCTCAGAGAGACTTTCACATCAAAATTAGAAGAATCTTGTCGAACTACTACAGAAGATGGATTTCATTATATAGAAAATCAAAAAATTATCTACAAAATGAATGAGCACACTTCCCAATATATAGTAGCTTTTATGTCCAATAGGGTGCTTCATGGGGTTGAGCTGACCTATCTCATAGGAGGGTCGACCTAACAACTTGGAGGACAAATTAACAAATATAAAATTCCAATTTTTCTTTTTCTTTCATGTGTCCAAATGGGACATATACCAAATCATTTTTCTTTTTATAATATGAATGTCTTCTTTAATCAATTACAAAGACCAGACCTAGTTACAATCTCTGACACTCCCTCTTAACTAGGGAGGTATTCATAATGACTTAACCGAATGATTCTCATCTATAAGAAATGATTCAGATTGATAATAGTTCTTTTTCCACAACCAAGGTGCCAACCCAATAGACATGCTTCTACAAGACTCTAGGTGCTATCTAGGCTATTGCTAATGCACCAATCCAAAATACATGTTGGTCTAGGGATCTAGGTATCATCTAGGTTATTTCCAAGGCATCAAACCAACACATATTATTCCAAGGATCTAGGTACCTATTTAGATTTTGAGGTAGCGTCGAGTGTGTTCTAGCCCTAAAATTTTTTGGACGAGCTAAGATACATGAGATCTCCAAAACCCGAAAAGCATTTGGAGAAATTTCATCTGTTTTTGAAGTTATTCAAATAATTAATTTTTTTAATGAGGACCCTAAGTCTAACTTAGGGAATTAGAAAATTTAAAGTGAATTAATTAAACATGTGATGAAATGTTCTAAGTGACGTGGATCAAGCAGTGTTTTACGCTGAGTCGTCGATTAGAGATTAGATCACGGTCGTCGGTTTCCAACGAGAAAAGTATAAATGAAAGGCTTGGGGTTAGTTGGAGAAAGACACACAGTGGAAGAGCACTGAAGCTAAGTCAAATTTCTGGGGCGGGGTTTGCTGAGAAATTCTAAACGAATTTGCAGTGCAGTGAGGGGCAGAGATCGACAAGAAATTATCTGAAACCAAGGCCGAGAATCATCAGCAGAGGGGCAATGAGTACTATTCAGCGCAAAGCCATCCAGGAGGATGGATTTTAGCCAACACCACGCAGAGACTGCGTAATCCCAACAAGGGTAACACATATCCAACCAGCGCAGTACAGGGGTAATGCAGCACCATCATAGGTGACGCAGGCCCAGCCGGGGCAACGCAGATGCAACGCAGCACTAGTCACGATGATGCAGTGGGGACACTGGCTAGTGAGGGCTGACGTAGAGGCTGCATAGGCAGCGCTGAGGGTTCCAGTGGGCCAGAAGGGGCTTGTGATCTGTAGATCAATTTAAGGGTGTGATACAATGATATCATCTATCTCCGAGTGAAAGGTACAAACTGCCGTGTAATTTCTCTGTAGGGCCAACCATTTCTGATGCCTAAAATGTTGTATTCAGATTCTGCATAATAATAAAACCCTCTAGAGTTGTGCATCGATTTTCCCGCATTGGGATTTTCCGAGGACATTTGTCTGAAAAATCGTATGTAATCATGTCACATGTGTGTATTGTTCTGTAAATGATTTGTAGATGTGTAGGTTGCAGTTAGTGTCTACTTTAATGTTTTTCTGAATAATTCAGTAATATAACTTGTTAATGTTAATGAAACAAGTAGGTGAAGTAGATCTAGATACTCCAGTAGGGTTTCTGTTTTGAAACTTTCACATGGTATCAGAGCATTACAGATAAATTTGATCCACCAGCAAAGTGGCTGAAGAAGGTTGCTGCAGTGAGGGCACTTGAAGCAGCAGATCCAGAAAGAGGGCAGCGCAACACCAGGAGGGACGCAACCCAGCCAGGCTGACGTGGATGCCACACAGAGTCTGACGTGCCAGCTGAGTGATGTAGAGGCAACACATAGCCTTCTAGAGTGACATAGGACTAGCCTACATTGCAATCGCTGTGCTGAGCCAGTCTGCTCATGCAGAGACTAGCCAGAGGGACAGAGTCCGAGTTTTGAGGTTGTTGTTTTGTTGAAGTCTGAAGAAAATCTTCTCATCTTCAAAGGTTGTTGGTGTGGTAGAGGCCTTGTCGATGTAGAATCATTCCTAACAAAGGTGACAAGAGTGGGAGGAGAACAATTTCTCAACAGATCTGAGCCAAAGAGATTTGAGATTTGATCAGGAGGGTGATTGTAGAGAACTGATTCAATTTTTTTTGTGGAGGATTTATGGCAGGGAAATCAGTTTTCAGAGGGAGCATCTACTATAGAGGGTTTCTAATCTCCAAGAAACCCAGATCCAGTTTTTTGTTGAGTGGTGCAGCAGAAAGAGGGAGAGGAGTATCTGTTCTGACAGATTTGAGTAGAGATGGTTTCTCATGGACTAAGAGATCAAGATAGGTTGGACGGCATGTCCAACTTCATTATCTGGAGGGCTAGGATCTTGACAGTCCTAGATGAGTACGACATCAAGGACCATGCTGAGAATATCCTAGTTGTGATATCAATGCAGATCCTTCGAAGAAATTCAAGGATAATCAAGCGCGAGAAAAACGCTTGATCATGGACAAAGTCAAAGATCACATGGTTCCACATATTGCTGGGAAGAACACGACAAATGAAATGTGGACAAATTTGGACATGATGTATCAGGGAGGCTTCGTCTAAAGGAAGATGCTTCTGGAGAATCATATGTGGTTGTTCCAGATGCAGAAGGGTGAGGAAATATATCCCTTCCTCTTCACACTTCAGACTATCTGGGACCAACTGATTTCATGGGTACGACTCCAGACGAAGGGCTCTTGGTGAAGACTGCCTCGAATGCAGTCACTGAGGAATGGGAAACGTTTTCCCAAAGCATCTTGGGCAGGGCAGCATTACCATCCTGGGCAGATATGTGGGCAATCCTCCAACATGAGGAAATCATGAGATTTAGCAAGAGGTAAAGCAGCAACAACGGTACAGTCAAAGTAAAGAAAGAGGAGGAGGAGGAGAAGGATGCAGCCCTTGCATCAAAGGGACAAAGGCAATAAGGGAAGAAGAAGAGGGACCTATCCAAGGTCCAGTGCTTTAATTGTGGCAAACTTGGACACTTTGCTAGCAATTTTCCTAAGAAGAAGGAAAAGGGATCTTTTGAATCCAAGGCAGCATCAGAAAATGGGGACGATGGTAGTGACGATGACGTAGCCATGAGTGCTCATGAGCCACGTAAGTGGGGCGATATTGATCTATAGAGAAACTATAGATGGAGACAGGTAGGATCCTTGAGGTGCCCAACTCTTGGATCACATACGAGTTATAGGAGCCTTAAGACGGTAGTGGGACAAGTGGAGTAGTGGGTGCAAGAGATCACAATGAAGTGAAGGGCAGAGCTGGGACGTTGTAGATGGGAGCAGCGCAGTGCAAAGGCTACAGTAGCATAGAAGCAGTGGTGCAGACACTAATGGGACTTCAACAACATAGAGGGGGCAGTGCTTACGTAGTGTAGAGCTGTAGCAACATAATGACTTCAGGGAGACAGTGCAACACAACAGCCAAGCGAGCTTCAATGATGAGGTGCAGCCCGACTGACTTGTCTTTTAGTGATTGGGAAAGGGTAATTCAGTTTCTTACTTCTCAGCAACTGAGTTGCAGTGCAGCAGTTAGCAGTGGCAGTGCTATGGGCAGCATGGTGCAACAAATTGAGAGGGAGATGCAGTACGGATGTAGCAGTGTCAGTGGCAGTGACATGGGCAGCAGTACAGAAAATAGTAGTGCAGTGGATGGAGGGCAGCGGGCCAAGCCTCAATAGTGTAGAGACCGATGCCGAGATCAGGCAATACTTGGTGTGGATGTATTGCTAGAGCACACTCCTCGCTAAGAGGGAGCGTTGAGATTTTGAGGTAGCATCAGGTGTGATCTATCCCTGAAATTTTTTGGAGGGGCTAAGACACATGAGATCTCCAAAACCCAGAAAGTGTTTGGAGAAATTTCATCTAGTGTTGAAGTTATTCAACTAATTAAATTTTTTAATGAGGACCCTAAGTCTAACTTAGGGAATTAGAAAAATTAAAGTGAATTAATTAAACACATGTGATGAAGTGTTCTAAGTGACTTGGATCAAGCAATATTTTAATCTAAGCTGTTGATTAGAAATTAGATCACAGTCGTTGGTTTTCCAACGAGAAAAGTATAAAGGAAAGGCTTGGGGTCAGCTGGAGAAACACACACATTGGCAGAGCACTAAAGCTAAGTCAAATTTTTGGGGCAGGGTTTGTTGAGAAATTTGTGAAGATTTTGCAGTGTAGTGAGGGGTAGATATCGATAAGGGATGATCTAAATCTAAGGTTGAGAATACAACATCAGAGGGATAGTGAGTACCAGTCAGCGCAGAGCCATCCATGAGGATGCAGTTCAACCAACACCACACAGAGACTATGCAGAGGCTACGTAAGCCCAGCTAGGGTGACACAGACCCAACCAAGGAAACATAGGGGAAATGCAACACCAACACAAATGATGCAGGCCCAACCGAGGTAGCGCAGAAGTAGCGCAATACCAGTTAGGGTGACGCAGTGGGGACGTTGGCCATTGAGGGTTGAAAAAGAGGCTACAGAGGCAACGCTGAGGGTTCTATTGGGCTAGAAGGGGCTCGTGATATGTAAATCTCGTTTGAGGGTGTGATACAGCCATATCTTCTGTCTTCGAGTGAAAGGTACAAATTTTCGTGTAATTTATTTGTAAGGCCAACCATTTCTGGTGCCCAGAGAGTTGTATTCAGATATTGCATAATAATAAAACCCTCTAGAGTTGTTGCACCAGTTTTCCCGCATTGGGTTTTTCTGGGGACATTGTCCGAAAAATCGTGTGTAATCTAATCACATGTGTGTATTGTTCAGTAAATGAATTGTAGACGTGTAGGTTGCAGTTAGTGACTACCTTAATGTTTTTGTGAATAATTCAGTAAAATAACTTATTAATGTTAATGAAACAAGTAGGTGAATTAGATCTAGATACTCTAGTAGGGTTTCTGTTTTGAAACTTTCACAGTAATATCTAGGCTACTGCCAAGGTACTGACCCATCATACAGGGATCTAGGTACCATCTATGTTACTGTCAAGGTACCAACCCTATGTACCATCATACATGCTATTCAACCTAAGGTGCAATAACTAGTCACCATGATCCAGTTGGCGCCTCAACCTCGTGGTATACAAACTAATACAAGTTTTCCATCACCAAGGTCAAACCTCCAGAAACATCCATGTTCCAACTACATAGGGTTGGAAAAACCCTAGAGGACATTCAAATCATCATACTATATGGTCAAAACCCTCAAGGATCCTTACATCACTGGGTTGCCATTATCTTGGAAAAACCCTAACATCACAAGCCTCACTCTAGGCCAAAAAAAGGCTCACTCAACAAGTATTTGAGCCTAACAAAGGCACACACTCTTATAGAGTGATTCAGCCAATTCAAAAAAGCACCTACTCTTTTGAGTAACCTAAAGGATCATTCTTCCTTGATATGGAAATAATGATTGTCCTTTACTGGGCCATTCTCCTAGGGTAGAATAACTGTCCTATACTAGACCACTCTCCTTAAGGTATGATGTTTGTCTATGATGTTATTGAACCATATTCCCTAATTTGGTCAAGTATGACACAGAGGGAAGATATATACCTTAACAAGTCCAATCTTGTCCCTGAAGTGCAAGTATTTCATCTAGGACAAAGGCTTATCAAAGGTCTATCACAAATTTGACTATAATTTATAATTAAAATAATACTTGAAGACATGCCTTGAGAATTAAACCACTCCTTTTGAGTCCAAAGCATCTTTTAAAATCAAGGTTCTTTCTAGATCCAAAGCTCCCTTTTAATTTGGGACTAATCACAAAATTTTCTTTGATATATGAATTCTTCTAGCCCAGACAGTCTTTTATATGTACTTTATTCAACCTTTCCTAGGATATCACAAAAGAATAGTTACAATCAATGTAACAGTCATGGTAAAAATTCCATATAAATAAATTTAATAAAGGAAAAATAATAACCAAGGTCATGGGACATGTATTCCAAGATTAATACTGGGCAAAACATCCTAGTGCAGATATTCATTTGGTTTAATATGGCTAGGGAAATTGGCAAAGACAATGGAAAAGGCTTTGGAAAAGAAACATGACATTTTTGACACTTTACTTATGAAAATAATGGAGATTAGGAGAAAAAGAAGGTGAAAGGTCACAGGTTGCATGTGAGGAGAAAAAAGAAAGAAAATAATGGAAATGAAGAAAATAGAGGTCTTAGTAATAAAAAGGCTTCTGAGGACGAATTGGTACCTTTTGTCAGTTCAGTTTTGGAGCTCTCTCTCTATTCTCTCTCTCTCTCACTCTTGGACACTTATAGTTTTCTTGGAGCATTTAAGCATTGGATCAAGGAAGGGAAAATAATACAAGGGGAAGCAAAGATCAAGAAAGGAAGAGAAACATCAAGCAACTACAGTAGGATTAATTGTAGGTATCGATTTGCATGTGTGATTTCTTTGCTAGATTTGGCATGCATGGTACATGCATGTGTGGTTTTGGTTCTTTTGTTGTCATTGACATGGGTTTTTCTAGGTGTGACAATGTTCTTCAGCCTTCCCTTGCCATTCTCGAATAACCATGGTATGGTGGGTTCTCTTGTATTTGGTTGACTTGGATTGCCAAATGGACTTGAAGCTGAGTGGGGTGGTCTCAGGATTATTCACAAGGCCTAGGAATACTAGGATGAGATACACGGTAAATTCTAGTTGTGAACACCTCGGTTGAGCCTAGGAATCCTTGATCGGTGAATGGAGGGATACATGGTAAAACTCAATGGTGAATACCCTTGATTAGGCTTGGGAATCCCTTGGCCAGTAATGGCGGGATACATAGTAAAGCCTAGAGGGTGGATACCTCATAGGCTTAGGAATCCCTTGACTGGTAATGGCGGGATTGATCCAGGTGGATATCGGTGGCCACCCACCTATTCCATTTGGACCCGTACCATCAATTCTTGCAGCTTTTCACTTTCAACACAACTTACTATTTTTAGCAGGTTTTCGGGTCCTGCACTCCTGGAGCCGTTTTGGGGCCTTAATGATCCAGGTGGATATTGGTGGCCACCCACCTATTCCACTTGGGGCCCCACCGTTGTCTCTTTTAGTTTTTCAATTTCGGCACAACTTACTATTTTTGGTAGTTTTCGGGTCCTAAACTTCCAAATCCATTTTGAGGCCCTAAACGATGTTTTTTGGGAACACAGGGAGTGCCATGGAAAACCCTAAACCCGAAACCAAAAGCTGTACTCCTTGGATATATCTTTCTAATGAGCTATTGAGCGCGTCAAACAGAGATCGTATGCCAAAGTTACGTCACTGGGAAGTTGAAACACCAATTTACCCAAACAGAGCCCATATTTTTGGCGCTTCATCTCATAAGGTTAGGTTTTTGGATGTTTGGAGTTTTCCATTGTTTCTCAATAATAAATAGGCCCTTGAGCCTAATTGTAACACAGTTCAGAGGTCTGTAGCCACCACATCTCTTCTCATAGATATGCTACCGACACCCTAGCTATTTTTATTTCCATTATGTCTGTAAGCATATTTCAGTCATTTGATTTAAATAAAATGAAGTATTGTTTCCATTGCAGCTCTGTGTTTATGTCTATTTCTGTATTTTATTACGTTCTTGCATAAATCTAGATCAGGGATACACGGTAAAACCGAGAGGTTGAGATGAACAAATTCCTAATGGTTTAGGTGGAGAGATCCAAAGGCATCCATGCTTGTTTAGGGCCTAATAATATGGTGGGGATTGCGATAAAGCCTGGTTGTATTAATGAGTGTTTGGGCTTAGTGATATGGTGGGGATTGCGGTAAAGCATCAGGAAGCCCTGGTTGGTTTTTTTGTGAGTCCCACGTTCATACTTGGAATATGGCACGGGGGTGATTGGTTGAAAGAAAGATTTGTTTCAACCAATTTATGGTCAGGTGGTTCGTGGAAGTCCCATACCTGGTTAGCTTTTGCATTCATTAATAAAAGTCTTTGTTCCCTACATTAGCCTACCCATGTAACACCATAGGTTGACATGGCATGACACATCCAAGTTAGCATGGCACGTCCTTTTCTACCATCCATGCACCAAAGTTGCTTTAGTCCACCAATTGGAAGTTGTTTTCCATTGTTGATAGCAAAGTTCTCTCCGGGAAACAAAACCAAGGTCAATTTTAAAAGTCATTTCAACCTACCGATAACAAGATCATTTCAACTTGTTGAAAACATAATTTTTGACCCACCAAAAACAAAATAATTTTCCACCACTGATACCAAAGGTGTTTCAAGTCATTCATGCAAAAGTTCTTTCAAGGTTCCAAAGCCACTAGTAGGAAACGATTACAAAAGATATTTTTTGTGCCAATAGAAACATATTCCATGTGCAAATAAAAGATATTTAACATGATGATCAAAATATTTCCAATGTGCTAATGGAAATTCATTTGAGACCAATAATGAATTTGAGCCCTTGATTTCTTCTTCAATCATGATCTAAATTGTCAATTTTTTTTAAATATTTTCCATGCCCTAGACTTTAATAGTGCAGAGTCTACCGCATGGACCTTATCCACATCATCCACAAACGATTGTGTAGACCCCCTGATACTTTAGTATTATTTCTAGTTTTTGGGAATTATACCCAGCGCAATCACCATTTTTTTGAACCCGTTGGTGTACTCTTAGACACTCTACCTTTGCCTATGCTCTAAGTGATGCCAACAGATCCATGTGTCCTCTACATACCCAATAGGGTAGAACTAGGACTTGATTAGGCTTTTAAGTTCCTGCCACTTAGTTACTATGGGATCACCACCGAGCCTAAGTGTCTATGTGTGGCTTTCTCACAAAGTTAGGGCATGTCTCTTTGTTTCAATCAAGCAATTGAAATATTTTTATCTTCTCCTATGTAATATGGAAACTGAAATAAAATTCTAGCAATTGCAACTATTGATTCAACTTTACAACATCTATATCACCTTAGTAGGGTTTGATGTCCACTTTTACTTCCATTTCAAATGGAGTTTATGAAGAAGTGACAACACTATAACTTGGTTATTCTTCTTTGGATCCTTTTCTGGCCACTTTTGATCTAGATTGGATCGCTATATATTTTTTCATTAATCTCGCTGCTTTAGAATAGAAAAATTGAAGGAATCAACTTATAGTTGTAGTTTTAGCGGCGACACCCAACGTGGAGAATTGGGGCCTGAAACCTTTTGGGGTCAAATGGAGGCATTAAATGAAGTTTTTGGGAGTTAAAATTTGCCACTTAAGTGTTACACCCCATGATATTATTCCACACACAGAGACATTTCCAATGGTCAGAGAAATTAGTCAATTGGAGCTCAAATGAAAAAGTTATGCCTCTTGGAAGTTGACCTATCATTATTTACCGCCATAATTTGAGAGGATGCCATGTCAACCTCCATTAATCATGGAAAATGGGATATCCGTGTGGAGACTGTGAAAAATACTTTAAAAGGGTCAAAGTTGTAGCTCTATTTCAATGTTTGAGTTAAACTTAACTCCTATATGGCTACCATGCTATGTTATAATTGGGCCACTAGTAGGAAACAAGGTTCGATTCTATTCGAGTCCATTTTGTTCCACAGTAGAGAGGAATAACCAAGAGTGGATAGAGAGAGAGAGAGAAATAAAGGGTGTGTGTATTTTGTAGCAACCCACAAGCCACAAGTCTAATAGAACTCCATAGAGAGTGCCTTCTCCCTTGTATTTGGCATCATTTTCATTGAGACAAAAGAGAGAAAAGTAGTCTCACCTTCTAGCTAGGTATTTATGCTAAAAGGGTTTTCCAAATCATATATTGGTGTTCATTGTGATTGGTGCATGTGTTTGTATTTCATTTTTCTCTACTTTTTTCATTTTATCTATTGCATGCATAAGAAGAAAAATAGTAATTAACAAATCCAGAAATATAAGGAAACTTAACCCTCATAGTAAATATTTTAGATTTCAGTCTATTTTTATTAGATTTGTTGTGACAAAATATATAGTGTAATATCCACAATAGTTTACATATCAAGTTTTATGGGTCTTCCTTATCTCGTTTTTCATTTGATCTGACTATAGATTCAGAGCCATCAACATCTCAAGAAGGTCAAAACTTGTTCTCTAGAGCTTCCATGAGGAGGGCCATATTTTGAGGGATATCAATGACTTGTTCTTCTAGGTTCAAAAATATATCCTTTGCCTAATCTTAAGTGTTGTTATGTCTAGAATCATCCACCATGAATAGGTTTTTGAGAATCCTTCTCAAGCCAATTCTTGGATCATGCAACTTCCCACAAAACCTCAAAGAAACCTATCTCTGGTACCAATATGATTTGTAAGCTATCAAAAAGTATTCCAATAGAACAATTTGTTCCAACATATCTTAATATAGAATGAAATATTTGATCATGTAGTTTGTTACGTTAGATCTAAGATTTTATATTATTAGAGTAGTGCTCAAAATTATGGAAATAATCGAAACTGAAATGAAAAAACAAACAAATGAACACACCAACATTAGAAATGAACACACCAACCATGGGAATGAACACTCTATGTGACTTAGGAAGTCCAATATGGGAGAAAACCCAACTAGAAGGTGAGGCTTATGCTCTACTCTCCTTTTCTCAATTACGAAATACAAGTTCAAAGAAAATGTCACTTATTATGGAGTTTCCAAGGAAACTATGGATTGAATGGCTTTTATGGAATCTTTTACCTCCTTTTTAATGCTTCAACAACCTACTCTTAGATGCCCTAATTGACTATGAAAGTTAACAATACCAAAAGAATAGAACCCATTCACTTCGTAGTAGCTTAGTATTTATCATAGGTTGATAGACAATTATGGTTAGGTTTAGGAATTTTGCATGCCTCAACCCTCCATTAGAGTTATGGTTTTGGAACCCATAGAATATTCTTGAAATTACACACATAACTATCCCCACATGTGTGAGTAATTGGGTTAACATGGTATCCACTCGATACCATGGTAATAAACAAGGTATGCCAACTTACAAGAGGCATCAATTTCACATATGAACTCCAATTGAGCTTATTTCTGGACCGTTGAAAATATTTCAATGTGTATAACAATGTCAAAGTGCTAGGAGCTTTGATAAAAAACATTTGCACCAAAAGGTAATGCATGATGTGTCAAAATGACTATGGAAGTTTCTATACCCCAAATCCCTAAACTAGGATTTTACCCTAAAATGGGCCTGATAAGCAAGCTTCTACATTTTTCCCTCCTAAAAAATAGTAGGACATATGAAAAAATATATAATGATCTATTTCAAATTAGTGTCCCATTTTCACATCCCTTTTTCTAATCCCCAAGTTTTGTAATGTAATTAAAAGATAATAATGTTGGAGAGCCGACATGGCTATATTGCCAAGACTATTTGAAATAAATATTTATTTTGATTTAATTTTAAAACCACTAAAGATGAAGAAGGACATGCCTATAATAATTATGATGTCTAGAAGGGTAGCCTGCTTAGGAAACCTATGAGGGATATTTGGAAATTTCCCAATCTTCCTTAGATTTAATGTTTTGATCGCCACCCCACCCCCCCAATGTGCTCATTGAACTACCAATTGTCATATGTAATTATGAGGAATGGGGAAAATTGTATTAGAGATGCCTAGGCAGGGTTGTGTACCTCATAGAAACCTTGGGTCAACTTTGCATCCTGATAAGACCCCCTTTGGGAAGCAAGCACCATTGGGGAATTTCATCAGTCTTGAAGCTGTTTTTGGAAGTTATATGAGTGGCATTGTAGCGAATTAGAGACACAAACCAAAAATGTGCAAACCTAGACCCATTGTGAACTTGTAACCCAGTAAACAGACGCTTAGACAGTAGATTGCAGAGTTTAGGCTTGGATTGTGATACCTAAGGAAACTAATGAGAGAACCTTCCACTTGAGTTAGGAAAACCATAAGAATTCAACCCCTTTGATTTTTTTTATGCACGTGAAACATTGGAAGGAGGGAGGGTCACTGAGGGAATCATGGGGAGCGGTGAAGAGGTCTCCCTTTGTGTTTTTTAGGCTCTTAGTGGCCATATTTTGTTGTATATTTAGCCTAGACTCAATGCTTGATATGTGGCATCCTTTTTTTCTATCCAATTTAGGATATTGATGTTCATTCTCTATGATTGATTTGAATTTTGGTGTAGTACCTTGAGTGAAGCATTCATTAGACATCAAATTTGACTTGGGGGTGGCCAACTACAAGAAATATGCAGTGTAGTTGTCCCTATGGTTGGGGTGGAGAGTGGAAGTCCCTCCTGCAATTTCTAGAATAAATTAGGTGGAAAAAATAAGTGTATTTCTATCTTGTGAATGAATTGTAAATGTTGTCCAATGTTTCCCATTTACATTTTAAGTTGGATTTATTGTGTATGTATAGTGAATTCTAAATTGAATAAGTATGCATGATAGTGAGTTGTTTGTTGAGCATAATTTGGTTGGAGGATTACCCAACTTTTCTGGGATAGATAGGACTAATATATTCATTAAAATTCCTTCTCTTGCACTCAGTGAAGACTTTTGTGTATTGTATGTTCTTGAAATGAAGACTTATCCTTGAAAGTGATGGGTATACTCTTGAATGTATTCTTGAATGCAACCAATATGATTTTTCCGCGCATACTATAATGGTGCATAGTGTTGTGTGCAACATGTGAGCAATCTCCCTAGTTAAAGGCATAAAATTTTGCTTTGGCCTTGGATGAAAATGAAGAGCTTGGGAATGAATTTGGGAAAAATCCCTATGTTTCCCATATATTTGGACTTCGAGGAGGCCCCAACCTTAGCCCTTGGTCACATGGACGAACATGAGTTGGGATAGGGGCTTACCAAGATATTAAGCCCATGGAGGTTTAGAAATGTAAGTTATGGAATATCTAATATGTTGTGGTCTGAGTAATCGATCGTCACTTGAAGGCCCTATTATCGTCTATTGGAGCCATTTGTTAATTCCTAAGGATATCGAAGTATCGGGTACTTGGAGGTTTTGGAGGATGATGTTAGCATGACGTCATAAATGGTGATGTGGCTGTGTCACATGTCAGTGGAATTTAGCCTTTTTGACATGCCAACATTATGACTATGAGTGATAAATGACACCCATCATTAGTGCCACATGGCAGGGAACATGTTAGCATCCTTTATGTGTCAAGTGGTGATTGGTTTTTTATGATTGACTTGGCATACCAAGTTTTCATAACAACATATCAAGAGATTTTGGAGGAATGTATCCCGATATCCCAATACCCGGATATCCATGTTATCCTTGCCATATCTCAAACACGACATCTACCACCATTTGGCAGGCTATGATTGGGAATTAGAATGATGAGGTGGCAATTTGAGTTGGCCGCCATCCTATTAGCCTATTGGGACATCGATCATTTTGAGGGTCAGTGCCACATCGACATATCGAAAAATTCAAGGGTTGGTGCCTTATCGATGTATCAGGATTTTCACACCCCATTGGCTATACCGACAATGAGACATACTGTCGATATAGGATATCAAATCCATGAGAGAATTGAACTATGTGGATTATGCAATTCAAAAATATGGTTAGGTCCAATGTGAGACATGAGTTTGGTATGTGGACTAATGCGGAGGTGTCACATGGCTAAGGAAGCCACATGGTAGCTAGTTAGGCACGAATTGAAGATCATGTGGCCCTTAAAGGGGAAAAACTTCTAATGGGCATAACTTTGTGCCCATAGCTTATAAAGGAGATAAAATTTATATCATTGGAAAGCTCACAACGAGAAAAAGACGGCGATGGTATCGAAATTTTGATTTGAGGTGATGGAAGAAAGAGGATATTTGGATAATCCCATCTTCATAATGTACCTTGAAGTAGGGAAAATTTTAGGGGCAATATTTCACTAATCGGCTCTTTTTTGGGCATTTTTTGAAAAAAAAATAGTCACCCATTTCGTTAAAAATTTGCCCATTTTTTACAAATATATGATTAAATGCATGATATTCACCAAAAAATTATCAATTTTAATAGTAAATTACATGTTTTTTACTGAATATTTGCATACATTCTATATGTATGATTTTTTCAAACCAAAATAGTTGCCTATAACATTATAAATATGCATAAGATTTCAACCCTTAAAAAATACACTGCCTTGAAGGTTGGCTCTAATCACACATCACATCCCTAATATGGAATTAGGGGGTTGGGTGTGTGTTACACCCACTCTAGGTGAGCTAACTTCATACCTAGGCTATTTTATTGTCTTGGTTGGGAAACCTCCAATACAATTAATGACACTTTTGCTCCTATGTAAAGTCATGACTACATTTTCATGTTTCTTTTCTTCTATACTTAAAGCCTTTGGGATTGTTTTTCTTTCACCTCCCATTTCCTTGGTCTTGCTTGATTCCCTTGAAAAACATCCTTGAATGAAGGAACATATGTGAAAACCATATGTCTTGTGAATGCCTCTACTTCCACCATTGTTAATCTATGAACTTATGCCACTAGCAAACACTAACTCCATTTTTCATGTTTCATTTATCACTCCCTCAATGAATGTTATACTTTTAAAATAAACCAATGATATATGGAGTCAAACTTTATTATAATGAGTAAATCCTAAATTCTATGGTTAAGGCTTAATTTTTATGTCTAAATCATGTATTCAAAAGATAGGTAACTTATAATTTGAAATAACACTCTACCTCCAACTCAAAATTATAGAAACTTCTTTGAATGCATACACATGCTAACCCTAAGATAATCTTACTTCCATGATATAGGATTGAATAATTTAGGTGTCTCATGATATAGAAAACTTTCAATGAGTGATGGCACACACTTTTAAAATCCCAAAAATACATGAGAAATCATGGGAATTCAACCAAAATAGGGAAACAAAAGTGAGCAACTTAGTCAATGGAGACACTTCCCTACAAAGGGGACAATACCACACGTGTATTATGAAAAATCTAAGAGTTGTGAGTGTAATAACAACTAAATGAGTTTTTTAAAAGAAATCACTTTCCAAGGTTAGGTGTGTTTGTATCGAACCAACCATGTAGCTCCTAGACTTTATTAACCTAGGCCTTTGTGAATATTTTAGGTGGAATCTACCCAACAAAATAATTAAGCAATATGTGCCTTTTGACTTTGTCATAAACATTATCATATTCATCCAAACCAATGTCTATAGGAAATATTTCATTATGTTGTCATAGATTTTGGGTTAAATCTCTCTCAATGATTTTGGTTGGGGCCATGATTGTTATGCAACCAACTCACAAAATAGAAGAAAAGATAGATCAACGACTTAGAAATCAGCCTCTTCGAGGGGGAAACCTCGTTTACATTACATAAATGAACAATTCTTGGATGATTCAAATGAAAAAAACAAACTTTCTATATATAGGATTCTAAGGGGTCCCAATATAATCTGCACAACCTACATAAAAATAATAATGTAAGGGCACACAAATAACAATAGTTGGCTTCTATAGGGAACAATTATAATAACACTATGGGGACGACATGATCACAAGAATACCAATAAAGCGGCTATACTAATAATAACAATAAGGGGCTACACTAGTATTATGGGGACCTAACATGCCCCTCTCCTTCAAAAAAGTGTTTTCCTCAACGCTTGAGTAGTTCTAGATTTTCCTGTATAAAATTATCATCCTCCCGTGTGGAATCTTCAGTGAGTAAGTTCTTCCACTTGATGAGATACTCTGAAATTGATCGATTGCGTAGTTATCGAGTTCTTGTTTTCGTGAATGCTTCAAGTTCCAATATGATTTTTCCTTCCTCATCAAGTTCTAGCAATATTGTTTGAACTAGGAATTTGTCACCTATAACCTTCTTTAAGCATGAAACATGGAAAAATGAGTGCACTTGGGAAGATGTCGGAAGCTGCAATTTGTATCCCATAATACCAATCTTTTGCAACACCTTGTAAGGACCATAATACTTTGGTGATAATTTATTATCCTTCTTAGATTGCTTGAGGGACATTTGTTTGTATGGTTGTAGCTGTAAAAATACCCAGTCGCCTACCTGTTGTTAATGCTCGATGTGATCTTCCACTGCTTGAACCTTAGAATTTTCTCTTAAAGATGATGTGATGGACGGTGGATGATATCCATAAAGTGCCATAAATGGGGTCATTTTTTCTGTAGTGTGGAAGGAAGTGTTATACCACCATTCAACTAGAGGTAACCACTTGACCCATTATGCTTGTTGATCAGATACAAAGCAAAGAATATATCCTTCCAAACATTTGTTTGCTATCTCAGTTTTCCCATCAGATTAAGGATGATAAGATGAGCTATGAGCCAGTTGAGTACCCAGACAAGAAATAATTTCATCCAAAAATTTCCAGTGAAAATGGGATCTCTGTCACCTACAATAATCTTTGGGTTTCCATGTATCTTTTGAGTTGTTTCCATAAATGTAGTAGTAACTGTACTGGCTTTAAATGAATGAGATAATGCACAAAAGTGTGCATGCTTGGTAAGTCTATCAACTACCACTAGGATGATACTCTTTCCTTCGGACTTGGTTAAACCTATGATAAAATCCATTGAACCTCCTCCTAATTTTGACTTGGAGTGGATAAAGGTTGTAGCAGACTCGGGGTCTTAATTGTCTCAACTTTATTTCGTTGGCAGACCAAAAATTCCGGCACAAAATTTTGAATATCAGATTTAAGGCCATCCCAAAAAAAATCTTTCTTGACCCTGTGGTAAGTTTTTAAAAATACCAAGTGTCCTCGTAAGGAAGAGGTGTGTAATTCCAAAAGAAACTTTTGTTTTAATTGGGAATTATTACAAATAAATAAGCGATCTTTGTACGATAATGAATCATTTTTCTAGCTAAATTTATCAGATGTACTGGTATATTGCTGCAATTTTTGAATGAGTGTCCACACTTCTTTGTAATTCTTCCACCTCTTCCTTGCTTCAGTTATCCAATATGGTTTGATAATAGAAATGGCACAAATCAATGCTTCCATGTCCTCATCCTTTCTTGAGAGTGCATCTGCAACAAAATTTAGCTTCCCTTCTTTGTAGATGATTTCAAAGTCATAACCCAACATCTTTGTGACCCATTTTTACTATTCTTCTAAATATATTCTTTGTTCCAAAAAGTATTTAAGGCTATCAAGATCCATTTTTATCTTGAAGTGTCTTCCCATTAGGTAAGGCCACCATTTCTTTAGTGCGTGTAGTATTGCCAACATTTCCTTCTCATAAATAGCTTTTTGTAAATACTTTCCTTTGATTGGACGACTTTAAAAATCAATGGTTCTTCCTTCTTGCATTAAAAAAACACCAATTCCATTACCTGAGTTATCACATTCCACAAAAAAGGTTTTTGTGAAGTCTGGCATAGCTAAGACTGGTGCTTGGCACATTCCCTCTTTAATATGTTCAAACTTCCTTAGTTGCTTCTGGAGTCCAATAAAATGCATCTTTCTTCAATAATGTTGTTAGAGGCACTGCTAATCTCCCATAATTCTTAACAAACTTGTGCTAATACCTTGTTAACCCGAGAAATCCTCACAGATGCTTTAGGGTTGTTGGGATTGTCCATTCCTTAATGGTTTTAATTTTGTTAGGGTCTACCTTAACACCCTCACGAGATACAATATGACCTAGATATTCCACCTCTTGTACTCCAAAGAAACATTTTGAGGTTTTTGCATATAATGTTTCCTCCTCCAGTAGTTTGAGCACCATGTCAACATGTTGAACATGACCCTTCCAAGACTTGTTGTAGATTAGTATATCATCAAAAAATACTAACAAAAATTTTCTAATGAATGGTTTGAAAACGGAATTCATCAAATCTTGAAATGTAGAAGGTGCATTGGCAAGGCCAAAAGGCATGACAAAAAATTCATAATGACCCTCATGAGTTCTAAATGTTGTTTTCGGAATGTCTTCAGTCCTCATTCTAATTTGATGATAAACTGAACAAAGATCCAACTTGGTGAAGAAATTTTTCCCATGTAATTCATCCAATAATTCATCAATGACAAAAATGAGAAATTTATCTTTAATAATGGGCTTGTTGAGCTGCCTATAATCCAGACACATGCACCATGATCTATCCTTCTTGTGCACCAATACTACCGGAGTAGATAAATAACTTTGACTAGGTTGAATTAGACCAACCTCTAGCATTTATGCAATCATACGTTCAATTTCACTCTTTTGGGCATAGGGATATTTTTAAGGCCTGATGTTTGGAGGAACACTTCCTGGAATCAAATGAATAGCATGATCATGAACACAAATAGGTGGTAGGCCTTTGGGAGTCTCAAACACCTTGGAATAATTGTCTATGACTTTTTGGAGATTTGAAGAAATATAGGATTTCGATGTTTGAGCCTGCAGTGAGCATAATTGTGAAATTACACCTCGTTGTTCTTTCTTCAGAAGATTTCTCATGAAATTTGAGCTGATTATCTTTCATGGTTTCCCTGTGATACCCCGTAATTCAACTTCCTTTCATTCCAAAAAAAAAATTCAAGAAAATTTATTGAAAATTAACAGCTATAGTCTCCAAATATTGTAACCATTGGACTCCTAGTACAACATCAACACCACCCATTGAAATGGAAAGCATTAGAATATTCCATACATATTCCCCCATGGTTAGCTTAATATTATGGCACTTTTGGGAAAACAATTTATAGTTCTCCATTTGAAACCATCACTTGACATTCTAGTGCTGGATATAGGAAGTAATTCAATTCCTTGGCTATCTTAAAATGAATAAATTATGTGTACTACCTGAATCAATCAACACTATTACCTTTTTTTCTTGATATATCATTATATCTTGAGAGTTTGAGGATTGGTAATTCTTGCCAATGCAGTACAAGAAATGGTTGGATTCATTTTTTCCTTCTCTGGAGTTAGTTCATCGTGTATATTCTCTTCTTTTGATGTTTCTTGTTCCTTTTATTCTTCCTCTTCACAATCTATGTAAAATAATTTCTCCTCGACGCACTTATGACTTTTAGTGTATTTGCTATCACAACTATAACAAAGCCCTTTTTCTCTTTTTTCTTCCAATAGTTGTGGAAGGCTAGGAACAATAACATTTCCATATTTATAGTTGTGATTGGTAGACTTCCTTGTTGCCATAATTTTGTTTTCAACTTTTCTTCTATACCATCGATCTTAGATTCCACACCATTCTTCAATCCATTCATGTTGTTCTTCAAACCATCCATCTTAGCTTCCATTTCATTTTTTTTTACTCTTTGTGAGAGCGAAATTTGTTGCACTTGGTCTCGGAATTTTGATATATCATGTTTCACTTCTTCTTTTTGCGTCATAGTAGAGCTTTCTGAGGGCTTAATGTGCCTGGAATTATTTTTGGGAGGCATTTAGAACCCAATACTAATATCTATGCTTCATTATGCCCTTGGAATAACTTCAAACTGATTTTTCAAACAAAAGTTATGCAATTTTAAATAAAAGATACACACTTTTTTCGTGCTTTTAAGGAGCTCGATATTGAAACTGATGTATCTCTGTGATTTCAGATCTCCAATATTTGAGCTTTGATCTTGTAGTATCCCTCAGAGTCTTCTTTCCAATGCAACGGTTCATACCTAATTATGGATTGGTTTAGTGGAGCAAACTTGTACGGCATGCCACGTGTCACTGTTTCGACCTTCGAACCTGAAACTGATACACAAGAAAATACAGAGTATTCACTTTCCTACATAGCAATAATAATGTAAGGGCACAACAATAACAATAGTGGGCTTCCATGGGGCACAGTAATAACACTATGGGGATTACATGGGCACAACAATAACAATAAGGGGCTACACTAGTATTATAGGGACCTAACATTGACCCTCATCGTCCCCTTGAATAACTAGAGCTTTCAAATTATCAACTTTAGTAAACTCAACCTCGAGTGGATGAGTGGTCATATTGAGGTGTGCTCAAACCTTTTGGTAGGGAAGATAAGCCTCTTCATGACAAAAATGCTTATTAGATAAAGAGTAATGGGAATTGTAAAGGGATATTAATAACTTTAGACATACTACATAAGAGAGATTGACAATATTAGCATTCAAAAATAACATTTATTTTTCTATTATAAGTTAATAAAACTTCACAATTAATATCCTTGTGCCTGTGTCTCATATTTATTTTAGTTGCGCAACATCTTTAAAATTTAAAATTATTGAATATAAAATTGTTGGAAACATAATCCTTATCCATTATGTGAATTTGTATTATTCATATGAGAGGAAAATGAAAAACCACAAATGAGCTTAAAGAGTCATAGTGAATCCAAGAGACATATTGAAAAGATGAAACCAAGGGTCATAAAAAATTGTATAATTGTATTTATGTGTATCATATGAGTGCATATTTCATCTCATGCTTATCACTATTCAATTATTCTAATTTCATTAGTCACAAGAACCCCTTCAGAATAAAGAGAAAAATGTTACATCTAATCTATTAAAATTATGATATAGAATAAATAATCACGAATCTAAAAAACCTTAAACATTAAATCCTATAATCAAAATATTGTAATATTGTATTTAAATCGTATCATATGCAATTAATAATTATCTTTACACTATTATATAATTTAAAAAAAATCAATACCAAATATTTTATGTGCTATCCTAATAACATATAAACTAACAAATTCGATTGAAAAGAACTAGTATATTTACTATTTCATTTATTAAAATTGAATATAAAAGGAAAATTCAAATAGAAAAAAAAATTAAATATTACTATAATAATTTCAAACTTCAAATTAAATAATACTTCGAGTGCTATTATATTACCATTTTTAATTTATTTTATCTTTTAAATTTAATTAATATAAAATGAGCACAAAAAAGTGATTTTTTTTTTTTTAAATGACAGATGTAAAGTTCTAAATAATATTAACAATAATACTTTAACTTAAAAAATAAACTCTTATCAAACTATAAAGTATATAGTTTTTCAAATATAGTTTTAATTAATAAACAAAACACTGTTACCGATCAAATAGGTAACCTGACCTCAAAATGGGAACTCTCGCTCAAAAAGTCTCAAAAAACATGAAAAAACACCTCAAAAACAAAAAGTGTCTCTTCCAAAACACACTTGGTTTTTTTTTAAGGTTAAATTTCAACATTTTATAAAATTATGCAAAAAACAAAATTGTTTGTTGAAAAAAGGATTGAAAAAACACTCTCAAAACAAAACCAGTTGATGCTGGAATAACAAAAAAAAAAATTTGTGTCATAATTTTGACACTTGTAACAATGGAATTAAAGACAACATATTAGGACATTTTTTAAAATCGTAAATTTCTAACATTTTTGATAGATGATTTTAAAGATAAACAAATACACGTCTGAAGGGCTTATCATTTCGAACAATTTTCATCCATGTTGTTAAACATAAAATATCTTGACTTTAAACAACCCCAAAATTGTAATTATTGTCAACCATAACCTTAAAGATAAAATTTGGTAGCGCATAAAAAACTTAATGACAAGTTGTAAATCTAAAGTTTTTCAATCTTAAGTGTTCAACATACTTGAACAATGAAATTATGGAGAAATTATAAGACTTAACAATTTAAAAAAATGAACAAGTAAATGAAAAAATTATCATCGAACAGAAACAAGTGAGAGTAATTTTAATTTTAAAGGATAAAAACTTATATTTTTTCGAATCTTAGCATAAGACAAATTTAAATATAATTTCAACCAAAACCTAAAAATCAAGCATCAAAACAAAGTGTTATGTTTCAATGACGCATATAATTATTAAAACTTAAAAGTATCTTATACCAAATGGTAACAATACATAATATCATGGTAATATCACTGCATAATCTAAAATTTCAATATTAGTTTCTATTTTCTATTTTACTTATAATTAAAATATCAACATTGGTACATTGAATATAACATAAATTATTTTTGTAATTCATTGTTACATTGTTGATATTCTAAAGAAATGAATTCTTCATAATTAAAACATATAATCCAACAAACATAGAAATGTCTCATAACTTCATGAAAAATGAGATGGAAGTCAAAAATTTTATTTCAAGTTACCATGCAAACATCAATTACATAAAAGTGTTTTAGATAGTTATTCAAAATCAGCCATAGGTTCTGGCACACCATCATAATCTACATCTTCAGATGAATGGCTCGATGCAGATGAAGATGATCCATATTCTTCTCTTTCATCAACTAGTGCTCCATCTAAGTCAACATGCATGCCCAGCATTTCAGAGTTCAAAAGTCTTGTAGATCTACGTCTACATTCTGCAGAGTCCCATTTCAACAGTAATTGTTCTGGTAGCAATTTCTTCAAAATATTTATGGTCCGCAACCGAAGAGTTCCTCTCTTTGTCAAATTGAAGTCATACACAAGTATGTCAACATCCTCCAATTTTAAGACATCTTTGTGGCGACATTTTATATTTGTGCCCTTTCTTTTTCTCTTTCTGCCAATTCTTTTTTCCACTACCATCTCTGGCTTGTACACACCATTGAAAGGGTGGGTACTTGTGGCATACCAATGTACATCAACAGCTGTAATCTCTTCATTTTCATTAATGACCTTTATAGCCTTGGCAATCCAGAATGGATAGCCAAGTGGATCTTCATTTGCTAACAAAGCTATCATGCAACCCTCCTTAAGATCTTGCACAGAACCCCTGTAAAGGTCTTCCATGGCTTCACGTTGTGCACGTGATCTTCTAGAACCAATATAGATTTCTATTTCCTCTACATGTGGGGAATTAATAATAGCTTGAGGCTGTTGTTGTTCAGCATTGTGTGTTTCCTGATGTTCATGTTCATTTGGCATATTTTGTGGCAAAAAAAAAGGATTCTTCAAAAGCGTATCCCCATTTACTGATCTTGAAATCATATCACTTTGATTACCGAAAAAAGACTCCCACCAAACTGAATCAGCAACATCGAAGTATTCATATTTATCTCTAATACATCTTTTAATTTCCTCTAGACATTCAGAATAATTTATGTCTCTCTTCTGCCTTCGTGCATTATAGAGTTCAGAAGCTGACTGTAATAACAATATCTTTGATGAAAACATTGGATGCTCTAGAATGAACTTCAAAAATGCTAAACCTGATGATGGTCCCCATTCTTCAATAGTTGAATACTTCTTGCCCCATATAAGTGTTATCCCATAAATTTTTTTGATACGAAATTGATGCTGGAAGCTAATGTCGTTAAGTTGTTCAATGCATTTCTCCTCACCATGCGATCCAAAAATAAACCTTCGCATATCAATAGTTTCTTCCAACACATGAAAGACAGGCTCTGGAATGTACGATTTCTTAATACGTTCAGTTAATGATGGCAGAATCCTAACACCTTTCCTCCTCAATGTTACTGAAAAACGACTGAACATTTGATCAATATGATCATGAGTATGCCCAACAAGAAGGAAACCAACCTTTATCTTTTTAAAAATCCCCAATTCAATGAGCATGTTTAGACACCCAAAAAGAACTTGATTTTTGTTCTCACGACTTGTGTTGTCTAATTATAAATACAAAACTTCAGGAAGAATCCCAGACCAATGAGTAACCACATCATGGATTATAGTTATGGTCAGATTTGCATCATTGTGAATATTTGGAGTTGTGAAGAAAACCCTTGGAAACATCTTCTCATTAAATACCATACAACCAACCAAGTGAAACTGAATGAAATTTTCCTCCTGTAATTTTTTTGGCATGTGGACAAAATGTGGAAGAAGTGTTTTCTTTTGGTCCATACCATCAATTATCAATCCCAGATATTTATTTGGATGATCATAACACTTCTTTCGATGTTTATACAACTTTTGTCTTTCACTTGTTTGCTGATTGCGATGGTCTTGAAGTTCTTTGACAACGGAATCTGTACATAAAATAAAAGAAACATATGAATAAATATGTTTTCATAGTTGATAAGTATCAAATTTTAAAAAACAATGTTTTGAACACATACCTCTTTCTGCCCCTTGACATTTATCTCTTTTTGCTTTAAGAGAAGCACATGTGCTACAAATCCCCATCCTTATCTTCTTAGGAATAAGAACATTGTTGAATTCAGTTTTCCATATCCTTGTAAAATAAGAATATGTAATAAAATTACCAATTCCTTCAACAGCTTCTGCATAATCTTTGTATAACATGAATATTTCTCGTCTCGAGAAATTATCTGAAATATGTATTGTGTCTTTATTTGGCATACACTCTCCATGATTTGAAAAGAAGTCTTTCATCCATGTCTTAGCAGTATTTGCAAACGGCCCCACCTCCCGTTTATGACGTGCTTCTGAATAATATGTGGGATCCTTTTCCAATCTATCCTGGATTCTTGACAAACGACAATTACCAATTGAATATAACATTTTGAACGCCTTTCTGCAAATCAATACATTCCCAATATGATAATCATAACCTGCTAGTGTAGATTGCATGCAACCCACTAAATATGAATTTTGCATGCTTTTATTCATTGACATATATGTTTTCCTTTTCTGCAAAGCAAAGTTGAAATCCATATTTTTCAAGCAATCTCTTCGACAACATGCACTTGAAATCAAATGAACGACAGAACTTTTTGTCGTGAGATATTTTGTCCTCGCCCTTGTATAACTGGAATGCTTTGGATTGATATGAAAAGGTCTACTCCTACTCCTAGTTGCAATATTTGCTTGCAACGGCTTCATCATTCCATCATCCTTTGTAAAAGTAGTTTCATCACCATTAGGAGTAATATTATCCCCACTATCATCATCCTCAACATAGTTAAGAAATTCATCAACATCATTGCGTGGAAAATTTTCTTTACCATCATCAGTTGAAGAAAACATTTCACAAGAATCATCGGCACTTTTGTAACCCTGACTCAAAAGAAATTCTTCCCCATCTTGACCCATGCTTTCAAATTCTTCCCTGGGAGGATTCAATTCTTCATCACCATGAGTGTCTTTGAAATGGTCACTTGGAGAAAATGCAATATTTAGATCTGTGCCTCTAAAATTATCATTTGCAAGAAACTCTTCATTTTCCCCTTTCTCAGTGGTGCTCTCATAATCCTTGGGATTAGGCATAAGTAGAAGCTTTGAATTTGTATTCACTATAATTTCTTCATCCTGCCCCTCCCCTTCCTCACTGAAGCTTTCATAATCCTTAGGATTAGGAATAAGTGAATGCCTTGAATCTATATTTATTGGAAATTCTTCATCCCCCCCTTCATCAGTGGTTAAATTATAATCGTTATGATTAGGATGAAGTGAAAATTTTAGCTTTGGAAATTCATCCCCGTCTTCATCAGTGGTGCTAGCATAATCCTTAGGATTAGGACGAAGTGGATATTTTGATGCTGCAAATTCTTCATTCCCCTCTTCCTGAGTGGTGCTGACATAATCCTTAGGATTAGGACGAAGTGCATATTTTGACTTTGCAAATTCTTCATTCCCCTCTTCATCTGTGGTGTTGACATAATCCTTAGGATTAAGACGAAGTGGAAATTTTGACTCTGGAATTTTTTCGTCCCCCTCTTCATCAGTGGTGCTTGCATAATCCTTAGGATTAGGATGGAGTGGAAATTTTGACGCTGTAAATTTTTCATTTCCCTCTTCATCAGTGGTGCTAGCATAATCCTTAGGATTGGGACGAAGTGGATGTTTTGACTCTGAAACATTATCATTCCCCTCTTCATCAATGGTGCTTGCATAATCCTTACGATTAGGACGAATTTGATATTTTGACTCTGGAAATTTTACATCCCCCTTTTCATCAGTGGTGCTGGCATACTCCTCAGGATTAGGACAGAGTGGATATTTTGACTCTACAGATTCTTTATTCCCCTCTTCATTTGTTGTTCTCACATAATCCTTAGGATTAAGCTGAAGTGGATATTCTTCATCTCCCTCTTCATCAATGGTGTCTTCATAATCCTTGGGATTAGGACGAAGTGAAACTTTTGACTCTGGAAATTCTTCATCATGCCCTTCATCACTGTTGCTTTCATAATCCTTAGGATTAAGAGTAAGTGGTATAACTGGCGCTCGATTTACATAAATTTCATTTTGCTGCACCTCATCAATTTTGTTCTCATCATCTTTAGGATAACGACCAAGTCGATTTTTTGACTCTCTATTCATGGTGAACAAACTCCCGTTATATTCATCACTCTGAATAGAGTTGTTGCGTGACGAAGATGATGATGTTCTAGAAAGAAAAACTTCGCTATCAGAAGAAACCATGGCTTTCAAAAAGAATAGGTTGAATAATACAAATTCCTCTCCCACTTACAATATATAGCTTAAAGACTAAAAATTTCCCTCCAAATTTTCCCTCCAAAATTTTCATTTCATATATTTGGTACAAATATTAATCAAAAAATGTATTTAACATTTTTTTTAATAAACTGTTTATGTTGAAATATTTTACCGATATTTATATTCAAAATATCTACAAAATATTTCTATCAAGGATGCCTTCCAAACTAAAATAATGTTTTTATTTGAATGATTTAACATTGACTAGATGTAAGTATTAATTATAATATTACTAGAATACCTACATGCAAATATTAACTATTTTAACTATAATGACTACATGTAAATATTTTAAATTTTAAACTTACGTTATATTCATCTAAAATATATTTCAAAATTTATTAATAAACTGTTGGTCTTCAAATATTTCACCATACTTTCTATTCAAAATATCCACAAAATATTCCTTTTATGCATGTCTTCGAAACTAAAATAATTTTCTTATTTGAATGGTTTAAGTAATTATGATAACTATATGCAAATAATAAGTATTTTAACTATAGTATGAACTATAATAAACTAAATGTAAATATTTTAAATTTGAAATTTTAATCCCACATTCGTTAAACAGTAAACCAATCAGACAATATACGCTATTTAAAATGAATGATTGTTTCTATTCATCACATCACATCAAGTTTTCTGGTATTTGTTAGAGCAAATTTCTGGAGGTGTTGCGTTGGCATTGGTAACTTCGTGGAGGCATTGCATTGGCATTGGAAGCGTTGTGTCGCTATTGGTAATTTTGTGGAGGTGCTGCATTGGCATTGGTAACTTCGTGAAGGCATTGCATTGGCATTGGAGGCATTGTGTTGCTATTCGTAATTTTGTGGAGACGTTGTGTTGGCATTGGTGACAACAGCTTTTTGCATTTCAAAGGTTAGTTTTCCTTCCATTCTATTAATTTAAAGATGATTTTGAGGAAAATCTATTTTTCTAGAGTTTTTTTGTGTCCAAAAACTATTTTTTTAAGGTTTTTAGGTTCAAAAACCTTGATTTTTTTAATGTTTTTTTAGTGAAGAAAATGAAAAAAAAACTAAATTTTTTAGAGTTTTAAGAACAAAAATTTAGATTTTTTTTTTCTTTTTTAAGACTTATAGGTTCATTAAGACAGAAAAATCCATAAAACGACCATACACATAAAAAAAATTATATTATAACATTTTTTATTTTTTATTTTTTATCATAAACATATCAGTGATTTCATTATTTAAATTTTTTTTTTTTATTTGAGAATTTTTTTTTATTTTATATTCTATTCTATTTTATTTTTTTTAATTTTAAATCTTTGTTTTATTCTTTTTAATTTTAAATCTTTATTTTTTTTTCATTATTGTTTTGTTATATATATATATATATCTTTTTTAATTGTATTGTGACATAGTTTTTTTTTTTTTTAATATTAAAAAAATGTTTATTTATTTATTTATTATATATATATTTATTTTTTTAATTATATGATATTTAAAAACCAAACATTATTGTGATTTAATAAATTGTTTTTTTTTTATTTGTTATATTTTGATATTTTTAACAATTTTTTTTTTAATTAATAAATAATGTTTTAATAATTATATTATATGAAAAAAATAAAAAATCAAAATTAAAAAAAGAAAAAAATTAAAAAACAAAATAAAAATTAAAAAAAAATTAAAAAATAAAAATTAAAAAATAAAAAAATAAAAAAATTAAAAATAAAAATTAAAAAATAATTAAAAATAAAAAATGGCACGCGGCCCGTCCGTTGGGCGCCGGGGGCCGGCCGGGCGGCGCCACGGGGGTGGCCCAGCCCGCCTCCCAACCCACCCTTGGCCGAGGGCCGATTCCCGGAATCGGCACTCGGCCAAGGGCGGGCCGGGAGGCGGGCTGGGCCGCTCCCGTGGCGCCGGGAGGCCGGCTCCCGGCGCCCAACGAGCGGGCCGTGTGCCATTTGATTTAATTTTTTTTTTATTTTTTTTTATTTTTTTTTAGATTTTTTAAATTTTTAAATTTTGTTTTTTAAATTTTTTTTTTTAATAATTTGTTTTAATAGAACAATTAAAAATTCATAAAAACATTGTTATGTATAAAAAAAAAAAAAAATTGTTATATAATATAATAAAAACATTGTTAAATAATAATTGTTAAAAATTTCAAAATATAACAAAAATATATATATATATATATATATATATATATATATATATATCATTAAACAACAATTATGTTTTGTTTTTAAACATTATATAATTAAAAAAAATACAATATAATAAATTAAAAAAAAACATTTGTTTTAATATAACAATATAATAAATTAATTAAAAAAAACTATATAACAATACAATTAAAAAAATAAAAAAATATATAATATTATAACATTTGTTATAAATAGTTAGTAACTTTTTTGTTTTTTTTTTAAATATTAAACAAAAACTGAAGTTTGAAAATACTAGTTTATTTTTTTTAAATTATTTTATACAATTTAAACACATTTTTAATTTTTTTATAAAATGTATTCAAAACATATTATATAGATATATATACATATGATTTATAATATTTTGTTTTTAAATGAAATTTTTTATAGTTAATTTTACTGCTTTAATTTCAAACTATTTAGTTTTAGAAATAAATTTTGTTTATTAAATTTATTTTATCCGCAATATTTTTCCATTAACTAATATATATATATATCAGGAAAATGGCATCAAAAAATATTTCTGTGAATGTTTCTGCACCTAGGGCAGCAACTCCCAAATCTATAGTTGCAGCTCGACGCACTATGGATACAACTCCCAAATCTAAAGTTGTAGCTGGACGCACTATGGACACTGTTGGACGCAATAAGGATATTGTTGCACACACTAATAAAAGTCAAGCAAGTGGGGCACCAGGTTCATTAAAGCTTATTTCTGATTGGAAGAACGCTGAGGAAATAGATAAAACCGATTTCTCATGGTATCTTGAAGACAATGAAATGGAGGCTGATATACACATCTATCTGATTTGTGGTATGATTGACTTAAATGAGCCATATGATGTGATGGGCAGAGTACGAGACATATGTATGGTCCCGAATACAAACACTATTTATGTTCTTGCAAAGAAGGCTCAGAAACGTGAGAATGTTAGATATCGTCTATCAATCGTCAAGTATGACAGATGAAATATCTTCAAAATTTTCTGAAGAAATATCAAGCAACATTGCAAATAACATTGTAAGTATGCTTATTTTTATTTCCTCTATGCATTATTGTAAGGATGATTCAATTTTTTATAAATTATTGATCATTGACATATTTTATTTTGTTTCATAGGATTTTGTTCCGAGTCTTTCAAACATGTTTGATGGTATTTATATGTTGGTGCCAAATGTTATGGATGTGATCAAAACTTTCCACAAAGACAAAGAAGAGGAAAGGAGATTGAAGCAAAAAGCAATAGCTCGAGACACTGCAACAGTACAAAGAGGGGATCAACCAAGAGTCCCTAAGGTGGGTCAATCTAGTAAACTTAAACATGTTTCTTTTGAAGGTGTCGAACATGAAACAGAAAATTATGATAGAATTAGTGAGGAGGAGATGAGAACTATTTTGCAAAAGGAGAAAACAGATCAGACACCAAAAAGAAAAATTGCCAAAGATCTCTCTCTTGTACCTCATGAAGGAGAGCTTGTTTATAAAAAAACTGATATGTTATCCAATAAGACTAGGAAATCAAATATTGGTGAACCTGTAAAGGTCGTGAGCAGCAGTGAAAAACAAATTGAAAGCTCTCACGGAAGCAGAGAAATCATAACACCAGGTGCTAAGTTAGAGGATGGCATTATTAAAAAAAAACAAAAATCTATTCGATAAGAGTTGAGGAAGAATAAATTAATTCTTGGTGGCCAAACATTTGAGCTTAATGTTAACCAATTTTATGGCCCAGATGAAGGACAATCTCAATATCAAATTAGAAAGGCCCATCACCTACATGTACATAATCTGAAAACATTGTTCAGGTTCAATCCATATGCGCATGTGGTGGATTATGTGGTTCTTGTCGATCCATGTCAAGTTCCCAACAAACAAGCATTTGACAAGACAAAATGTTTTGATTATAAATATTATGTAATTGGAGGGAACCATTCGATAGAGGCTAAGAGACAATTGATTGCAGAATATCCCAATAACTATCTTTTTCAAACAGTGAAATGCATCATTTACACTGGCTTAACAGAAATAGAATCAAAGTTATTAGCATGGGATCATAATGCAGATAATGAGTACAGAATGAAAATGACTTTCATCCAAAGGGTCAGATTTATTCATAATGAATTCATAGAAAAATGTAGTGGGGATAAGACACAAGCTAGTGTAGCATTTCGAAAGGAATGTTTAATGGAAACAGGTTATCAAATTGATGAAAAAAAAAGAAAAAGATGGAAAATTGAATACAAATTTCTTCAGAGGCACAGATAACATTTTTCAGTTGGCATTTAGAACTGGGGAGGTATGGGATTTGATTGATGATATTTTTGATCGGTGGGAGAATATTTCCATAAAAAATCAGAAGGTTAGAAAGAGTAAACCCATAATATGTACCAACAGTAAGGGGGGTCCTGAAATGAAGCAGCTTCCAAAGGATATGACTATTACACCTTGGAGAACAATGCAAGGTGTGAAGGATGATAAATTAGTCAAATCGGTATTAGCCCGTGTGAAGTCGGGTGAATTATCAATGGAAGAAATGTGTGCAGAATTTCAAAAGTAAGTTTCTTGAATTATTTCTTATTTTTCTTTCATTATAATTTTCTTTTAAATAAAACATAATGATGTTGGTATAATTTGTTATACATGTCAATATATTAATGCTTTTAACTTGATTTATTCAGTCAGAAATTTTTTATGAAAATACAAGAACACATGGTTAAAATGTTGAATGAAGACAATTGGGATGATGTTGTACGCAACTACCCAGAAGCAAGTTCTACATCAACACTAAAAGAGTTTTATATTTCATTCAATAAGGTATGTTGATTTATAAATTTATTTTATTCATATTTTAACTATTTTTATTTTATTACTTATACATATCTATATATATATTTTTATGTCATTAAAGATGTCGAAGAAGGATGGAAATGGAGTACTAGCTACTTTCAAAAGCTTTATTGAAAAAATTAAGATGGAGAACATGAGAAGGAAGCGTCTTATGAATGTTGAACTAGATACTACTCTTAATCATTACATTTGGAATGGGCTCGACAGTGTCCAGTATCAAATAATACAAGGTGACTATGAAGACATTGCATCACTAATACCTAAAAGGGAATATGGCCTAGTTATTGCATATATTCCTCATGGTTTCAATTTCCCAGACATTGAATATGATAGAGAACCATATACTTATCAAGCTTTTAGTAAAGTGGTTACGGGTTTTCAAGAAGTGACAGCATCACCACTTTGGCGATTTGTGACATTTCATTCAGACACACAGTGTCCAATGTTATTAACAAGCTTCAAGGGTAAAGCAAACTCAAGGATGCAACTTACATGGTAAGATTTTGAAATTGTATGTTTGATTCCTCCTAAAAAATTTTATTCATGTAAAATTTAATTGAACTTTTACCATGTTATGTTACAGGCAAAAGTCAAATATTGTTTCTTCCGAAGATCAGCCTATTCTAAATGATTGTGAGTTCATCCATGTTGAATGTTGGACAAAAGACGATAGCTATAAGCATATTATTATGAATCGAGTAGATGGGAAGAGTCATAGTCAAGTATTGGTTTATGATGCAGTTGTAAGAAAACTAACATATGAGGATAAAGATGCAAAAGGAGATATAGTTAACATTTATCAAAAACCAAAAGCATTGATTAACTATCTTATAGATCTATGTTCAAATGAAGGAGAATGGGTTTTGGATTTATTCTCAGGTTCAGGTAAGTTTTATTATACAAATTTAAATTTAAATATTGTCCTTTTTACTTTTTATGTCTCCATACTAATTTTCTTACTTATTTTTTTTGTGCTTGATGATTAGGTACAACACTAGCATGTTGCCTACTAAAAGGAAGAAATTGCATTGCCATTGAAAAAGACCCAGTTCAATGCAAATTTATTCAACAAAGAATTAACGCTCTTAAATTCCTTCCAGATGCGAAGCAAGAAGTTGGTTTGAGGAAAGGAGATTTTAATGAATCACGTGTGGCAAAAAAAGCAAAGGAACCTCAACCAACATTATATGGAATGATTGGAAAGGGACACTTTGGAAGATTTGCTGACATGAAAGATCCATTAGAAGACGACAATGATCAAAATGAAGAAGAAAATGCTGCGGAAGAAGCCATCAATGCTGTTCTAAATAATGTTGAAGATGTATTAGTTGATATTGTTGATGATGTTTAAGTTATGCTTGCAAACAAAGCTTATTTTTTAGAACTATTAATCAGTTTTACTTGTAATGTTTAGACTTTGATATTTTATGAGAACAACCCTTTTTTTTTGCAAAAAACATGTGATTGCTATTATTTTTTGACATAAAATTCAATAAAAATGTTGTTTTCTTAAGTTTTTTTGTTAAGATTCTCCCAAAAAATTAGTTTATTTAACATGTTTTTTCCAACAAAAACTCTATAAAAGTGTATTTTTTGCATTGTATTTATGTTGAAAAATTGTATTTTTTTGTCATATGGTTCAAAAATATTGGTTTTTTAGCGACAATTTTTTGATGTGCATTGAAAAATTATTTAACAATACATAAACATGTAGAAAATATAAACTTTAGAATATTGACCCTTTTTCCATCTTTTATGTATGTGAAAAAGTGAAGATATCATTACAAGTTTTTATTAAAAAAAAGTAAAAATTAAAAATTAAAAAAACTATTTTTAAAACACAAGTACATAAATGCACTTAAAAATAAACATCTCACAGAAGAAGAAGACATTAGAAAATCTACAGTGTCAAATTCAATCCTATAAAAAAACGTTGGTGATGATACACCACCACTATTCAAAATCGACATAAAAAACATCACTTAAAAAAAAAAAAAAAACAAAATGAAAAAAACTTAAAGTGCCAAAAACATGCTCAAATTTTTTTTTCTTGATTCTGCATCACCACTTTTTCAAAATCAGGTGTTTTTATTGATACTTCAAAAAGTAGGTAACATTGAGGTTACCTATTTCATCGGTAACATTGTTACAAACACTTTTCAAAATATTATATCAAAATCAAAAACTTTTTTTAAATCGATTTAGATCTATCTTAATCATGGATCTATCAAGTGCTAAAAGAGAACAAATCTCTCGAGGTGAAAACCTATTTTTGAGTGAAAAAATTGAGGATAGGTTTGCACCTTGAGGGATTTGATCTCTCTCGACGCTTGATAGATATGGGGTTAATATGGATCTAGGTTAGTTTCAATCATGTGTGACCATGAAAAATTTATTGAACATTTAATTATTTTGATCGTTTTAAATTTGTTAAATATATCTAAAAGAATCTTGACATTTTAATTTTAATTTTTCTTAGTTACCTTAGCTTGTTGAGATGATAGAGACTATTAATAACTTGAATGATGAAATCAATTTTTTTAATGCAAAGACAATGTAATCGTTGAATGATAGAAAAAGTGAATAATAAAATTGTAACCAATTGCAAATAATATTCATTGTGATCAATCTCAGACTATTTTCTTCTATTGTTCTTATTGTCACTTGTAATTTTTTCCATATTTTCCTATCGATCATATGAAAAAGGGCAGGTGAAGTCATAGACTATTCAAATATTTAACTCAGTCTGTTGAAGTAAGCGTTATACCTTGTATCTCTTGCTCTCCAATATTAATAGTGGTTTTCTCCAATGTCAATTATTGTGGCTCATGGAGTGTTAAACCCCAAGTAAGTGTCAATGGTAGTTGTTTTATATTACCTCATTTGAATGCAAAGTGACTAACAATGTTGAATGATGGAAAATGAGAATAATAAAAATGTAGCCAATTACAAATAATTTATAGTTTCAAGAATCAATCATTTTGGGTAAGTGAACACATTATTTAAGATTAAAATTCATGTATTTTATTTATGTTTGAATTAACATAACATAGAAATCAATGCATGCCATCAATAATTTTTTTGTGCTTACACCGAAATCAATGTATACTATCAATATAAGTACTTTGAATTTAATGTACAAGATAAATCTAGTTACATCAAATCGGAAATCACCGAAATCAATGCATCTAGTGCAAGAAATCAAATAGGATTATCAACATCTACACTAAAATAAATGCAACTATTGCAAACAATCAAATTGGATTAGAAATCAACATCTACACTGAAATAAATGCATATTGTGTAAGAAATCAAATAGGATTAGAAATCAACAACTACACTAAAATCAATGCATCCAGTGTAATCAATCAAATATGATTAGAAATCAACATCTACATTGAAAAGAATGCATCTATTTCAGTGAAAAACCAAAATATTTGTGCCTTTCTAAATCTAACTTCTTTTACCTTTAGTAAAAGCCTTACTTCCTTTGTGGTTTATAATGTTCAATATTATATAATTCTATATAATATTTATATTTGTATGTGTGTTCTTTTCTCTCTCTCCCCTCTACCTCTACGTCTATCCCCCTCCCTCTCTCTTTCTCTCTCTCCCCTCTACCTTTGTGTCTATCTCGCTCCCTCTCTCTTTCTCTCTCTCCCCCACCTCTCTCTCTCTCCGCCCCCACCATTTATATATACATCTCCCTCCATGTATGTTATATCAAACTAATTGTTAATGTGGACAAAAGAAATCTCCCTATATTTCCAATAAAACCTAGTAATAAAAAAAAAAGGATTGCTACCTTTCCTTAGCCCATAAATGAAACATGAAACATGTAATACACGAAGAATCACTTACCTATTAATGAAGTGCTTTTAGAAGTTCTCTAAGTGCTTTCCACAACCAAATTTTCTTCAATTCCTTTTAAAGGCTTTCCAAATTCTTTCCACAAGTTCTCCACGATGCTCCAAAAGATATTCAAAGGGATCAAATCATTTCACATATAAAATCAAAGGTAAATGAAATCCATAATTTAGCATACAACATATAATTGAATCAATAATTAGTCCTAAACCATGCAAGTGATCAAGGAATCTCGCAAATAACATAAAAATAGATGTAATTAGGAAACAACAATTACTTTTTATTGAATTGAAAGGAAAACAAGCTTACAACCTAGTTTCCTTGATGACACAAGCCTCTTCCAATTGTCTCCATTCCTACCCTTGATAACAATCTCTACAGACCCCAAAGCAACAACATAAGTTTACAAATCCAAGTCTCCCCATTCCTTCAGTCCTATGTTCAATTTATAGGCAAGAGGAGGAGGTTTCTAGTTCCTCTTCTCAAGCTATGATTCTTAAAAAGAGGAGATTAGTTCCATGATCTAAGGGATGAGGCGTAGGTATGTAGTGGTTTGAGGTTTCTAATTTGGATAATATTCCTCCACCAAAACTTCTAGAATTTGTTATTATTATTATTATTATTTTATACTTGCGTGAACATAACTGCACGGTCTATAGTCAAAGACAGTGAGCAGATTTGCGTAGTTTATATAGTGGAAGAAACTGCACATGTGCAGCTAATGCACATGAAAACTGTGCAAATTCTAAAAAATGATTTTTAAGAAGTGCAAACCAAAATTCCTTTTATCCCTGGTATTTTTTTACTTGAAGCTTCATAGGGGATTCACTTGAGACACTCATTAGATGGCAAAAGATCTGAGTCGAGAGTCATGGTGACAAAATTTAGTGTGACCGATTGCCCCCTAAAGTGAAAATACAGAAAAATGTTTGATGACTGAAGCGCTTTATCATGCCAAAGGTTTGAATCATAGACCAATTGGTTGAAGACTCGGAATAAACAATCAAGGATTATCATATCATGCTTTCATATAAACATCACTGAGGTAGGAATTCCCATACTTAGAGTAAAATTATCTCAAAGAATCAGTATGGAAATATGTATAAAGATCCATGTCAATAGTAGGCACATTATGGATGCAACCATAAATGAATCTATGTTTACAATCATGAATATTTAATAACTCCACACAGTCTGGATGGATGAAACTAGATCGAGGGTCTTGATCTCCATCTCTATCGATCCATAGTACGAATCTAACCATGTGAGTGAATGTCTTGAATTCAAACATGGTAGAAACCACTTGATTAACATTCAATGATGTGAAACATTAATAAGTGCGAGAGAAAACACCAATAATGGAAGTGGTCCTAAATGTAATTCCAGTAAAATATCTAAAGTGTGAAAATATGTCTTGAATTCGAACACTCATAGAATCATTTGATCGAAGGTTAATGACAGGAACCTGTCGTCGAAGGTGAGAAACCTTCCATTATGTCATGAAAGCCTCAAGGTATTGAAGAGGGTTTCTAGATCAAATTCCTATATAGTGAGTTGAATTTGATAGGAAGCGATTCATCGCAGGAGGGCCTACGACATGAAAATCATGTCAAATTTTGAAGAACAATTTTGAGTGATTCAGGATTGACTCAGGGATAACCGATGTGATTGAAGGTTATGATTTGCAAGGTAATTTTGACTGAGGTTGGACTTCTCTTGAACATATCAACGACACGGCATTTAGAATTTCCAGCATTTGACTTAACGATAATACTCAAAACCAACAGAATAATTTCAATGAGGTTTGATTGACTGTGAGACAAATGGATTTCCCAACCCAGACACAAATGTGATAGAGTGTCATGTTCAAGAGTGACATAATTCCTTTAATGAAATACAAAAACAAATTATTCTTCCCAATTTTCCCCCACCATTACTGGAAAGTACCTATTTATTTTTGTCAAGCTTGAGGAGGATAACATTTGCTTGTACTGGTAGCTCATCCTTTAGATGAGTCCTCCGAATTATTTTAAACGAAACCTAGGGAGGAGTGGTTCGGTCTCATCATGATTGACGAGTCCTACATTGTTAGATGTTACTAGTCCAGTGAAGGTATAACTCAATGCCATTTTCATTTTTAAATGGTTTGAAAAGAGTTGAAAATAAAACTTATTCAACTCTTTCAATGTAGATTTTAACGAGCCCAGAGAAATTGAAGCTTAGTTTTTTTTTTTTTTTTTTTTTTTTAGGGAGTCGAGAGAAAAACATAATTAAACTCCATAATGTTCTTTTTCGTAAATTTAGTCTCTCAATCTAGAAAAAGGATAAAATAATGTAGGAGAGAACTCTATTGACCATTATTAGTTAACATATACCTTTTTCGTAAATAGTCTAGTTAAGTCTGGAAAAGGGGTAAACTTATACTGAATAGATGACCGTTCATATACTTTTTTGAGTTCGAATAGTCAAGTGCTCGATGATATTTTCATGTTTGGAGAGTCTGAAAAGGGCTTAAAATAGAACTCCATATTTCGTTTTTTTTTTAAGTTTTAACGAGTCCGAAAAAGTGATAAAAGTGATAAAAGTGTACTCATATTACTGACTTTAAATTTAATTAACGAGCAGGAAAAGAATGAAAGAAATCAACATTTTCATGTACATTTTATGAGCATGAAAATATAGCAAAATAATCTTGGGATTTTCATGAGTTTAACGAGTCTTGAAAATAATAATTGAAATGGACTCGAGATAGGTTTCATTTTTATACAAGCTTGAAATAGAGAAAAATATTTTGAGAGTGGTTTCATTTTTACACAAGTTTGAAACATAGAGAAAATTATGCTTGAGATAAGTTTGTTTCATTTTTACACAGGCTTGAAACAAAGAAAAATTGTGCTTGAGATAAGTTTCAATGCCCCCCGAGCATAACCTGCAAGGGTACATGCCCCCCGAGCTTCATTCCATTCACCTAAGTAAACTACTGGTTACTAATAGTTGGATGGAATGAAGGTTCATTTACAAGATCAAATGAAAGACTCGACTTAACTACGAAATCTAGTTAAAGAATCGACTCAATTAGGGAAGGATTTATTTCATTTTTTAATGACCTTCACATAGGAAAAGAACTATGCTCATAGTGACCTGATTCATTTTTTAACGAGGTTGAAATAGTAAGAGAACCATCCTCATGGGAACCTATTTCATTTTTTAACGAGGTTGACATAGTAAAATAACCATCCTGATGATAATCTTGATCATGGCTTCCAATTGGAAGAAACACATGTCAAGGGACATACCTCGATCATGGCTTCCAAGAGGTCTTCATTAGATGGAAGAACAACTCTATGGAAGGAACACATGTCAAGGGGACCAATAGGGATAATAAAATTAGGTTCACATGTCCCCATTGAAGTTTTCACCATGTCAATTATCGAACCGAAGTCAAAATAAGTCAAGCAAACAATGAGAGGCTCGCTTGCAACGGTAATTGAAAACATGGGACCAATTACCACATAATTAACCTGTGGAAAAGTAGATACCACTTCCATATAATGAACATTCAAGTATGTTGGATGGTTGGTAGTTGAATCAATACCAACAAAATAAAGTTAGTCAATAGTCACAATTCTTCCATTGTGAGGGAAAGACATCACACGAAAGAGTGTTGATACAACAACTTTCATGGCATAGACATAACTTATCACCCAAGGAAAAAATTGAAATCCAAGGGGCCTTGGACTACCATAAGATAAATACAAACATTTTTTCCTTTCAGAGTAATAGGTAACTTAGGAAGGATCCCTAAATGTTTGCTAATGGTTCTATTAAAAGCTAGCATATTTTGTGTAACAAGAACAAGCTTAGGGGAACCCAAATCTTTCCAAGTAGTTGAGGATTAAATACTAATAGAAGCACCTCCATCTACATTTGTGCGATGAAAATTCTACCACAAGCATTCAAAATGATTTGGAAAGGAGTGGAATAAGGAAGACGAGGTTTTGTTAGTCTGCTCCAGTCAAAGGAAATTACCTCAGTGCTTGGAGTGGGTTCTGTAGAAACAGGTAGAATGCCCCCTTGCGTAGAAGAATCTAAATTAATAAGAATAACCTGAGTGGTATTTTCTTCACTCTCTAAAGGGAGAATGGGACCATATGAATGTGGAATCAATTTGAACACTTGATCAACCAATGGTTCATCAAACTGAGTGATATGTGTTTCACTCTCTAATGGAAGAGTGGGATTGACTGTACTTGGAACTAGATAAATCACTTTTTCAACTGATGGTAGGTTAGGAGAAAGCATACAGTAACTAGTTGGAAGCTTTTTTTGAGAAAAAGTAAGGTTTTCCAACAATTTTGAGGCTTCATCCATGTGAGGTGTTAGTGTCGGTATCTTCATCCCTCCGTCAGTGATCAAAATTCTCTTGTTGCATTGCATATTAGGTGTCTCACTCGGTCAGCTGCATTCCATTAGGAGCATGGATCATCTGACGGTAGTGGATTTTTATACATTTTCCCTCATGCCCTTTACCTGCTGGTCTATTTCCTTTCATCCAGATCATCTGCATTCACTTTTTGTCCTTAAATTTCTAAGAGTCATTTTTTTAGGTTTTCAGTCCCATTAGGTCTAGGGTTTCATTAATAAAGTCTTCAAAATTTATAATAATGGTTAGCAGGCGCATGAGAAGGTTGAATAAAGTCCCAGTATTTAATAAGTTTCATCATCATATGCTTAAAAAAGTGTTTTTTTTTTAGAAAAATTGAGTATTTTACCTTCATTTGTATAATTTTGATGTAATTTCAAGTTCTATCATGTGTAAATAAATTCAATGCAACCCTGGTCACCTTGTCAAACTTCAGCAACCCTGCAAGGCAAACAAGAAGCAAATCATTTAGTTAGTCAGAGGAAAAATGAAGCAAACTGCCTAAAACGAAGTTTTAAAAAGTGTCAAAGGTAAACATTACAAAGTGGGTTTTTTGAAGTGGAAAATTAAAAGTCTTTGGTATATGAGTCATCTTCATGTTTCAAAGGGCTCATTTTCCATTTCAAGTAGAGAGAATGAGCAAGAAAGGGCTGTGTTGAAAAGAAGGAGCAAAATTGTGCAAGTTTTAGTGGCGCGGCGCATAGGCTGAGTGGCTCGGCGCATTGGACTGGCACGACGCATTGGGTCGGCCTCCACAGTGGTGAGAACACACGGGCGCGACACACATAACCAGCGCAGCGCGTTGGTTTAGTGGCGCGGCACGTAGAGCTGCCAACTGTTTTTTACCACGATTTCATCAAGACTTCAAATTTGCTCAGCTTCCTCCGGTCCAAAGTAAGTCAAGCAATCCCTCCAACGCCAATGAACGTGTGTCTTATGATTTTTATGAGGATTTAATAAAAAAATTGAAAACCCTACTTGCTCAAGACATCATAGCCTAGGGTTTATACATTGGTTATTTGTGCCATCACTCCCACATCCTTTAGTTTTTCACTGTTTTTCTAAGTTTCATCAGCCCATTTCCCTATTCCCCTTATCCCTAAATTCACTCATTCCCTATCCCATATTCCCATTATCCCAAACCCTAAGCTACAAGATTCCCAAACCCCAAATTACTATCCAAAAGTCTATAGACTGTCCCTAAAACCCTTCAATTTCGCAAATTTCAATTAACAATATTCCCAACAACTCCCTTTACCCTCTCCCTCCATACTCCCTCACACATTTTCAAACATTTGGCAACAAAAACCAAAGAGACCTAAAATCTTCATACTCATCTAAGACAACACAGAATTTGGAAAACATGGAGACATATTCCTCTTATGACCAAGACAATGATTTTACAACCGAATTGCATGCACCAAGGAGACCCCACAAGAGTGGTAAACATGTTAGGGAGGAACCGACTTCACCGGTTGAACTGCAGGCCTGCCCTCTTGCCATCTCTTGTTTTCAACAACAGTCTTGTTATCAGTTTTGTGAGATGGTTGCTAGAGTCCAGTACCATCATGAGTTGGCTAGATTGTTTGTTCTTCATCTACATAATGGCCAAGTCACTCTTGCAGGTGTGACATTCACTTTGACACCTGAGTCCATCTCCTTAGCAACTGGTATTCCAAATGTCGGAGAGCAATGGAACAAAAGGTAGCAAGTTGACAGGGAACACTATGAGTCATACATTAAGCCCGTTTTTTTGAGACAACTTAGTAGAGTTTTTCCCTTTCGGTTCCTGAAAGATTCATATGCTCCTTTGATGAAGCTCATTATCAAATATTTTAGCTGTAAGGGCTGGTTTTCTCGCTTATATGCCTATCACATTAGATTTTTGATGCACTTTACCGGGGTGAGAATGATGAACCTCATTTACTTCATGTGCCGAAATATTGAGAAGATGACCACCCTAGTGCAAAGGAAAACTCCTGAGTAGCAGTATAATAGTATCTATCATTTTGCACTCATCAAAATTGTGGTTATGCATCAGCTTGGTTTGCAGGACATTTCATGGGAGGATTTCATTTCTCATGATTTCTTCACAGCCCCTCAGGTACCTCCGGAGGCTTTTCATGAGGTAGGTGAACCTTCAAATCAGTATGAGGGTCATGAGACATAGACTGCTAGTGTGCCGGTGATTGTCACTTATCAGAGGGGCACTAGAGGGTTGTTTGCAGCAGCCAAGCGAGTATTATCTTCACTTGGGGTGGAAGGGGTATCGCTTCCTTCAGTAGCAGTACAAGTACAGGACAAGGGTAAAAGGCCAATACATGATGAGGGGCCTTCAAGAGAGCAGGAGACAGATTTCATCCTCATTCAGGATGATGACACTGATCTGGGCCCACAAAGCTCAAAGGTCAGGGAGATCATTCAGGAGCAGAAGGCGGAGATAGGTACTTTGTCCCTCAAATTGCAAAGAGCCCAGTGGATAATCAACTACCTTGAGCAAAGAAACAAGCAGCTAGAGGATCAGCAAACCATCATGGAGTTGCAAAACATACGTGAGAACCGGAAAGCTGCCCAAAGGAGCAAAACCGAGATGACATCACTTAAGCAGGAGATTGAGGCTGATCATGAAACTTGGCTTGAAAGGGTAAATATTCATTTGGAAAAATTGTTGGAGAAGGCCAACAAGGAAAATAACATGTTGAGGCACATGGCCAATCATTATTGGGCGATAAATCATGTTTGCAAGGCACGAATCAAAATTTTGAAGGCCAAGTTGAAGAAGGCCTCAAAGCGTCGGAAAAGGCATGATAGACTTCAAATTTTGGCCGAGGCTTCCTTGGCCCAACATAGCACATAATGGAGGACACTCAGCCCAAATTTCAAAAAAATTGGGACACTTTTTGCATTTTTGAAAATTTTGGGCCTAAAAACAGACTTTTCAGCTCTATGCGTCGTGCCACTTGGCGTGCGCTTATGATTGGGGGCTCCTTTTGATGAAAACTTAGAATTTTTGGATTTTTCACGGAAAAATATGCATGCCTACCTATGGACAAGAAATTTTGACAGATTTTGGGCTTCCAGAAGGGTAAAAAACACCCCAAAAATGACCTTTCTACCCCTTTTTTGGCACACAGGAAGTAGTGTTAGGAGAAATAAGTTTTGGAGGGGAAAATGAACACCAAATTCAGAAATTACACTTGTGTTGGAAAGTAGACAGGTAGACCTTTCCAACAAGCCCACTTGGAGAAAATTTGGACACCAGGAAGGCCTCCAAAATTAGCTGCAAAATAGCGCGACGCATAGAGAAATCAGGCGCGGCGCATTGGAGAATTTTGCCTATTTTTGACTCAGTAACTCTGTTTTTCACCTAGTTTTTGACAGTTTGGCTTTCTTACTTCTAAATGTAAAAATCATGATGTAATTTGATGTAATTTGATGGATCTTGATGTAATTTTGTTAAATTTTCACTCATGGAGGTAGATTCATCCATCAAAAAGTGATTTGCAACTGAATGAATCAGTTTCCTAGTTTTTAGAGGCAAGTTGTTCCACTGCCTACTTTCTAGTTCTCAATTTAGATTTTGTTGGAACAGCTCCTAAACTTGTGAGCTCAACCCCTAGAGGCTAGGATGAGTGGTTTTTTGTCTATATCTTGTAGTTTTTCAGTCATTAGCATGGTTGGACTTTTGGGAATGCTTTGAGCATCATTGTACATTCATCTCTGCAGTTTGGCAAGGAATAGATCAGGGTTTGCAGCACTATATGGGATTTTTGTGGTATTTTGATTTGATAATGTGTTTCTCTCTGTAAATGTAAGTCTATTGTTGTTTCATGTATACCATTTTCCTTCTTATTTCTTCTTAAGTTAAGCAAACAAGGATAAAGGTAGAATTCATTAGGATTTGCAGTGCTCAACCTAGGGTTTGCTTAATTTTCTATGTTTTCAGCTATTTGGAGAGGATCCTTGAAGTTTTCTTGCCCTCTTCAGCTCTTCACCTTTCTCAAAACTCCCCATCTCCTTCAAATTGAAAGTGTCAAATCAAGTGCCTACCTTGCCCCATTCAGATCTCTGCAAAACTGCTCATTTCCCAGACCCAAAATCTTCCTTTCCCTTTGATCTAAAAACACACCCTTAAAATCAAATCAACTCTTTTGCATATATACCTAGCCTAAAATCAGCCTTCATTTACGTCATCTCAAGCCTCACTGATCTTTTTTTTGCTGAGATTGACCAGGAGAGAGCCCTCTCCCGATTTGGTAGGGATAGCTACCAGATTAAGCGTGGTTTGATGTTACCCTAGATTCTGCCTTTTTTAGCCTAAGGTAGATTTAGGCAATAACATGAGGGAAAATGTGAGTTTTATGACTCCCTTTACATAACCTACAAGGAAACCTAACTTTACCCTTTTTCCTTGAAACATTTAAACTACTAGTTGATGGATAAACAATAAATTGATGAGAATCTTTAGACCACAGTTCTAACACATTTAAAATACTAGGACAATCAATAAGAAGGCGGTCACCCTTACAAATAGTTCAAGGGTATTTGAGCTTGTGATGCATGTTTGAGGGTCCCTCAACATTACCAATACTTACAACCATGGATGGTTGGTTGACTTATCTCTTATCTTGCTTCTTCTTCTTCTTCCCTTTCTTCTTCTTCTTAGTCACCTGGTTACTAGCATCAAGAATTTTATGAAGCGAAGAATAAGAAAGGGAGGAAAACATGTTGGGTGAAGAAGGTAAAGGGTCAACATGAGGTTGGTGATATTGAGATGGTGAACTCGATTAAGGTGAAGCATCCAGTTGAGGTGGAACAATTTGAGCATTTGAGGCCAACGAAGTTGAAAACAACCATACCGATAAACCTATGGTAAATCCAGGTAATGACAATGTAGCCATATAAGGAGTACCAACATTTTCAAAGGAAGGAAAAGGACTAGGATTCCCTTTAAGATGGGTTCCTTGGTTTGTGAATTCTAGAAAATTTTCCATTAGATTCAAATTAAGTGAATTTTATTTTAAAAAATAACAATATTAACAATCCAAATTCACAATCCACACCTAAGGTTTGTAAAAAGTAAAAATAAGCAAAATAAAATACGCTAGCAAATCTAAGGAGTCAAACCATGCAAAAAAAAATTTCACAGCAAAATCACTAGTTGGTGATGAAATCCAACGTCACAGAAATCAATGTGAAAAGTGAAATAAAGATAGATTGGGTGGACCCATTTACGCCGACAGCCTGCTTAATGAACCCAATCTGGTGAAAGTAACTCCATATATTCCATCTCGAGTGAAGAATACACTCCAAAAAGGTCCAAGTGATTCTAGTCAACGTATGTTCCAGGTACAACATAGACTTCCCCTCTGTCGTCACCTCGGGTAATAGCCCTAATATTATGGTCTCTAATTTTACCACTTATAATAAATTTAACCTAGGGGGACATTCATAAATCAGAAGTACATGCAAGGGAAAAGTAACAAATCTCAATCCCCTTGAAAGCTCCTCAACATGGTTAATTTGAGGTTTACTTTCAAGTGACTCCCAAGTACCTTTCAACACCGCTTTTAATGTGTGCAAATAACTCTACTGTAACCAATTAAGTGGGTTTTATCACTCCACTGGGTCTGATATGATATCGTGCTTAACTCCCTTTGTTATGTGAAATTATGGATTACGGATAAAACACATTCCCTAAATGTGGTGTTATGCATTTAGAACAACATATCAAAGACTTTTTAAACACTTTCTCTAAGAGTAAATAGACACACAAAAAGATAGAGGAACTTTCTTGTGATCCAAGTGCTTCCTATTCTCCTTCAGTCGCTCTTGTTGTAGCTTCCAATCCAACTTGGATCACTATACTAGTTCTTGCAAGTATAAACACTAAACATCAAAGAGATTATAATATACAGATGCCTATTTATCTTAATTAGTTATATTGAACATGAAACATATATATCAGTTAAGAATCCATCATATGAAAAGTAGGAACATAAACAGATACATATATGGGAAAATGAACAACAATCTTTATTAATGAGTAGAAGGGGGAGGTTAAAACCAACGATCGATTTGATGTCACCAACTCTAGCTTCATTCCAGCCTCATCACAATAAACATCACACCAGTAGTATATCACTCTTATCACACACTCAATTGAGAATCCAACAACACTTCTTTACCAAATTTCTTCCTCCTCTAGCACTAGGATTTGTGCTCAATTTATAGGGCAACTGAAGGTAGTTTCTCAATCAATGACTTTCTAATAATAGGCAAGACATGTTCCCAAGCTCAGAGGTGTTAGATGGACACATGGATTCGAAGTTTGACACATATGGACTCTTCTAGAAGGCACTGGCCATGTGGAGATTCTAGAACAATGAAAATTTTGCTCCCATTTGACCAACGCACTCTTGAATTTCGGGAAGTGATTTGCAAAGCACCCTTGAATGGAGGCAACTATATATGCAAAGCAATTATTCCCTTGAGAGGCTGCGTTGGTGAGCTCATAAGTGATATAACATATACTTGAAACCTTGCAATGGAAGTCATAAATGGTTTGTTCTTCTGTTAGGGCATGTAGCAACTAAAATGATAGGGGATGATAGACCCTATTTCATTGGTTTTGGGGATGATGTCCAGATTAACTAGGTCATCGGGAATGATGCCCAAATTGACCTATAACAGTTTCCCCCTAAAGCATGAAGTCAGAATAATAACAATATTTTTTGAATGAGATGATTTACGATGTGATGGGTTGGATCTGAAGCGGAGTGGTGACTTGCGTCAATCTTACAATACATTAAATCATGATATATCCTCTTGATCACGAATTTCTGAGGGAAGACATTCCCATGCTCATCACATAAACTATCTAATAACATGTACATAGTGCAGAAAGTCATCTACATTGGAATGTTTCCCAATACATACATGCCTACAAATATAGGCCCATGTTCGGATGATCATTTGTATGTAAGGTCACCGTATAGATGATGTGTACAACAAACCTGAAATCGCAGCCCGAATGGCTAAAAATAGATCCGGGGTCTTCTTATCTTGTTCACTCGATCGTTCAGGTACAATTCCAACCATGCGAATATATGATTTGTAGTCAAACATGGTAAGACATCATTTGATTATCAACCAATGATGTGAGCTGTTAAAAAACGCGATAGAACGTCCATTGATGTTAATGGCTCTCAAGGTACTGTATTACATTTCGTAAGGCGTGAATAGATTATTTGATGTCAAACACCAAATAAAATATTTCAATCAAAAATTTGGAAGAGAGGATCTCGTTGATGTTGTAACAAGCCTCATGGTACTGGAAGATGATGTTTCTAAGTAAACGTCCTGGATGATGATTTGACATTGACAGGAAGCCACTTTATAGAAAAATGGGAGTTATTGATTTCGGAGACAAAATGTGACTTGATATAGCAATGTTCAGGGATGAATGTCATGAGAATGAAGGTTTATGAGTATTGCAGAAGGATGAGTATTCACTGGATGACTTCTCTTGAACATATTGGCGACACTGAGATGAGTTGGCAACATTGACCAAAAACCAAAGTGAAGGTATGATGAACCATAGGTATGAAAACTGTCAAGAAGATTACCCAACCCAAACAATCATGATGATGGAGTGAAGTGTCATGTTCAAGAGCGACCTGCTACCGTAAAATTTCTATTCACTTTCCCAAATTTTCCCCGGTCATTTGTCAACCAGTACCTCTTTATTTTTTAACAAGCTTGAGGAGGATAACATATTCTTGATCTATAATTCAACCCTTCAGGTGAATAATGTGTTTCTATTTAATAATTTAACGAGTCTAGCGATGAATGAAACTCGATTCTTGCCATGATCGACAAGCCCATCGCTATTTTATGTTTTAACGAGCCTAACGACAATGACAGCCCGGTCCTTTTTCATATTTAGAGAGTTTGAAAAGGAGGAAGAAAGAAAACTCCATAAGTAATTTTTCGTAAAGTTGTCGCTTAGATCCTAAAAAGTGTATAATCATATCTGAGAGAACCTCCTAACCATGTTTGACCAAGGAATTCCTTTTTCGTAAATAATCTATCTTAGTTTGAAAAAGGGTTAATGCTATACTAAGTAGATATCAATTCATTTACTTTTACAAGCTCGAAAAGACAAGTGCTCGGCAATCTTTTCACATTATCGAAGTTTGAAAAGAGCTAAAAGAAGACTCTAGGGGTTCCCTTTTCAATGTTATCGAAGCTCGAAAAAGAGATAATAGTGCGCTTCAAGTCCTTTTTCATTTTTATCAAAGCTCAAAAAATAAGGATAAAAGTATGCTTTGTGGTCAAACCATTCTTGAAACAAATGTGCATGACTAATCTTCTCATCAGTTGCAAACCTGTTCAGAACAACATCAAATGGATTAAAAATACATGTTTCATGATAAAAATAGAATAAAACCATAGTCACAGAAATAAATATGATTTTCAAATAATCAAATGAATAATTAAAAGAATTTTACTATTAATTTTTACCATTTGAAAGTTACCATTTTCATTTTGGAGCTCTGAACTTGTTTTTGTCCCCAAACTTCAGCCATTGATTGCGATCGATTCTGTGGACAGTTTTCATTGCCGTTTGATCCAGGTTGGTGCCATAAACTGCCTCTTTCTTTCAGTAGTCATTTCATTACAAACTTTTATGGATTTGGGCCCCTTAGGGTAAATTATTTTTCCAAAGAGGGCAATGCACCTTGGGCATCAAAAATTGTGTTGTAAAGCACTCAAAATGAAGCCTAGTGGCATATTCAATGCACTATCTATTGACCAAGACTGCGTTGGGCACAATTCAAATTCTTGATTCTTGCATTGTACCCAAATTTTGCTTAAATTTTTGAATGAAAAGGAGTCTAATGAGTCTTATGGTTATGTTTCAGGGATTCATCAGACTATAATGATGATTACTTGGAGAGAAAGAGAGCATGAAGAACAAAATATGATTTCCCTTAATGATCCAGGTACAATAAGAGCCCTAAGAGATTGTGGGTTATTAAAGTACTTCCACTTATCAAGTATGAGGCAACAAATAGAACTTTTGGAGTTCCTTGTTCGTGCATGGGATCCGACAATTGAGACATTTCACATTAGGAACAAAGTGGTTCCTATTACAGTGGAGGATATATATTTTCTGGCAGGATTTTCAAGGAGAGGCTTACCCATTTCTCTCTCAGGGTCTGCTCTTAGAGGAGAGATGGTGAGAGACTATATTTTGTAGTATTTCTATCCAAGGGTAGAGCCAAGCAAGGATGGGAAAATAAACATTCGTGAAGTTCATGATTTTCCTTTGAGAACCATTCTATTTATGATCGAAAATCTTACCGATACCGTTACACTACATGTAGAGAACATATATTATATGCAGTATGCACTAAAGTGCACGGAGCCAATAGTCTTCAGCTGGTTTGAAGCTGTACTTTCTCAAATAAAATAAAAAATGAGCAAGGCAAATGGATGAAGGAAGACAAAATTCAGTTGTGGTTTGATCCTCATTTCTTTTTCCTTAGAGTGGATTCCACTGATGCAACCTCAGCATGTGACACTGGGTGTGTCTAACCCTAGAGATCCGAGGATGCAAAGATGGGTATAACTAATGGCTAGACATGAAAGCCAATCATCCATCATGTTCTCGATTGCTTTCTTTGCCTGGTTTAGGAGACAAATTATTGCCATCGATGAGTATGCATATGTAGGAATTGATTTCCAAGGAGATCCAGGCTTAGCTTTACCAGAAGGTGCTCAGTGGGGTGCAATCGGTAAGAATGTTCTGACCATGTTTTTTTAATTTTCTAAGGGTTTATACATGTTTTTGTATTTTTATGTTTTCCCAAGACTAAAATAAAGTTTTAATGTAATGCAAATATGGGTCGAGTTCAACCAGTGAAGGAACAAGAGCATGGAGTAGATGAGCCAGCAAAGAGGGATGTCGTGAGAGTAGTCCTTCAAGATTTAGACATGGCTGAGACTCTTTCTGAGCTTTGGCAGCACATAGAGGGGTTGACCTTTGGGATTCCAGATTGTCAGATCGAAGAGTTACCTATGCGACTGCAACACCATACTATTGGCGTTCCTAACTGCTGGATGCAGTTACTGCGTAGGATAGCTAGATTGATAGCATGTTACCATGAGCATCACTAATTTACTTTTGACATGTTGCATACATTTTGAGGTCAAATTACCAATGTGTCTTGGGAATTTTTTTTTGTAAAAACCTATAACTATCTATCTATTTGATTTCATTCTTTTCCTATGTTTATTGTGCAATCCTATTCAATTATGTGAATGTATCTTTACATGTGTTGCAAATTTTTGTTTATAACATAATTCGCTAAAGAATCAGTCAATGTGTTCAAGTTTATGGAAATGTGTTGATATTGAATAAAATCAACATGTATTTCCAAAATTCAAACTCTTAGGAACATATGATGCAATGTTGGATTTATAATAGTATAAACACTAGTAAGTTGTAATACCACAAGTTGTGAGTCTAACCTTATGATGATGTGGTTAATACCAATTGAAATGGCATCAGAGAGAATTTCGATCAACGCGCTATACTCAACGATTTTGTTTTCCGATCTACCGATACAAATCCCTTGAAAACTCACTAACTCGTTGTTTAGAGCGAAAATGGCCCACATTGCAAAGGATAGATTCTGCGTAATAAAACTAGCACCATTAGCATACCCAACAAATGGTTCCAAATATTCAGACATCTGCGATGAAATGTAAAGAGGATTAATAACATCAAGAAAACTCTAAAAAACCAACTAAGACAGAGAATTCAAATCAACAACATATATATAAAATATAATACAAAACATTACTACACTCATGATTAAGCATAGTAACGTTTTAGATACAACCCATTTCGGGGTTGCGCCAATGGAATTCCATTGTAATCTACTAACTCGTAGGCGCCCTTAGCAAGAAATCATTTGACAATATAGGGGCCATGCCATAATGGTTCAAATTTCCCTATACCTATTACATCAGCTTCCTGATCATAAATAAGGACCAAGTTTCCCTCTGAGAAAATGTGAGGTTGGACATGCTTGTCATATTACGCCTTTATATGCCTCTTATGTGCTTCGTTGGCCAATTGGGCTTCACGAAGCATTTCATCAAGATCTATGAGGTTAAAAAGACACGCTTCTTCATCTGAGGTGTCAGGTAACAAGTCGATTGCAAGTTTTAACGATGGTATTTCACATTGGATTGGCAAGATAGCTTCCAGACCATACACCAATGAAAAGGGGGTAAATCTGGTTGTGTTTCTCACCAAAGTTCGGTACGCCCACAAGGCCGAGTACAAGATCCAATGCCAATTTCATTTATGAACTCCTATAATTTGTTGAAGCATTCCTAGTTTAAGAACCTTGTTAATAGCCTCAACTTTTCCATTTGATTGTGGATAATAAGGAGTAGAACTATCATGTGATAGTCTTAACTTGGCAGTCAAATCAGTCCTCATGTGATTATGAAAATTCTTACCATGATTTGTGACTATAGCTTGTGGGACCCCAAACCGTGCAATGACATGATTAAAGAAAAACATTGCAGTTTTTTGTCGTGGATTGTTGAATGTAGGCATCGCTTCGGCCCACTTGGTAAAGTAGTCTACTGTGAAAATAATATAACCATGCCCCTGGGATGAACGAGGGTTACAAATCATGAAGTAAATGCCCCATTTCGAAAATGGTCCCACAGAGACAACAGGATGCATTGGCGCTGGAGGTTTGTGGATTTTACGATCAAATATCTGGCACGCATGACAACTTCTAACCGCGAGGATGCAGTCGTGAAATATGGTAGGCCAAAAGTAACCAGCGCGGAGTATCTTCTACATGGTAGCATATTCAAACAAGTGTCCACCACAAGCCCCAACATGACAATCATTTAAAACATTTTCGGCCTCCTCATGAGTGAGGCACCTTATTAAAATTGTATCGACACCACGACGATAAAGTGTATCGCCGTCGATAAGATAATATTTGGCTTGGTATCAAATACGTCGCTGGTCAGAGCGAGAGGTATCAGGCCGAAAAGTCTAGGTCTGGAGATAAATGATAAAATATTCATACCAAGGATCAAATGATCCAATTAGAAACAGAGACTCGTCAGGAATAGATGGTTCTGACGTAGTAGCAGCACTATCGGAGGGAAGGTCACAAAGAAGTTCAGCCAAAACTAAAGACTTCTTTGACTTGGATTTGATGAATTACAAATCAAATTCTTGTAAAATGACAATCCATTTTGAATACTTTCCCCCCAACAATTGACGTGATAAGATATAAGTCATGGGGTTTCAATTTGAAATGACAATGGTTTTCTAGAATAGGATATAATGGCGAAATCTTTGGACATCTTGAACAGCTGCCAGGGCAAGATTTTCTGCATACGAATACTTCACTTATGTATCATCGAGATTATGACTCAAATAATAGATTGGATGTTCTATCCCATTTTCTACTTGGACCAATACCATAGCAATGGTCATATCAGCCACGACGATATATAAGAAATAATCACTCTGATAATTGGGGGGATACATTAATGACGCCCATACAAGAGTATCCTTGACAACATCAAAATAAGCTTGTGCAACTTGGTCCCAATGGAAGGGAATTCACTTTTTCAAGAGCCAAGTAAATCCTTTAGCCATTTCAGTGTAGTTGGGTATGAACCTCCTTAGGAAGTTAGCCTTTCCTTGAAGTTGTTGTAACTGAAGCAAATTTGATGGCACAGGAAAATCAAGAATGGCCTAGACCTTCAATGGGTCTATTCAAATTCCTTCTTTTGAGACGATGATTCCTAGAAAACGACCAGAACCAACAAAAAACACACATTTATGTGGATTGAGGCGTATTTTTTAGTATCAGCAGCGTAAAAAGATAGCTCTCAAATGCATCAGGTGATCACTCCGATTTCATGAATGCGCGGGTAAATCGTCTAGATAGGGTTGAACAATGTGCTTGATGTCATTGAAAGCATAATCCATTACTCTCTGAAATGTTGCCCTAGCGTTCTTTAAACCAAACGGGAGTTTCCGGTAAGCGAATGTGCCCCAGGGACAAATGAATGATGTCTTCTATTAGTCCTCTGGGTGGATATTGATTTGATTGTAGCAAGAAATTCCATCCATGAACGAAAATATTTCGCATCCAGCACAATCATTAATAATCTGGTTGATAAAGGGAGTAGGATAGTTGTCTTTTAGACAATCAATATTGACATCTCGATAATCAACACAGACTCTGATGATTCCTTGTTTTTTCATAATAGGAACGATGTTGGAAACCCACTTAGTTAGTAGAACAGGGTAAATGAAACCAGCACGCAAAAGTTTTCCAACTTTTGTTTTAATGGCAACGCCCTTCTTCGGATGAACATGACGAAGGCATTGACATACCGGTTTGACATTACGGTACATATTAATAGTATGTTCAACGATGCTAGTATCTATGCCTCACATTTCCTCATAAGACCAAGCGAATACATCATGAAATTCACAAAAGAGAGAGCGATATGTTTCAAGTTATGATGGAGAACAAGACACACCGACATGAATGTTTTCTACAACGTTGGTTTTGGTCGAAATATCGATAGAAATGGTTTCTTCAATATTTGACATATTTCACTTGGAATCGATTGCATTAATAGGAAAAGAATTTGAAAATAAATTTTTGATCGATGGGTGATATAGTTCACTAAGATTATTTTCTTCATAATCAGGAAGATGGGAACAATGATGATAATATTCCCATGATTATCCTTTCGACATCATGGTTTCCAAAATATTTTCATCTGTCAAGAAAGTTGAGGAAAAATAATCAGATGGAGCACCAAAATATAATGAATGATCAACTGAAACAACCGGCGATGATGATTTTGGATTCGCTGCCCAAGCCATGTAGATTGATTGCTATGACAGCTCAATAGGGTTGGGTGACAGAAACTCATCCAACGTAACAATTTTAGAATCATCCATACTCTTCCTCAATCCATATGGAGTGGAAGATATCATGCAGCAGGTCTCTATACTTGTGATTTTTTCCGACGTCGCAGGCAGTGGTAATGCAAAGGTTCCCATGAGACTGAACCATTTAAGAGTCTTACACCAATGTTCTGAAGTGTGAGTTGGTGTACGTGAACTAACATAACACTTCTAGTCACCTGGGAACTGGAGGCAAAGAAGGATAGTTGATTGATGACTGTGATAACACATTTATGTGGAAAGGCGATCATTCTAAAATATGTAGAAACGATCATAGTCATAGCATATACCCATGGCCTTCCGAGTAAGATATTGTAGTCAAGGGGTCCGTCAACGACCTCAACTTCAATATTCAATGTTTTTCCCCCTAGTTCAAGATGCAGGGTATTGATAATACCACAAGGCTTATATGTACGTTTGTCGAAAGCTTTCAACGTTGTTAGTGATTGAGATAGACGTAGCAAGCCAAGTGACTTCCAACAGTTTAGAGACATAATGCACGTAGATGCTCCCTTATAAATAGTAGTACGATGAACAAGGTGATTGAGAACATTTAATTGGATGGAGAATTCCAATTCTGTTGTTAATTGCAGCACATAGCCCGTATGATTAAAGACTACGAGATTAGAATCAATCGGATCAATTCCACCAATTGCTTACAACAAAGCCTGTTTCTAGGAGGGAAAATTTTGTAGTACCTCAAGTGCTGACATAGTTGAAGGGGATTGAACCAAATCTTCAACTATATTATAGTTTTGAGCAACTCTGGCTCGAGGATTAAATGTTGATTTATGAAGGACTCCCTTCGGTGGCTTGATTGTCAATTCAGGAATAGCAAGTGGCGGTATTGATTTCGTGGACATATTCATGGTCGAGGTAGTAGGTTGATCAGTAGCTTGACTACTATAATCCTTATTATGTGTTGACACCAAAACATCTGTCGATGGCTTCGTGACAGATAGCATAAGCACTTGGGAACTAGAAGCTGGATCCTTAGCAACCAAATTTGTGTCTGGATTCGGAAACGGATCTGTTAACACAGCTGACGCATGTGAGGTCTTAACCATTTTTGAGACTTCAGCGTGGTGAGGACAATCTCAAACAAAGTGCTACTCATTATAGATTATGCATGGATAACGAGGTTTCCAATTTTCAAACAATTGATCAGATGATCTTTCCTGTGAGGTAGAAGTTTTCTTTTTCTTTGATTTCCCTTTTTCATACTTCTGGGTTGTTTGTCACTTTTTCCCTTGTCAGATGACACGGCATGGATTTCAAAAGAAGGCGCAGGATCAGATGCAGTAGTGTGATGTGTGCTTGCAGTACCAAGCATACCGTCTCTGGCATGAGAATCCTTTGATGGAGGAGGAACAGTAAAATTAGATCTCGACGTGTTAGGAATTTTCTCATAGAGCGTGCCAAACTGAGTATAAATCAAGTCTAAATATTGGGCACGAGAAATGACCTACTCTTCAGTGACAACACCACCCTTAGCCACATCCTCAGTTATAGATTGTAACAAGGACTTAATGAGCCACTCAGCAAGGATCTGATCAGGAACAAATGTCTTAAGCATTCTACGATGACGACGCCACTCATGAATATGATCAGAAATGTGAGTAGCATTAGTCTGTTTAAAATTATTCAAGAGTTCTGTTCCAGTTTTATATCGTATGGGTAACTGGAAGTGAGTGAAAAAGACAGTATCTAGGGTAGTGAAATTATCAAAATAAGATCTAGGTAACTCAATGTACCATTTTGTAGCTATACCAATGAGTGTACGCTGGAAAAGACGTAGTCGAATAGAGTCACCATTCGGAGAGTTAGAAGAACACCAAAAATGATAAATCATAACATGAGTCGACGGGTCTTCCTTAGGGTTTCCATTAAAATTAGAAATATCCGAGGGTAATTTATGAGGTATCATTGGCCACTAAGGAGCATATTTGATTAGGTCATTGGTGAGCCAGTTTAAATCTGGTAACTCTAAAGTTGCGACAAAGGGAAATATCGATTGAGGTGGGGTTGAGCATAGCCATGGTATGATGGAATTTCTTGGGAAAAATGCCTTTGTGCACCAGAATAAGGAATCCATTGCTAGTAACCCAGATAGGGGTTGTTTTGGTAGGCAAACGCTTGAGGATTATATTGACCAAAACCTGGATACGATACTTGTTGAAATGAAGGTTGTGGCATTTTTGTCTGTGGTTGCCAAGGGGTCTGTCCACCAATGTTATAACCTGGTTTTGGCTGCGACATCCCATAATATAGTAATCTGGCTTGTGCATAAATGATTTCAGGTACATGTGGTTGTTGTAAACCAACCGAAGGAGTTGAAGTATGAAGGCCCAATACTTGAGGGTATTGAGTTGAGGGACCCGCCTGAAACGGTTGAGGTACAACATTTTGAGTCTGTAATAGGGGTAAAGATGTATTAACAAGTGGATTTGATATGGGTGCAACAGTTTGAGTCGGTTGATACGAGTGTACAACCATTTGTGGTTGGATAGGCAGAGTGGGTTGTCATTGACAAACATTCATTTCGACATTAGGTTGACCAAATAACGACGGAGTACTGTCAAAGTGGGTGACCATAGGTTTCCCCCCAACATGAGGAGTATAATAATACAAAAAATATTGTTCTCCAAATGCAGGGAGTCCTGTTGAAATTTTATTAGATGGAATATTCCCATATGGACCAGCTTGATATTGCCCTGATGATGGATATAAAGGATCATTCTGTTCAGTACTTACTATAGGTTTACCAGTTAGAATACCAGACACTGACATTGGTGAATTCCATGGGTTTGAAGATGCACCAGAGAAAATTCTAGATAAATATTTATAACTTGATGGGACCATAGGGCCACCATGTAAATATGACTCTGGTGAAGTTGTGAACATCGATGGGGTAGCAAGGGCAGGTGTTGTCACAATTGGAACAGATGGTCCAACCGAAGATGTTGGTTCAGGCATGGTTACTTGACCAAATATATACCCTTTTGGATCGACGAGAATTTGAATAGGCATAGGATCAACAAAAGAAAAGGGAGGTGATTGAGGAAAAGACTCGTACAGGTAAATATCCACCCAAAAATGAGTTGGATGTAAAGGTGTTTTGTCTTGTGGTATCTCTTCAATCGAAATTAAACCAGGTGGAAGGATTTCACCATCAGGCCCAAAGTATATTTCAGGAGGTTGACTGCGCGATATGGGAGACTCAATGGCTACAATATATTGTGGGATGACCGATACAGGAACAACTTTCGGTCGTTTGACTTCGGGATGCAGATGTTCTAGAAAAAAAAGACAGGATCTGGATCAACTTCCAGTTGAACAACATCGGGTTCGAGAGGTATGATCTCACTGATTGGATGGACGTGACCATGGGTAGTTGTGAGGACTCCGTCTCGACAATAGTAGATGAACCAGGATTTGTAGAAACAACTTGTGCCAGCTCTAGTATATGTGAAGATGATGCCTCACCAGAGGTACTGATGGTACTATTTTTGGTAGAGCGATGTCGCCTTTGCCGACCAGAAGTGACTTCCAGGGGTAAAGTTGGTTTCAATGCAAGTCTACGTGAACGACGGGGAAAGTGATTTTATTTTCCACGATGAATGATTTATTTTATGACAAAAAAAAAATAAACAAAACAAAAGGGTAATGCTAGGCAAAAGGTTTACCAAGAAACTGTGAACTACATAATACCTCCTAGCGAACCAAGAAGTACGTGCAGGAAATCTCCCTGAATGTTGTGTTCGGTGTATCACAATTTACAAGGCGGCCAACTTGGTTCACTATGGATGGATAACAGCCTAAAATTTCCCCCCCAAATATACCCGAAGGTATGTGGAGGCCCAAGTCCGTATTAGCGTTGTCTAATGTGAAACCGCACAGTGAGAGTACCCCTTTATACTTTTCGTACTATAACACTGCCCGATATACCCGAAGGTACGTGGAAGAGATATGATATACTTACATATGTGGAGTGAGGTATCAAACTCGGAATGTATTGCAGACAATTAACGACAACTGCAATGTTTAACGACAATGGAACACGTCTCTATCCGAGACCTTCTAAATTTTATCGTTATGGTTCCAATGCTTTTTTAGGTAAATTGATGTAAATTTTAAGTTGATCTTGTTTATCAATTTTCCTTTCAAGGTTCACCGCAATGATGTGATGGAAATTCCTAAAATGCAAACTAAAATGATAAACAAACTTTTCAATTTTAGTTTTTTCAATGAAAATCCTAGCTACTAAGGGGAAAGAGCAATCATTTTTGAGAGAAAACAACAAAGAGCACAAACTAATATGCAGCTTTCCTAACTTGTTCCTATGCAAAACACACAATTCACTACATGCAAATGCAGGTTTTTCTTTTCTGTCCCCTTAATATGAATGCAAAAAGGAAACTATATGCATCAAATCAACAACAACAAAAATGTTTTCTTCTTTGAGAAACGATGAATTTAACAACAATTTATCTTTTAGGAAAAACGAAGAATGGAACTACAATTTTTCCTACAAGAAACGAAGAATTTAACGATAGTTTATTTTACAAAAACAAATGGATCTAATACAAAAATAAAATACTTTGAATTTTAATTGCCAATGATAAAGAAAAACACTTAAAGAGACATTGAAAAAGATTAATTTTCAAAGGAGGAAGAATCAGGAAAATTCATTGGTCTCTATGAGGTATCAGACAATTGAAAACATAGCAAACAAAACGCTGAGTGTGATGGCAATGACAAATTCAAAGGGAATTTTTTTGGCTAAGGAGACAATGCATTGCAAAGCACCCCTGACTGGGATACAGTGATATGCAAAGCACTGTGTCTTGACCAACAATGCGTTGGGCACAACAGAGATTCAAAATTCAAGCTACTAAACTCACTTCTAATGCAATTATTTGATTCAAAAGCCTAATAATTGATAGTAGATGCTACTGGGCAAATAAGAAGAGGCAAAAACACCAGGAATGATAAGGAAAACTCCCCGGTGGAGTTGCCAATTTTTTATGCAGAATTATGGATTACAAATAAAACACATTCCCTAAATGTGGTGCTATGCGTTTAGAACAACAGATCAAAGACTTTGCAGACACTTTCCCTAAGAGTAAATAGACACAAAAAAAGATAGAGGAACTTACTTGTGATCCAAGCACTTCGTATTCTCCTTCAGTCACTCTTACTGTAGCTTCCAATCCAACTTAGATCACCAAACTAGTTCTTGCAAGTATAAATACTAAAAAACAAAGAGATTGTAATATATAGATGCCTATTTATCTTAATCAGTTAAATCGATTGAACATGAAACATATATATCAGTTAAGAATTCATCATATGAAAAGTAGGAACATAAACAAATAAATATATGGGAAAATGAACAACAATCTTTATTAATGACTAGAAGGAGGAGGTTACAACTAGTGATCAATTTGATGTCACCAGCTCCAGCTTCATTCTAGCCTCATCACAATAAACATCACACCAGCATTATATCACTCTTATCACACACTCAATTGAGAATCCAACAACATTTCTTTACCAAATTGCTTTCTCCTCTAGCACTAGGATCTGTGCTCAATTTATAGGGCAACTGAAGGTATTTTCTCAATCAATGACTTTCTAATAATAGGCAAGACATGTTCTAAACTTAGAGGTGTTATATGTACACATGGATTAGAAGTTTGACACATATGGACTCTTCTAAAACGCTCCCATTTGACCAAAGCACTCTTGAATGTCAGGAAGTGCTTTGAAAAGCACCCTTGAATGGAGACAACTGTATATGCAAAGTAGTTAGTCCCTTGAGAGGCCACATTGATGAGCTCATAAGTGATATAACATATTCTTCAAATCTTGGAAACATTGCAATGGAATTCATGAATGGTTTGTTCTTGTCTTAGGGCATGTAGTAACTGAAATGATAGGGGATGATAGACCCTATTTCATTGGTTTTGGGGATGATGTCTAGTTTATCTAGGTCATTGGGAATGATGCCCAAATTTACCTATAACACACTTGTTAGAGGAGTTTCCCAGAGCCAAACTGTAATACATGGATTTAATCACTACTACAAGATTCTAATTTCTGTTTGCAACTTTGGAAAGTTAACTTGCTTCCCTATTCCAAAGCCCCACAACCTAATCTAATGGAGGTGGGGGAGAGACCTAAAAATATACAAATTCTAATTGATTTTATTAGCGCTGTGTTTTAAAGTTGTTATTTACTCAACGGGTAAATGGATGTGAAACTAATGAAGTTATGACCCGACTCAAAAATTTAATGCATTCGAACATGACATTTGTGATCTTTTCATTTTGATGAATTATAGCTAAAGTAAGGAGAGAGGTTATTCTTGAAAATATTAACTCCAAAATGCACCACTTCTAATTTTCTAATGCAATTCAAAGCCCTAAAATGTCAAACCATGTAATGTAATCTATGCATGATTTGCTTAAAACTATGCAAATGTAATATATGCACAATTTTCGTTCATATTATGAAAATAGGAATTCTAACTATGCAAATGTAATCTATGCAAGAGAATTCTTCAAAACAAACACAATATGGTTCCAAATCAACGAAAGAACAACAATGCTATTTTCCTTCACCAATGTAACTAAAGAACCAATCGAGTGTAAGTAAAGGAAATTGGGTGAAAATTCCAAAGATCAAAATTAATGACACTCAAAGGTGATTAACACTCAAACATAATTCACCTCCCCCCTCCCCCCCGATGTTTGAGGGGGAATTGTTTTTGCAAAAATGAAAGGAAAAACATGCAAAAATTGTTAAGAAATGGATACAAACCTCTTATTACTAACCAAACGAAATCAAATTAAGAATTTCTCAAAAATACAAATTCAAATTGACAAAGAATCTATAAGACTGTAAACAAGCTTAAGAAATCGTAAAAACAAAAAAATTGTACATACATCAGAGAAACCTTAACTTTGTCAAAAAAATTTACAAGGTTGTGTAGACAATAAATTTGATTTAGTTAGTTCACGTACACATTGGTGATAAGGACTAAGTGTGCATATCTGCACACTATTGCTAAAGAAAAACTGCCCAAATCTAAAAACTTAATAAAAAATAAAAAACAAAGGTTTCAAACTGGAAATTTCAATTCTTAAAAGGGTCTAAAGGTGTCAAGGGTCACAGAATGACATAAAGGATAACTCTCATTCCCCAACGAAGTTTCCAATTTATTATATCAGACTAATTGCTAATGCAGACAAAAACAATCTCCCTAGATTTCCAACAAAACCTAGTAACAAGCAGACAATCAAGCTAATATTTCCCTCCCTGAGTCTACCTTTGCTTGAATCATAAACTAGAAAGGAGATAAATTAAATCCATACCTTTTTATGGCATGCTTGATGAAGATCCTTGCTATGCTTGGATGCATCTCTTCAATGCTTGAAACATACCTGCAAACATAAAACCCAAAGGATCAAAGGCATATGCAACATAAATGATTCACTAAATCAAAATAATGATCAAGGATATTAGTAACTAACACCATGCCAATGGAAAAATAGAAATAACATAAAACATTCATCAATTTCATTAAACAATGTACTGGGAAAAAGATCTCATTTGTATTAATTCATAAATATAGAAGAGTTTCACAAACTTTTCCTTGATGAAGTGAATCTCCTCCCACAAGTCTACAATCCTTTCCTTGGATGATAAGATTTTCAACCTAATTTGAACAACATATCTACCTTCAGTGATCCTCCTCAAGCCTCTATCCTATAGTTGATTTATAGGCAAAGAGGAGGAAGTTTCAGATCCATATCTCAATGATGGGACCCACTAAAGGTGGTATTAAGGTTCCTTGAAGAATGGGAATTAGCTCCATGATCAGAGGTATTAGACTCGAATAAGCATGACCTCAAAGCTTTCAGTTGGGATATATTCACCCAACAAGGCTTCTAAATTCACTTTTTATTTTTACTTTTTGTTGAGTTATGCGTGCAGTCTATAGTGGAAGACAAAATGCAATTCTATGCAGGCATCAATGGTAAGAACTGTGAATGCATAGGAATTGGATAGGAAAGCGCGTAGGTAACCAAAAAGTAGGTTTTTGACCTTATTATCCAAAATTCTTATTTTCTTCAAGGTGTTTGAGTTGTTGACTTGCAAGGGAGTGCTTTGGAACACATTGGTAGATAGAAAAAGCTCCATTTAATGGTTAGTTGTCATGGTGACAAAATGGCGTGTAACGATATCTCCTTATTTATCTTTGTATCTCACCCCCCCCCCCCCACCAAACAAACACATACACTCTCTCCATACCTATATATCTCTCCCTCCCTACCTCCCTCTATCTCTCTCTTCTTCCCTCTCTCTTCCCCCTCCATCTACATCTTTATCTCCCTCCATCTCCCCTTCTTTGTTTCTCTATCTCACCCTCCAAACATAGACATTCTCTCTCCATATCTTTTTTTCTCTCTCTCCTTACCTCTTCATCTCTCCCCCCCCCACCCCTCTCTCTCTCTCTGTTTCTCTCTCTCGTGCCTCCTGTTCTCCTCTCCCCCTCATTATCTTTTTATCACTCCCTTGTCATTACGTCTCTCTCTCTCCACCCGTCTTTCTCTGTGTCTATTTTCCCCTCCCTCTATCTCCCACTCTAATTCCATATCTCTCTCTCTCTCTCTCTCAAGTCCTCTCTCTTCCTTCCTCTTTCTCCCTTTCTCTCCCACCTCGATCTGTCTTCTCCCCCATCCCTCTCTCTCTCTTCCCTCCAAATCTACCATTATCTGTTTCCCTCTCCCCTCCTCTCTCTCTCTCCCTCTCTCCCCCCTCCATCTCAATGTCTTCCTCTCTATATCTCTCTCTTCCCCTTATCTCCATCTTCCTCTCATCTCCATCTCTATATATTCCCTCTTTCTCTCCTCTCTCCCTCACTCTCTCTCCATCTCTCCTTTATCACTCCCTCTCTCTCTCCACCTTTATCTCTCTATGTCTTTGTTCATCCCTCTCCCTCCAACTCCATCTCTCTCTCTCCCTCCATCACTCTCCCCATCCAACTCCATCTCTCTCCCTCCCACTCTCCTTATCTCTCTCTTTCTTCCTCTCTCTCCCACCTCCCCCTCTCTCTACCCTATCATTATCTTTATCTCTTCACCCTCTCTCTCTCTTTCTCTCTCCATCTATATGATCGAGAATTGTCACTTTCTATAATTAATAATATATGTAATTTCTAGTATAATAATAGTACTTAGAATAGAGATGATTATTATTATAATATATTGGAATAATAATAATCAATATTAATTATTATTATACCAATAATAATATATAAAGAAATAACCTATTAAAGAAACAATAATATGTTAACTTTAACCAATTTCTTTTGATCCAATTGGTAGCTCTTTGCTTTAAATTTTACGTTATCTTTTACATTTTACTTTTTATTGTGAAATGAGTTATGGTTTTTGAGGTTGTGGTATCAATAAACCATGGTATTATCCCATGGTATCGTAACAAAAACTATTTACAAATTAATAATATCCATTGTAAAGTGGGGGTGAATATCTATGATTAAGAATTTCTTATATTTTAAGTTTGTTGTAAGTATTAAGTTTTTATGTGCTTATTAATTAAATTTAAATATGGATACAAATTCTTTATTAGTCTCCCAAAGCAAGACTCTCGCAAATGACCTTTACACAATATAATACAATGTGAATAATTGCCTTCACATATTTTATATCATAATTTATGGATATGGTTGAAATATTCAACTATGGTTTTTAGATATGTGTGTAGTGATTTCTTATTCTTAAGCTTTGGAGGAAAACCATCCAAAAATAAAATCCTTGAAAATAGCTCATACTGTGGTAAATAACATATTTACCATCAATTACTTCCAACCATAATTTAAGCAAGTATTTGCATAAATAATGGATATGAATAATATATAAATAAATATACTTACTAGGACTTACTTCCCACCACTATTTATGTTTTTCTCCGCACTTATGTAGGAGTAAAATTGTAAATGTGTAGACTTACTAGTGGTTACCACCCACCAAAATTTATGCAAGTTATGCAAGTTCTTTTGTGTGACTATAGGATGACCACTATTAATTTTGCATTTACCAATGCAAGTTTACTTATCCACTTCACATCTCAATTTATTAGTTCCGGCCAAAGCAAGGCTATAGGATGGCCACTATTAATTTAACATTGAGCAATGTAAGTTATAATTATTTATGCAATTGTTGTGAGAGCATAATTTCTAACTTGAGTTGGAGGGACTAAATTTTCTAAAAAACCAAATTATAATATAACAAATTGAATTTTATTATTTTTATTACTTTAAACTTTTTTTAATTAATTGACCCAACATTTAAATGTTTACTATAATACAATTATCTTATGTGTTTAATAGTTATTTTATCATACACGTTGAATTTGAATGGATCATAAATTTACCTTCAACAAAAAAATTTACCACATTAAAATTTCAAATCAGGAAAATTTTAAACATCTTAACTCTTTACTATAGTCAATAACATTTCGTAAAATAAAGTAAAAAGGTTAATTCAAGAGAGAATCAAAAACTTGCTCCAAAATATTTTAATATTTCTTTTAATTAAGTATTTATAAAATGAATATATAAAAATAAAACCATATCTTATGGATATATTAAAATCCCTAAATATTTCCAGGTCAAAGTTGTAATATTTGAAAATTTTGTTATCATGCCATGTAAAAGATATCATTAAATCTAATATCAATATTAATATATTATAATATTAATATTGTAAATTTAATAACTTAAGATTAATAAAATATTAATTTTTTTTATATTATAATATTTCATGATATATACTAACTTCTAGATATATATGGGAAAGAAGAACAAAGAGAGAGTGATAGAGGTGGACAGATAGAGGAGTGAGAGGAAGGGAGAGAAATGAAGAGAGGGGAAGGATGAGAGAGGAGGAGAGAGGGAGGAATAGAGAAATGGAGTTGGAAGAAATAAGAGGGACAGAAGAAGAATCACATAGAGAGAGAGAGAGAGAGAGAGAGAGAGAGAGAGAGAGAGAGAATATGTTGGGATTGAGATAGAGAGATAACGAAGGAGAGATAGAGAGAAGAGGGGGAGAGAAGGAGAGATAGTGACAAAGTTGAAGGGCTCAGAGAGAGATAGAGACAAAGAAATGAGGGAGAGAGACAAAGGGAGGTGGAAGAGAAAGGGAGAAAGATAAGGAGAGAGGAAGGGAGAGAAAGAGGGAGGTAAGAAGAAAGCCACAGAGAGAGAAAGGTGGAGAGAGAGAGAAATGAGTGATAAGGGAGATGGAGAGAGGAGAGAGAGGGAAGAGAGTGGGGGGGGGGAGGGAAGAGAGTGGGGGGGGGGGGAGGGAAGAGAGTGGGGGGGAGAGGGAGGGAGAGATAGATAAATATGGAGAAAAAGTGTGTATGTTTTGTGGGTGATATAGAGAGATAAAAGAGAGACAGAGAGAGATAGATATATAGATGGAAGTTGAAGAGAGGGAAGAAGAGAGAGGTAGTGAGAGGGAGAGATAGATAGATATGGAGGGAGAAAGCATGTGTGTTTGGGGGGATTGAGATAGATAGACAAAGAAGGATAGATGGAGGGAGATATAGATATAGGTGGAGGGGGGAGAGAGGGAGGAAGAATTCTTGCAAGGAGATGAGGAGTGATTTCTTGCATTGAAGCAGATAAATTGATGGAGAGGAGAGAGGAGGAATGAAGAGAGAAAGAAGGAGAGGAGTGAGGGAGGGAGAGGAGGGTAAGAGAGAGAGAGAGAGATGGAGACACAAATATAGAGGGGGAGAGAGGGGGGAAGAGAGAAGGAGAGAGGGAGATAGTGATAGGGTTGGAGAGAGAGAGAGAGAGAGAGAGAGAGAGAGAGATGGGGGAAGAGAGAGGGAGATAGGAGAGAAAGTACTTGAGAGAGAGGAGGAGAGAGGGAGGGATAACGAGGAGTTTAGAGGGGGGGGGGGGGAGATATGGATTTGGAAGGGGAGAGAGGGAGGGAAGAAGAAAAACATACAAAGAGAAAAGTGGAGCAAGAGAGGGGGGGGGGTGAAAAGGAAGAGATAGAGAGACTGTGTGTGTTTAGTATGAGATAGATAGACAAAGGAGGAGAGATGGAGGGAGATATAGTTATAGATGGAAGGGGGAGAGAGGGGAGAATATTTACTTGCACTAAATGCATTGAATTCATGGTAGAGTGTGATTTCTAATCATATTATATTGCTTGCACTTGATGCATTGATTTCAATGCATATGTTGATTTCTAATGCTATTTGAATGCTTACACTAGATGCATTGATTTCAGTGTAGATGTTGATTTCTAATCCTATTTGATTTTTTTCACTAGATGCATTGATTTCACTATGGATGTTTTCTAATTATTTTTCATTGCTTGCACCAAATACATTGATTACAGTGTATATGTTGATTTTTGATCGTATTTTATTGCTTGCATTAGCTAGATTGATTTTAGTGTAGATGTTTGTTACACAGCATTTTTTCACTATCCCTGCAATCCCCATCTCGCCCATTGTAGGGTCATTTCTGTGACCAATAAGTAGTGTCATGCCTTGCAAAGACCATCATTTTGTCCCTTTACATGAGATTAACATTCCTCTTGTTGACAATTCCCTGAGCAGAGACTCAAAAACCCCTTTTTTTGCCTTGGCAAGGGTAATCAGTTATGCCCTCGCACCGAAGAGGAAAATTAACACTAGGCTCGCTCCAACTGGTGCTCTGTCCTAGTTTGACACCCACACCAAGCTGTTTATGGAATGTTTTTTAAAAATAGAGGCGAAGATTCCACTCCAACCACCTCGAGGATGAGTCATTGGGAGTGGTTGAACTGATAAACCGCAGACTACCTCCTTTAGGTTTATGGTTTCCACCTCTTATGGGAACTCCCTAAAGGATAGGCCTCCCTCCCACCTTTGTAGGGATCATAACCTCCTCCTTTTACTCTATAAAAGGAAGCTATCTCTCTTTGCACAAACTAGTTGAACAGCTGAAGAGCTGAACTTGGAGAATTAGACATACTATAGCTGAATGACTAGAGAAGATAGAAGGAATTACATTGAGGAATCTTAAGTCCATGCCTTCATCCCGTCTGAATTCCCTGACGAGCATCTGAGACGCACTTCGCCTGAACCCCGCTGGAGGAGACTACAACGTCAAAGCATTGGTTGTAACTCTTCCTTATATTCATTTATATACATGACTACTGTTTGGTTCCACTGTTGTGTTATGATACTTGTTTAACGCAATATGTTTAGCCCTCTTTGACTAGTTAATAGTTATGAATGAAATGTTGTCATCTTGTATGTTGTTCTTCTTCTTTTTTCTTTGTGCAGGTATCCAAGCGTAATGGCGAACGGATTGTGACTTGTCGAAGCAGGAGAGAGAGGCCACCACTACTACAACAACAACAATAGAGTTGGATTCTAGGTAGATCGATCTACCGTGTCCCTTGTTCATTCAATAATTAGGAAGCAACACTTTAGCGTGTCCCTTTGTTTCTAGACCCACTCTACGGCTAGAGGGATCGTCTCTGTCCACAGAGAGGATTTACATGCATAAAAAATTAGTGACTCCACTGGGGATTAGTGTGAGTTTTTCGTTTCAGCTTGTTGGGTCGGCTTCAGTCGTTGACTTTCTTGTCTGTCTTTTTCCTGTTTGTTCCTATGTTTTTCATCAATTACGATATTTTGTTTTTGCTTGAAGTGGTAAGTCTGGTCTTGGTTGGGAGAAATTCTTTGTTTTTTCCTTTTCAGGAATTGGCGCTTTTATTTTTCTGACAGTAGCGACGATTGGCGCTAGTTGTGAGTTAGCAACCCACGCCAATTGGCCAATGGCGCTAGCTTTCAGTGAGCAAGTCACACTAGTTGGCACTAGTTTCACCCACAAAAGTCATGCCAATTTCAGGGTGTGTGAAAAATTAAGGTTTTTTCCCTAAATCCTTCACCAGTGTGTCTTACCCTTCCAGTGCTTTTCTCTGTATGATTTACATGTTCTCCCCTTTACTTTTTCACTTGTGAGCATATATTACATTGCTCGTTGTTCCACTGAAAAGTCTTCTTTCTATGGTTGTTTGATGTAAAAGGGAATGAATGCCTTGTTTTGAGCCCATGCTTTGGAAGTTCTCTTTTTCTTGAACTCATGTGTCATGTATCCTTTTGAGGAATTTTGTTACAAAGTGTTTAAAACAACAATTGCATTCTTAGTGTTTGTTTGCATCTCTTTTGCATTCATCCTTCATTAAGAAAATTTACGTTCATTTAATTTTCGTCTCAAATTTTTCTTTTCGTTAAAGTGCATTAGATCACATTGCATTGAAAAGTCATTGTTGAGATTTATCATTGAACTTAGATTACATTGTTTAATGATTGAAAACTAAAGGTCGCATTGAGTTCATTCTCTTTCATTAAAAGCGTGCATTAAGTAGATTCTCATTTCATCGAAAAATGTATTGAGTGCATTCTTATTCTTTCAAAAGAAAAAGGAAAATTGTGCATAGATTACGATTGCATAGTTTTCAAAAAAGAGAATTTTGCATAGATTACATTGTATTATTCGCATCGTTGAATATTTTTTATTACTTTTGAATAGTGAAAGTCATCTAGTTTGGAAAATTTTCCTTTACTGTTTGTTGCATCATTGTTTGAGACTCTTCCCTTAACTAGGTAGCATTCATCGAATTGAAAGATTTATTTTCTCATATAGCTGCATATAGGAGATTGTCAGATGACATTCAATAGGGCCTTGAAACTGAGACATAAATCAAGATCAAATTTAAAATTTATTCAATCAACCTAAGGAAGCATTGAAACTTAACACAACATTTTAGTGGTCTGGGCTAGAGACGTGTTCCGACGTCTTAAAACCTAGTAGCTGTCGCTTGCCATTTGGCTTTAGACAACGCTAGTATGGACTTGTGCTCCCCGTACCGTCGAGTATATAAAGGGAGACCCCTCTAGGTTGCAATCCTTTTGATCCACAGGAAGCCGAGTTTACCGCCTTGTAACTGTGATACACCGAACACAGCATTCAGGGAGACTACCTGCACATACATTAAGTCCTTGGTCATTTCTCTTTCATTTGATCACCAAGGTGTATATGGAAATTCACGGAAACTTGATACATCCTCTTGCTTAGAGTACCTGAGTAGTCATTTTGATCTTTTCGTGACTCCTTAAAAAGAGAAGAGATCGCTGAGCACTTGTCCTTTCATGCTCGTTCAACCTGAAAGTGATAGAGTCACCTTTTACCTGTTTCTCGACTCTTAAAATATGAAACGACAGAGTTTTTTTTTAGTGTCTTAACAAATTCACTATCCACGAAATATTCCTAGTTAAAGTTATCTTCCTTAGTGTTTTTTGAGGGTTGTTTTCGATGGAAACATTTCCGGAGTTTACCAACCAAGGAATCCCCTCCGAGGGGAATCCTTGTCCTTTTCCTACTTTTGGGAATGTTGGTGCTCCTTATATGGCAACATTGTCCCTTCCTGGGTTAACTGTTGGTTTGCCTATGTGGTTGTTCTCGACCTCTGTGGTCTCAAGTATTCCACCCTCTGTACAACCATCTCCTCCCCTTGAACAGCATCATGTTGCTTCTAAGGTAGACCTCTCCCCTTCTTCGCCTATTTCTTCGTCCTCCTCTTCTACTTCGCCTAGTGAAAGTATGGATTCCAGTAACCAGGTGGCTAATAAGAAGAAGAAGAAGACAAAGAAGAAGAAGTCAGCTAAGTGAGAGGCTAATGCTGCAGCTATTATGCCTAAGAAACCTTCCCTTGATAAACCATCCAACCTTCCACGGAAAGTCAAATTCCCTTGCATGTTGTGCAAAGGTGACCATCTTCTTCAAGACTTCCCTAGCATTCCCAAGGTACTTGAAGCATGGTCCGATGCCCGTCCGCAGTTGCCTCTGGCTTCTGGAAGTCATCTTGGTGGTGCTTCTTCGACTAGCCATGATAAGACTCATAAGAAATAGGGTAAGATTACCAATCCCTGTAATTTGTGTGAAGGGCATCATCCCATTCACCTTTATCCGTACATGGATGAAGCCAAGAGAGTGTCGAACAACTCTACTGTTTCTACACCCTGCCTTCCGGTTGGTTACCAGAAGCTTTCTTCGAGTCCTCCGCTGGTTGATTCCACGATTGGTCAAGAGTCATATTTGGTCGATCCCACTCCCTTGAAAATTCAAATTCATGAATCCATTCTCGACCAACCATTGTCAGGGAATCGGTCGATCTGACCCCGCCTGTGGTTCATCAGGTTTTTTCCATCGAGAGTGGACCCCATCCCCCTCACGTTCTTCTTGTTTCATCAGATTTCTCAGACTTGGAGACAGATCCTCCTGTCCCTGTGACTCAAGAGGTTTCTCTTCCTGATCCCATGTATGTGGTCTAGGAGGATGCTCCTCTTTCTCCGATAACACCAGGGGATGACCATCTCATTTCTATGGTACCCCCTCCAAGTAGTTTGGTCACTTCCTTCGATTAGAGTTGATTTTCAGGATATCGCCTTCCTTCTTATGTGCCTTTCGAGATCACGGTATAGGCCTCCCATTGGTCGTACCCAGCACCATTATAGATGAAGGCGTGTCTGTTAGTATTCTGTCTTCAACTACTTGGCAAGATTTTGGTTCTCCACCGCTTGGGCCTGTTACGCAGAATCTGTTGGCTTTTAATAGAGGAACCAGTCAACCATTAGGGATCCTTCCAAATTTTCCTATTAATTTGGGAGGAAAAACCGTCTATATAGACGTGATGGTGGTCCAAGGTCCCTTGGATTTTATTTTACTCTTAGGACGTGACTATGCTTATGCCATGGGCGCGCTTGTCTCTTCCCTTTTTCGTGTGATCTGTTTTCCACACAAAGGTCGGATCATGACCATTGATCAGCTTTCATTATTTGGTCCCGACGTTACATCTGGTCCACCATCGTCCCTTCCGGGTCTTTATCCGCTAGTTGTATATTCCCCGTCGCAGGTTAATTATGTAGCTACTTGTCCCATGCCCGCATCCAGTGATAGTGTCGTTGTGCATCGTGTGTTGGGGGCATTGGGTCCTGATTTCCAAGATGTTGTTCTCCCATCATATGTGAACTTCTTGGAATCCATGACTTCTTATTCAACATGATAGTTGTCTTCGAAGCAGAGTTCGTTTTCTTGTGTCAAGCTCCTTAAAAAATGAAACAAGGTCCTCAGAGCACAGTTCATTTTCTTGTGTCAAGCTCCTTAAAAATAAAACAAGCTCGTCTGAGGATAGTTCATCTTCTATGTCAACCTCGTTAAAAAAATTAAGTAGGTCATGAGGATGGTTCTTTTAGTGTGTCAACCTTGTTAAAACAATGAAACATGTTCTTGTTCAATTCGAGTCTTTGATACGATCTTGTAAAATCCCAGTCGAGTCTTTCTCTTGATCTCGTACATTGAACCTTCAGTCCATCTTCCTTTCATATGGACTGAAGCTTGGGGGGCATGTGCCTTGAATTGAGTCACCATGCTGGGGGCATGCAAATATTTTTTCAAGAATAGTTTATCTTTGTTTCAAGCTTGTGTAAAAATGAAACCAATCCTAAGCATAATTTATCTTTTTTTCAAGCTTGCGTAAAAATGAAACCATTCCCTCTCGTGATTGCCATTTTATCAGCCTATTTTTCCACATGAACCTTGTTTTTCTCATTCCACCATCACTATCTACTTAGCCGATCATATGCCTTCACTTGGTTGTTTTACCCATTCCCAAGGAACCGCTGCAATGAGTAGTCTTGTTAGCCAGCCTCTTGACCTTTACTTGTCTGAATAGTTCCACCATCACTGGAACCAGTTGCTACCCTTAATACCACTCGTTCCTCCAAGAGGAGTCAACTTTCAAATTTTTTTTGACTCTCTAAAACTGAAAATATTGTCGAGACTCTTGTCATTTCAAACTCATTAAATGGTTGTGAAACGATATCTACCCAGCATACGTTTACCCCTTTTTCGAGTTGGGATAGATTATTTACGAAAAGGAATACCTTAGCCTATTGCGACTAAGAGGTTCTTTCAGATATTGTTTTCTACCTTTTCAGATCTGAGAGACTATTTACGAAAAGGGCCATGATGGAGTTTTCTTTTCTGCCTTATTTTCAAACTCTCTAAACATGAAAAGATGTCAAGTTCTCCCTTTTTCAGACTCATTAAACCTTGATGGCATCGGATTTCGTCACCATGACGTTACTCGAGTTCCTCCTTCTTAGGGCTCGTAAAATGTACTAGGTTGGATTTGTCTGAAGGGAAAACTTAAAGCACAAGCATATGTTATCCCCTTCAAGCTTGTTTTAAAAAAATAATTGGGGTACTCACCAGAAATGGTGGGGGAAAATGGAACCAAGTTTTAGTTATGTTGGCAGTATGTCGCTCTTGAACATGGCACTTGTTTGCATTCGTGTCGGGTTGGGAACATCTCATTTCATCATTTTTTCCTCCATGGGTTTGGGTAATCTCTTTTGACCTCTCATATGCTCTTTGCTACGTCGTCATGACCTCAGATCCTTTGATGTCAAATACTGCCAAATCCAGTGTCGTGCTGCTGATATGTTCAAGAGAAGTTTGCCTCTACAGTTTTCAACCTCCCTCTGATTCTCTGTTGATCCTGATTCACTATTATCATGTTCCTCTGTCTCGTGTCAATGATGTGGGAAACATTATGGCCCACTTTTGATCAGGTCACTTCCTGTCGACTTTAGCTCATTATCCAGGAATTTGATCTAGAGATTCTATTCTGGTACCTTGGAGCCTGCATGCCTTAATCGAAGGTTTTTCACATTCGACACAATGTCCACATCATTGTCCTTCGATTGAGTGATTTTGCGGATGTTCGACGCCAGATCACTATTAACATTCCATGGATTGTACCAGTTTTACCTTGAGAGCCATTGTCATCATTGGTGGTTTCTCTCGTGCCTGTTAACAACTTTCATCATTGGCTGGTAATCAGGTAATTTTCTTGCATGTTCGACTTCAGCTCATATATTCGCATGTTTGAATTTGTACTTGTTCAGGTCGAGATGGAGCACAAGACCCTGGATTTTTTCTGATAAAATCCAGGCTGCGGATTTTAGTGGATTATTATGACTTATTACATGACTCTTTTGATTGGATGGCTAAGACCATACCTAAGTCTATTTGATTGATCCTTACTTCTGGATGGCTGCGTCCATACCTCGAATCTTAGTTTTTATATATACTCTATTATGGATGGTTGTGCCCATCCCACATGTTCATGTATCAGAGATATCAGTTGTATATGTAATTGCAGGTTTTCCAACAGCGGTGTTTGGTTCGAACGCATTCTCATAAAGCATTTCGCCCCTCCCTCTCCCTCGGACCTCATGCTTTAAGGGGCATCTATTAAACATCATTTTGTCACTGTCCCTGCGATCCCCATCTCGCCCATTGGAGGGTCATTTCTATGACCAATAAGTAGTGTCATGCCTTGCAAACTCCATCATTGTGTCCCTTTACATGAGATTAACATTCCTCTTGTTGACAATTCCCTGAGCAGAGACTCAAGAACCCATGTTTTTGCCTTGACGTGGGTAATTAGTTATGCCCTCACGCCGAAGAGGAAAATTAACACTAGGCTCGCGCTAGCTGGCGCTCTGTCCTAGTTTTCCACCCGCGCCAAGCTGTTTATGGAATGTTCTTTAAAAATAGAGGCAGAGATTCCACTCCAACCACCTCGAGGATGAGTCATTGGGAGTGGTTGAACTGATAAGCCACAAACTACCTCCTTTAGGTTTATGGTTTCCACCTCTTATGGGAACTCCCTAAAGGATAGGCCTCCCTCTCACCTTTGTAGGGATCATAACCTCCTCCTTTTCCTCTATAAAAATAATTTATCTCTCTTTGCACAAACTAGCTGAAGAGCTGAAGAGCTGAACTTGGAGAATTAGACATACTATAGCTGAATGACTAGAGAAGATAGAAGGAATTACGTTGAGGAAGCTTGAGTCCATGCCTTCATCCCATCTGAATTCCCTGATGAGCATCTGAGACGCGCTTCGCTTGAACCCCACTGGAGGAGACTGTGACGTCAAATCATTGGTTGTAACTCTTCTTTCTATTCATTTATATACATGACTACTATTTGGTTCCACTGTTGTGTTATGATACTTGTTTAACGCAATATGTTTAGCCCTCTTTGACTAATTAATATTTATGAATGAAATGTTGTCATCTTATATGATGTTCTTGTTTTCTTGTTCTTTGTGCAGGTATCCAAGCGTAATGGCGAACGGATTGTGACTTGCCGAAGCAGGAGCGAGAGACCACCACTACTACAGCAACAACAACAGCGTTGGATTCTAGGTAGGTTGATCTACCGTGTCCCTTGTCCATTCAATAATTAGGAAGCAACACTTTAGTGTGTCCCTTTGTTTCTATACCCACTTAGGGCTAGAGGGATCGTCTCTGTCTGTAAAGATGATTTACCTGCATAACAATGTTGAATTCTAATCTTATTTGATTGCTTGCACTAGATGCATTGACTTTAGTGTAGATGTTGATTTCTAATCTTATTTGATTGATTGCATTAGATTCATTGATTTCAGTGTAGATGTTTTCTAATCTTATTTGATTAAGTGCATTAGATGCATTGATTTCAGTGTAGATGATGATTTCTGATTTGATATAACTCAATGTATGATGGTACATTAACTTTGATTAGATTAACAATGTGCATTAATTCCACTGTAAGCACAAAAATATGATTTACAGTGTGCCTTGATTTTTGTGTTATATTAATTCAACCTATTAATATTGGAGAGAAAGAGAGACAAGGTATGATATTTACTACAATATTGGAGTTAAAGAATTGAATGGTTTAAGATATGAAACAAATAATTTCAAGAGAAATCTTAATGCAGTAAACTATTAAAACTACACTTCAAAATATATTTAGTAATACCTTAAGAATTATCAACTGTCAAAAGGTTGATACCTAAAATTAAATACAATTAAATGAAATAAATGTGCAGTATCAATCCTCTTGCAAACTATTGACAATATTATCTCCCTTCTTCATTACCAACTAATTACTAACAAAAAATTGCATACACATATAGAAATATAACACAACAATTGCAACATTCAGAAACATTAACATCCAAATTCAAACACATAAACACACAAACCACTCAAAGCAAAGCTCAGAGGTACAAACCATTGAAGGTAAGCAACAAAAACAAAATTAAAGAAGAGAACGATATAGTCATGTCAAACAAAGAAAACATAATGCAAATTTCAAAGTATGAAGTTTATCTCAAACATATACATAATAATGATAATCTAAAAATGTGTCATTGTTGCCCTCAATTGGAACCAACCTAGATCCATCTAAATCTGGATATATCATGTGGTGAGAGGGATCAAATCCCTCAAGGTGCAAACCTTTCCTCACATTCTACACTCCAAAAAGAAGGTTTGCACCTTAATGTGGAATTACTATATAAACTATTTTTGTATATGGATGCCCACTGGAGGAATTTAATGTGAAACATGCTAGAAACTTGAAATTTGTTATTTTTATTATTAAATAATGAATTAAAAATCAATTTTTATTATTTTGAAAAAGGAAAAAAATATTAATCATTGCATTAATAATTATATAATATTATTAAGTTTGAAGATTGTATATATACCCATGAGGTGTAAATCAATTGGTTTGTGTGGGGTTTAGTTTCCACCAAGTCAAGGTTCAAATCTCATGGGGAGGGATTAAGGATGAGAGCCACCTTTGGGGGAATTAAACTATGCCAACGGGCAACCAAGCTTCACACATAAGAGGCAATACAAATATATTATAATTTAGTGGTCAATTGTCTTTAAGGATAACTATTATTGATTATCATTCACAAATACATGTTCTATTATCATTATTCATCAGAAGCCATGCCAACTAAAATAAATCACTAGTGATTCTTAAGTGAGTATTATTTTAGTATAACTCACTACCTTGGGTCATTAACTTGTTCTTTACGTACGAGGAAGAAAAGCTTTTAACTAATAAGTAGTTTTAAATGTTACTTTAAGATTTGGAAAAAAAAAAAATGATTTCAACTTAGATAGTATCCTTGGTACCAACTACACTTTTAACTTAAATATCATCCCCCAAAATAGTCAATATCCCTTGTAATCATTGATGAAACTACTTTTTATAGAGTCCCATGTTTTTTAATAAGGTTATGATGAGCCCATCAAGCTAGGCTAAAAGATGGATGTCCCACACGTGTGAAAGTGTTTGTTGACCAATATTAAGGCTCCATCTAGCTTTGAAACTCAATTAATTCTCCTAGTTTGGCATGTGAGCCGTTGCATTGGGCTCATGAGTATAGAGGCAATCCCTCTCACTTAACCTTGGGTCTCATTGGTAACCATTGGTAACGTGTGAGGTCTATCAATTCTCCTAATACAAATAAAAACATTTGAGGTGGTTTCTTGTGCCATTTGAGTGGTTGGGAAGATGGTTTGTTATACTTGCACTGGGTTTTAGTCCTTGTAGAGGGACATGTTGGCTCGTTGTGATAAGACTTGAAAAGTAGGCACCCCCTAGGATATAATCCACTTTGGTGGGATCAAGATGTTGCACCCTAGGATAGAGTCTACTCCAATAGGGTTGAGACATCACCCCCTAGGATATAGTCCACTCTAGTGGGGTTGGGATGCCTCAACTCTTATTATGTCATAAGTTATTGGTATATTTGGCTTGTTGGTTGTTGGATATACTCTTGGTATTATAGTTGCTTTTGGAAGGTTGATCATGAGCCTTGTCCATATTATCCTAATGAATTATGGATTCATTAGTTAAAAGTATACAATAAAATTTAAAATAATTTGTTCTAATGATTGAGAGATAAGTTCACACTCTTTCCACCTAAATTCAAAACCCTAACTACACTTTAACTCATATGGTGTGGGCAGAATGGTAAAAATTCTTATAAATGAGAATCCTTCTTAAAAGTGTCTCAACTCTTAAGTAACTTATTAGTTATTCAAATATTTTTAACAAATTACTAATTTTTTATAATTAAAAAAAAACTTTAATTCAATAAACATTTCATTCTGCCTTTTATTATTGTTAGTTCAAAATTTCAACTTTTTATTAAATACAAATTTTTTTACTCTTATATTTTTATTATTTAATAACTATTTATCGTATATTAATTCAAAACCATCGAGCCTTCTTGAATATACCATGTCTCTCCACCTTCTTGGTCCACTTTACAATTCATGTCATTCAATTAATATGGGAAGACATTTTCAATTTGAGTAAATTGAAAAACAAAAAAAGAAAGATAAGAAGGCATATTCACTTTGCATAAATTCAAAAACAAAAAAAGAAAGATAGGAAGCCATCTTCGCTTTGCATAAATTAAAAATAAAATAAAATTGTGAGGCATTTTACTTTGCATAAATTCAAAAAAATATGAGCTGTTAATTTTGCATAAATTCAAAACATAAAAAAAATAAGAAGATAGGGGCATTTTCACTTTGTATAAATTCAAAAAGAAAAAGAAAAATGGAGGCATCTTCTTCTTTTTTCAGAAGAAAAAAACGTTGTATATATTAAAAAAATATATGACAGTACATGATCAACAATACTTTCACACGCTGTTTATTTAAAAACAACTAGAAAACCCCATATACCAAATACATCCAGAATACACTTCTGAAGAGAAGTTATTCCATGTTCATGGCCATCAATATAACTGGTAGTATAAAACATACCCACGAGATCATCCCTGTAGGCATCTTCACTTGCATAGACTCCACATTTTCAATGAAGAGATTGTTTACAGGCAAGACTGGAATTTGACAAGGAAAAATTCCCTGTCATTTGTTCCAAATTTAAATGATTACAACGGGTATTACAGTTACCTAAGCCTTCAAATTGGGTGATTCAGATTTGAAATTCCTACCTAGTTTCCAGTCTTTATTCCCTTCAAAATTATATTCGGGTTGGCCCTCAGCTAAGGTATTGCATTCACTCTCTTTGTCCATCTGGCTGAGGAAAGAAAACCCGCCGCACCCAATATTGTCCATCTGGCTGAGAAAAGAAAACCCGCTTTGGAAGTTTGTTATAAAACCTAGCAAGCACCCAATATGGATTCTGTTTGTTTATCTGGTTCGGAAACTATTCCGTGCCAACATATCTTGAGATGGGTGTCTTCAATGAGTGCCAGGTTGAGATGGGTGTCTTCAATGAACTGTTGTTGATGATCAACAGGTTGAAATGGCTATTTCACATTGCTTTAGCAGGGGGTGAATGAAATGAAACAGTAACAAATTCCGTTAATTTACCTGCTCCTCTAGCAATTACGTGCAGACTTAATCTAAACAATCTCACTACAGGCTTGCTTCTTGTGGGCGTATTCAAGGATTGGTAGGGAGGTCCACTCATGATGCAGTTGTTGATTTCAAGTGCGGTTGGCTGGTTGGGATGGTTATGTAGTCTTGCTTTTCGCACTGCCTGGGTTAAGTGAAATGGCAACAGGTTGTTTAATTTTCCTGCAATATGGCCATTTTTATTGCAAATATGTTAAAAGAAAGGCTTCATCTGGAGATGTTGGCTCCATCCTACTGCAATGCCTTCTTTTGAAGTCTTTTGCACTCATAGGCAAAATATAGGAATGCAACATGAGATCAAGTCTATTCAGGAATTCAAGCTGGGGTGATTGGACAAAACTGTTGGAAAGATCTTTCAGGGCTAAAGATTACTGATTCGGAGGTGTCAGAGTCATGGATACGGCACTGGCTCCTCAATAGTACCCAGATTCAGAAAAGTTGTAGTCAACCTTAGAGTAACTTCCTGGTTGAGAGTAGATGAGATGGTTTCTCTGATTCTCTGGGAGGAAGAAGGGGAGTTAGAGATGATATTGTGGACAGTAAAGGAAGTAGGTTTGCTGCCATGTATTTCTAACCGGAGCTTTGGTCAATTACAATGCCCATAACACCGATGATTGCCATGTGCTATAACTTTAACAGGTACTCGTCAAGGGCTCAGAAACTTGTAGTTTAGTGGGTTGTGTCAATTTGATTTGCTCTATTGGTTGGGCTGTGCTTATTGAAATGGTTCATTATATAATATGCATCCCACCTTCTAAGCCTATAGTGACTGTGATCATGAAAGCTGTTGGTATTGGTTTGGTTATGGAAGCCTTTCATTAGCATTTGGGTAGATTTCATTGTCAAAGAGAACCAAGCCTCTTATGCTTTGGGCAGTGATAGTTTTGGAGATGGTGTGCATTGTATTGGGCAACGCAGAAGCAGGAACTTTGGGTATAAGTCCTTTAAGAGATGCTAATATAATATTCTTCAGAACCTGATTTGGGTGAAGTGGGGAATTGATATTTCTTCCTTATAAAGGAGCTGTATATCATGCCTTTATGATCAGTATGAATCTTATTTACTCTGGATGCTATGTTATCCACCGATATTACTAGTTAGTATCAAGCAATTTTATTCAGACTTTATTTCTTTCTGTTTATTATGATTGAACTGCTTCCTTACACCTTCTATAAAGTGGTGTTATGATACAATTTTCAATTCTTCAAACTAACCCTTACACAATTAATTGTGTTACGGATACTTTATTTGGCTTCCTTTGTTACTGATTTAAATCTTTGGTGTCTTTTGGGTGATATAGAAATGCAGCCATGCTGTCTATATAATAAACTTGTATTAGGAAACCCAATTACAAGCAGCAAATGCATACAAAACAGTGGTTATACAAATGAACTTTTAACACAAGAAAATCCTCAGAGGCTTGAATTTAAGAAGGTTGTCAAGCAACTTTGACAAAGCAACCACAGAGAAAACTCCTAGATGGACTCGATTTGGAGGTCTTAATTATGCAAATTTCAGGTTTTACTACCATAGCAACATTTCATATGAAAGAAAATAGACTAGATGACTATTACTACATTCACTGTTGTGTATGTGATTAGACTACCAGTGATCTACCATACAACTATTTATTTGCACAAATCCAGATTATAGATTGTAGTGCAATGCTTATGTACTATTGAACCAATGATGCCCAAATCTAATGAAGAAATCACCCTTCAAATTTATGCACACACTAGCTAGAAAGAAAGATAAAGTTTTTTTAAGGGTATAGCAATGGTTTTTCGTTATTCATTGTTTTATGCCTTACAAGAGCCTGACCCAATGTAGGAAACTCAACCACCGTTGAGACTAAACATCTACACATTTACTATAAGGAGGAAACAATCTTCAAATTAACCCACACACCCCCACATACATTTGGAAAAGAGCTGAACTTATCAACTCAGGTGCACACGTCTGCAGGGAAGAGGTAACCCCTTTTTTTTCTGTGGAATGATTTTCATTTAGTTTAGCAATAGTGTGTTTTTGTGGTTTGTGATCAAGTCTCATTGTAAAGTGAATTGTTTTTCATATATATGCAGGATGGCTTTGGGGTAAGTGTTATCACTTTCAATGAATTGTTTTTCATATATCTGCAAGATGGCTTTGGGGTAAGTACTAAGTGTTATCACTTTTTAATGCTCCATTAGCATAGGAGAAAATTGAAATTGCAATGCATGAATGTATTATAAAAAACAAGTGGAGGTTGCATTTGGAGAAACAAATAGTTTAGTGAAGCAGTTTTTTTTTGTGGTAAGACTAAATGTGCATTATCACTGAAGTGTTAAAGCCTATGTTCAAACTTGTGTAAAATGAGTTTGGAGCTTTTTTTTTTTTGAAATAAAGGAAACTTGCATATGTTATATGCAAAGATTTGGCAATGTTGGGTGTGTGTTATAATATTCTTTGTATGGTTATCCCCATGCATTTGTATGTTTCATCAAACACAATGGAGGGGGAGGGTGGCAAGAAGGATAAAGCTTTCCCTTTTTTGTTTTTCCAGAGCCGGAAGCACTTGGCTAGAGAAATCGTACCCAAAGTAGTCTCACAGGTGTACATAGATCCTCGGGGAATGGACTGTGGGACTTGTGGGGAATTAACCCCACACGTAGCCAATGGACTAAGCCCTCCCTACTCAGGGGTTAGGGGCAATTCCTTCCCCCCCCCCCACCCAAAAAAAAATTGGATGGTTTTTAAGGCAGTTTTTGACACATGATTTTTTCTTTTGGTAGTTTTGTGGTGCATGGTGGTTTATCACATGGTTTTGTAGTTTCAATTAAGGAAATATGACGATATATATATATTTCCTTTTGTTCTTCTTTTTACTTTTTTTTTTTTTTTTTTTTAATTTCTAGTTTGTGTTTTTAGGGTAAAATATCCATGCTAATGTGTGTATTTATCATTACATATTTTATATTTTATTAAGAATCTATTTGCAACAATTAATTGTACTAGGTCAGAACCTACATTTAGTATTAGAGCATTTTTTGTCTCAAGGGGACACTTTTGTGCCTAGGGGGTTTTTCTCAGGCATGTGGTAGACCCTATTATAGTGGGAGATCCACAACATCATTTTTGTGGCGAAAGAAAATGGTGAGTAGTTTAAAGATATAGATTGAAAAATCAATAGGTAGAATTTTGAGTCGTGGCATCTCAAAATGGAAGATCTACTAGTGTACAAATATCAATGGATCATTGTGGATCTAGGTACTACATTGACATGGATGTTGACAAAATATTGGACCAAGTTGGATCGAAAGGAAAAAAGCACAATATGGTTGTCTCTCAGATTTAGTATTACTTAATGTTTCAGGTGAAGCTACAATGAAGGCATCATGGAACTTGTTAAGGACTTTGAATTAGTATAAGTCCCTCGAAATTAATTTTTTCTACAAGAAATGATGTATAACTTAAGGATGAAGGATGGGGACTTGGTGACAAAGAATAACAATGCCTTAAATACTCTCGTGAGTCATCGATTATCTATTGATATTAAGATTTTAGATGAATAAGTGTATCAGTTTGTTTTGTTCTTTACCAGACTCCTAGGATAGTTTGGTTGTTGCCATAGGTAATAATGCAATTACTTTAAGTTTCAACAATATAGTCCCATCCATGGGGGCTTCACAAAATGAACCTCTAACATATCACGTGCATTTGTGACATATTAAACAATACCCTTAATTTTACTACAGGATGGAAAATACCTCTAAAAATCACATTATTTAACCCCCTACCAATACGAACATGATACATCTTCCCAATTTTAAAAACCCCTACCTTCACTAGATATTGTAGATATCCATTTTTTCATTAATATTTTTTATATCCCTTTATATCTTTTCATTAATTTTGAGCTCTATTTTTTATACCCGCCTATATAAAAACCCTTTACCCCGTATTATATGCTCAATATATTATGTCATTTTTTCCTCAATATATATCCCCCAATACGAATGTGTGTGGTATGGTATTGCTCCCCAAGTGAGGCCCCTGTGGTTCCATCCTTGTTATCGGAGGAGATGAGATGGAAAAATATGGAAAATTAGAACATATATGCCTTGTCTATAATAGGATGCTTCCATAATAGAAATAGAAATAGATCCTCAAGATCTAAACCTAGAGGAAGATCAAAATCTCCAAGGAAATTCATAAATGTATGTTAAAAATGTGGAAAATAAGGGCATTACAAGAAAGACTATATATCCAAAATTGTAGAGAAATGGAAGGGATCTAATGATGTAGAAGCAAAAACCTCCTCAAATGAAGGGGGTGATGTATACTTGGATTCTTCAAGTCCACATGTAGATCATGAGGCATGGTTGGTTGACTCCAAGTTATCCTTCATATAACTGCTCATAGGGAGCGGGTTTGCCAGTATGAAAAATATGATGGTGATGATGTTTTCCTAAGAGATGACTTGATAGTTAGAATCATAAGATGAGGAAAAATCAAGTTTAAGTTCATGAGTTGAAGGACTAGAACACTTTTTGGTGTTTTGTACATCCCACGATTATCCAAAATTTTGATTTGTATAAGCAAGTTGAGCAATTTAGGTGTAAAAACAATGTTTTAAAAGGTTGTGTGTAGGATGGTTTTAGAAGCAATGACATTGTTGAAGGAAGTTCGTATTGGAACTCTGTATAAGTTGTTGGGAAGCATTGTTAATGATGGGTGCAATAGTTCTGTTGTTTCTAAGAGTAGAGTTGAAGAAGAAAAAACCCTATGGTTTTTGGAGAAGACTATGTTGTGGCATCAAAGACTAGGACATATTAGAGAGAAGGGCCTTCGAGTGCTACATGGTAATGGTATGGTAGAAGGTATGTTTAATTTCTCTCTGGATTTTGATTCATGTGAACATTGTTTATATGGGAAGTAAAATCAAGTAAGATTCTCCCTTGGTGCTACAAGGGCAGAGGGAATATTACAATTGGAGCACAGTGATGTGTTTGGACTTGTGTTATTTTTATCATTGGGTAAATCCGTGTACTATGTCTCATTTATAGATGAATTCTCAAGGAATACATGGATTTATTTCCTCAATAAGAAACCCAAAGTCTGAAATTTTCAAAAATTTTAATGCTCTTGTGGAAAATTAGACAAAAAAAGAAAAATTAAGGTGCGGAGGACTCATAATGGTCGAGAATTCTGCAAGAATGAGTTCAAATACTTCTACAAGTGCGATATACCAAGGCAGAAGACTACTCCATGCACACCTAAGTAGAATGGAGTTGCAAAAAGGATAAGTAGGACGCCAATGGAGAAAGAAAATAGCATGCTTAATGGTGTTATGTTAGGACAATAATTCTAAGCAGAGGCAGTGCATACTTAACGTTACTTGGTAAATAGATCACCCTCATCAACATTGGATGATAAGAATCCACATGAAGTATGGACTAGTAAGAAACCCTAAACATCTAAGGGTTTTTGGTTGTGATGCTTATGTACACATTCCAAAGGAGAATAGTGGTAAGCTAGATATGAAAGTTGAAAAGTGTATCTTTATTGGATATACAAATGGTTTGAAAGGTTATAAACTTTGAAACCCAAAAACTAAGAAGGTTATGTATAGTCAAGATATAGTGTTTAGAGAAATCAAATATGTTGCCAAACATGAATTATTACAAAGGGAGAAAGAACCAGAGAAGATAGAGTTACATTTGAAGGATGTTGAAGCAAACTCTACAAAAGAACATGAATCATAAGAAAAAGATCTACATACTCCAATATTGAGGAAATTGGCTTGGGAAAGAAGGAAACCAAAATAGTGATGATGACCTTAGAACTATTAGGGAGATAGTGGATTCAAAGGATGAAAAACTCTAGAAAAAGGCCATCGTTGAAGAAATGGAAGTCTTAGACAAAAATGAGGCATGGGATATAGTGGGGTTGTCGGTTGGAAGAAATCTCATTGGCAGCAAATGGGTGTTTAAGAAGAATTTGAATGCTTAAGGAAAAGTGGAGAAATACAAATCTTAGTATGTAACAAAAGGCCATTCCCAAGTAGGAGTTGACTTTGGTGAGATATTTTCTTCTGTTACCAAGTTAACTTCTATTATATTTTTTAATCTATTGTTATTGCTTTTGATTTTGAATTAGAATAGATGGACGTGGAGACAACATTCCTATATTCATATATGGTATAAGTAATACATGAAGCAACCATAAAGATTTTTAGTGAAGGGAAAGAAAATGTTGGTATGCAAGCTAAAAAATTCCCTATATTCGGGTTAAAGTAATCACCAAGAGTTGTTGGAAAATGTGCAAAGTGGCAACTTATTAATTCTTATTTTCCTTAACCTCAATATTTTCTTATGAAGACAATTAATCTTCTTCTATTCTTTAGTTATATATTTTCATCAAACAAATATCAAGAATGAAACAACAATAGAGGACACAAAAATTAGGCTCTCAACTAGGGTAAAACCCCTCTAAGGGGAAAACCTAAAAAACTCTTCTCTTCTTATAGAATTTGCTTCAATTGAGACACAAAGACCCAAACCCTAGAACAAGTCCTTCTCCAAGTACCAAGTCAACCCTCCAATAATTATTTTCCTGATCTTACAATAACCAGCTTCAATACTGCAACTTCGACCTGCTAGCTTCACTATTACAACTCGTCCTGCAACTTCGACCTTGTGATTTTGGCCTTGTAGCTGCTACAAAAACTTCCTCCTAAGACCTTCTTGGAGCAAGACAGCTCCTCCCAAGTTCAACGAGGTTAGGGTAGGATATTCTTCCTTCCATCCACAAGATGTTGCACTTCGTCCTCCTGTAACTCCGACCTCTTCTTGTAGCACCAAAAACAATAAAACTTTGCACGCACATGTGAGAGATATAGAGCCTAAAAACAAGATATTTCATCCTTGTTTATTCTCTTAGACCTCCACTCTTCCTTTTTACAGCTTCTTATCTATAGATTAGATTCCTTCTTTAGAGATAGATCTTCTTGAGTAAGTGTGTGCTAAATGAGGTCGAACTGCTTCTTTATATAGCCTTTCCAAGGGGTCGAATTCCCTCCTTTAGGTTGACTTGTATTTGTCAGGACCAAGTTGTAATTTTGGAGTTTCTAGGACTTTCTAGAATCAAAATTAATTCTTCTTACAATTACATTTTGTCAGAAGGGTCTTATAAACATGATGTTGACTCCTTTGAATCACAACAATAAATCCTAAGACCTAACAAACCCTACAAGCATGAAGAACATGCTTTTACCTAGAAGACCATCAATAAAGAGCATGAAACCCATGCTTTAGTAATAACAACTTTTTATTTTCTCCTTTTGTTTGTTACATAGGATACATATTGAAATGAGTACAACAATAATTATGAATACCAAAACTAGTTACATTTTCAACACTCCCTCTTAACTAGGGAGTATTCATAATTGTACAACATCATTCTCACATTGAATTCTCATAAGAAGAGTCAGATTCATAAGCCATATTGTAAGCATCATCATTATGACCATCATTGTCTCTGAGGCCTAACTAGAGAAGCTCTTCTTCATTCAATAGCATTACGCTTGGAGGATTTATGTGTGATATTGCACTACCTCTACAAGGCACATACCCCATCCGGATGTTCACAAGGTATGTCCTTTTAGGACTATTCTTATCTTGGATCTCCATACTTGAGTCCTCAAAGAATATTGGTCCTCTTTGACCACTCTTCTCTTGAATGTTTATCTCGTTCTCAAAGAGTGTCAGTACCTTTCCTTTCTTGGATGTTTTATCCTCAAGGAAACCATAGATGCTTATCAAATCCTCTTCCATTCTCTCCTCATATATTGAAGAATAGAATTCACATGTGATGTACACCATCACACCCTCTCAACCGGAGAGGACATCCTTATTCTCCCTAAACCTTGAGAATAGAACCTTTCTCCTTATTCAAGGAGACTCGTTTTCTCCCTCTAAAATTTAGAGGAGTTTGTGTACTTCCTTTTATTGGGAAGTCAACACCACAAGTCTTACAACTTGTCTTCATGAGAGTACCAACTACTTGATATTCATAGCTAAATGGCTCCCTCTTTCTTTTGCATCTCTTGCTTTCTTTTGAGGTATCATGGAGCCATATCCACTCTTCATTCTTGTGACAAGATCTAGTCATCTCTCTTGTTCATCACTTTCATATTTGACATGAAGACATTGCATTGAGAATTTCTAAACTTCAAGTTGATCATAGCTTCCTTATGAAAGTGATCTTATTTTGCCTCCATATTATCTTCTTGTGTTACTACCTTTCAATCCCAAGATGGGCATATCTTGACTTCATAGTTTCCAGGTACCAGATATTTAGTTTCCCTCAACATTTTTCATACATTTCCATCCATGCAGTTGAAATTTCCTTAACTGTCATCATGTATTCCTGCAACATTATTCCAGGTAGAAAAATAATATGTTAACCAGATAACCAACAATAATTAAACTTATACTTACCTCATCATGATGACTTTCTTGTTCCATCAACATCCTCATGGCCTATGTCCATATGAATCTTCCTTCATGCATCAGAGTGCCCAAAGATAGAACTTGATTACCTAGTTACAACTTTCTCTTCCATAGATTATATTGGATGTTAATCATTGTTTACATATTCTAAAGACAGTCTTAATATTTTGTTTTTCATTAAGTAATTCAAAACATATTCTTTTCAAGCATCATATATCTATATACTTATGAATATTTTATGACCAAATTTCTTTTCACAAGATTCCACACACATCAATATTATCCAAATTTAAACATGCATTCTTATGCTATTACCCAATGATCTAGCTATATGCCCTAAAATGACCCTACAACCTAACCCATTGCATTCCCTCATCCCTTTAACAATATCATTTGCACATGGCATGGAATGTATACTACCCTTGTCATGATGCCTTTTCCAAGGATCTTTCAAAATGATGGTCCTTCTAGAATCATAATGATCCACTTAAGCTATATGACAACCTCTAATGTAATGTTAGATAACGCTTAGATGAATATTATGAAAAAATGGTCTATCTGTCTAACTAGATGATTTCTACAAAGAAACTTAATCATGTAAAATCTTAATATGCTATGCTTCTCTCTATGATTCTTATGCAAAACATACTATCCTAAAGGAAAGGTTAATCCTTATAAATAACTAGAAAATCAGTGAGCCTTCTTCAGTAGTAAATATCCTTTACTTCTTCCTTCTTCAACTTCTTCTCAGGTTCTCCCATTGCCTCGACTACATGAGATTCAATCTTTTCCTTTCTCTTGTTGTTTTGTTGGCTTTGATAGTCCCTCTTAAAGTGTCCAATTTACTCATTGCACTCAAAGCATTGAACCTTGGACATGTATTTCTTCTTGGACCTTCCAAACTTTCCCTTATTGGGCTCCTTGGCTTGGGATAGAAAGGATTGAGACTACTTATCTGATCCAATGTCATCTTTTACCTTGATCCTTGATTCTTCCATAATGCATTGAGCCCACAAGTCATCAAAGGGAGTTGAATCTTTATTAGAGTATATGCGTGTTGCAAAGCTACTCCATTTCGGTGGTAATGCATTCAATACACAGATGGTTACTTCTTAATCAAAAATTGATTCCCCAAGTCCTTTCATATGGTCTCTTAACTAAGATACTTTCATGAGAAAGGATGTCATATCCTCATCCTTTGATTTCTTTATTCTTTATAACTTATTTCGTAAAGGCATCTTTTTTCCTAATGTACTTACAAAATACAAGTTCACTAGCTTGTCACATATAGCCTTGGAAGTTTTCAATTTTGCAACAAATGGAACAAGAGAATCTTTAATGGATTCAACTATGATCCTGTGATCCCTTATTTCCCCTTTCTTGTACTTTTCTAGTTCTTGTGTCTTATCTTTGCTAGGTTTAGTAATTTCCCCAGTAACATACTCCATTACTTCTTGTTTTGTGAGTATCAGGTCAATCCTTTTCTTCCATGCTAGATAATTTGATGCTCCAACGAGCTTATTGCTTTCCTTGCAGAAAGAGCCCATATGACCTTTAGATTCAAACATGATGTAGTAATATTATACGTTCTTGATAACCAAGATTCTCCTTGATGATGCCTCCAACCTTCTTGATGCTTTCAATATATTTGGAGAGTTTTCCTTGAAAAATGTTCCCCAAGATTCCTCCAACAACAACTTCCAAGATCCTTTGATGCTTCCTTTAAAGAGGTATACCAACAAGTCTTCAAATAGATCCCTTCAAGATACAATTCTTCTTGAAGTATTCTTCTTCGGGATTTCCTTAAGAGTTTCCTTTTTCCCTCCCCTTGACAAGTAATTTCTCTAGTGTCCTTCCAACCACCTTCTTGTTTACCTTAGCTTTGATACCATGTTGGAAAATGTGCAAAGTAGCAACTTATTAATTCTTATTTTATTTAACCTCAATTCTTGTTTTTGAGCTTAATTAATCTTCTTATGTTCTTTAGATAGATATGGTCATCAAATAAATATCAAGAACAAAACAACAAAAAAGGACACAGAAATTAGGTTCTCAGCCAGGGCAAAACCCCTCCAAGGGGAAAACCCAGAAAAATCTTCTCTTCTTATAGAATCTGCTTCAATTGAGACACAAATACCCAAACCCTAGACCAGTCATCCCTCCAACAATTCTTTCCCTGATCTTTCAATAACCAACTTCAATACTGCAACTTTGACTTGCCAAATTCAATATAGCAACTCGTCCTACAACTTCAATCTTGTAGCTATTACAGAAACCCTAATTCAATTTCCTCCTGAGACCTTCCTGGAGCAAGAAAACTCCTCCCAAGTTCAATGAGGTCAAGGTAGGGTATTCTTCCTTCCAGTCACAAGATATTGCACTTCGTCCTCCTGCAACTTCAGCCTCTTCCTGTAGCATTAGAAACCCTAGAAATTCGAGCACGTGAGAGAGATAGAGCCCAAAAACAATATATTTCGTCATTATTTCTTCTCCTAGACCTTCACTCTTACTTTTTCCATCTTCTCAGCTACAAATCAAATTCCTTCTTTAGAGATCAAACTTCTTGAGTTAGCGTGTGTTAAATGAGGTCGAATTACTTCTTTATATAGCCTTTCCAAGTGATTGAATCCCCTCCTTTAGGCTGACTTGTAACTTCCAAAGATAACTTGTAATTTTGGAGTTTCCATGACCTTCTAGATTCAAAATTATATTTTTTTACAATTTCATTTTGTCGGAGGGGTCTTATAAACATGATGTTGACACCTTTGACTCATGACAATAAATCCTAAGACCGAACAAACCCTAGAAACACGAAGGACATTATTTTACCTAGAATACCATCAATAAAGAGCATGAAACCCATGCTTTAATAATAATAACTTTTTCTTTTCTTCTTTTGTTTGTTACATAAGATACATATTGAAATGAGTACAACAACAATTATGAAGACTGAAACTAGTTAAATTTTCAACAAGAATATGGTATCAAAATTTTGATACTTATATATTGGGACTTGAATTCATAAGGAGCAAAGCGGATTACTGTAGGTTTTAACCCTATACAATAATGATTTCTAATAAATTCTTAATTAAATAAAAAAAGATGCAATGGAAAACACACACATTAATACACAAATTTTATCTTGTAAACTCAAAATCGGGGAAACCAACAACATTATTCAGTATTTATTTTCTATACAAGATAAAATGAACCACCAATCCATTTACCCTGGATTACAACACAATGTTAGTTCTTTAATCGAAACTACAAAACCATTGGCAAAGCCAACATGCACCATGATATCGTTTTTAGCAAAAATCGTGTGACAAAATCTACCAAAATCGAACACAAAAAACAACCCAAGAAGTTTTTTTGTAGTGGCACGACCCCTGAAAACCCTAAACATGCGGTTTTTCCACACCCCCCCCCCCCCAATCCCCCCCACTGCGCACAACTCAATGTATAATGCATGGAGCTAGTCATGAAAATAATATAACACATTCCCAACTATTATTGTGTGTATTTCAAATTAGTTGGTGATCATCGTATTATTTTGGTCTTGTATGTGGATGAGATGCTACTAAATGGAAATGACAGGGAAATCATCCATGAAGTAAAATCTCAGTTGTCTTATAAATTTGAAATGAAGGATCTTGGTGCTCCAAATTTCATTTTGGGCATATAAATTAGAAGAGATTGAGCTAACGAAAAACTTTGGTTAAATCTAAGGAAATATGTCAATACAATATTGCGGAGGTTTAATATGCAAGAATGTAAACCGTAAAGGCTCATATTCCTATAGATGTAAAGTTATATGGATATCAATGTTCAAACACATAAGAAGAGGAAGAGGACATTTCCCATATTCCATGTGTCAGTGCAGTTGGAAGTTTGATGTATGCAATGGTTTGTATTGCACTAGACATTGCACATGCAATGGGAGTATTAAGTAGGTATATGTCAGAGCCACGAAAGGAGCATTGGAAAGCATTAAATATGGTTTTCATGTATTTTTGTGGCGCTACTAGTTATGGTTTGTGCTACCAAGGAAGACCGAGATTAGACAAAGTGTTAAACATGCATGGCTTTGTTGATGGAAATTGGATTGGAGATCTAGACCGAAAAATATCTACAAGTGAATATGTGTTTAACCTATTTGAAGGATAAATTAGTTGGATGAGAAAAATACAACCTATAGTGGCACTCTTAACTACATAAATTGAATACATGGTAACCACTCATATAATCAAGGAAGCAATAGGGCTACAAAAATTGTGTTCAGGTGTTGGGTTAGATAAACAAGTTGTAAGGATAGATTGTGATAGTACTAGTGCAATATTTCTAGTACAGAACCTAGCTCAATATTTCTAGTAAAGAACCTAGCTCATCATTCTAATACAAAGTATATTGATGTTCAATATCAGTTTGTGAGAGATATGACTGAAGACAAGAAGGTTCTACTAGAAAGGTGGACACTTTGAAGAATTGTGCATTGAGAAGTTCTCTTGGGATAGAGAAACAATGGGCATTATTGCGTTGGATTGTTATTCATCTACTCATGTATATAAAGAAAACAACAAGTTGGAGAATGTTGGATATGTGGTATATTCTTTAATGACTACTCCCACACATTGTATGTTGTGGCAAGCGCAGTGGAGGTGAAAACCCCCTTGAACAGGGGTTAGGGGGGCAACGTGCCGCGACAAAAAAAAATGGACGGTTTTTTGCATTCCTTTTGGTGGTTTTTAGCATAGTTTTCACATTTAGTGATTCTGTGGTGCATGGTGGTTTATCCCATGGTTTTGTATTTTCTAAGAAGGAACTATATTTGTATTATAATCTTAGGTAAATGGATTGGCAGTTTAGGGATGTCATGGGATATATCTATATATATATATATAAAGAAGAGTATATTGAAAATTATTTTTTATTTTCATGATTTGAGTTTTTGGGGTAAAATCTCGGTGTTAATATGTGTATTTGGCATGTATCTTTTTATTTTATCAAGAATCTATTTGCAAGAATTAATTGTATATGGATTATACCTATAAGAAAAAATCTAAAGAATCACTCATTGAAAAGAAGATTGACTAAAACCAATAAAAATGTCAATTTTCGGTGGCAATCATCTTATACCTGTCCTGAAATCAAAATAAGGAGATCTTAGGTACACTTGGTGTTTATGTATAATTCTTAAAAGCTCAATCGCTACTTTGAGTTTGATTTTTACATTTTGAAATCACAGTTGTAATTTGTGATACAACCACACACATTGAGTAAAACGGCATGAGAACTTAATCAAATTCCCACAAAGCATATCCCAGCACTCAAGTTATCAATCGCATCAACATTCAAAGATAAATCTACTTTAGTATTAATTCCAATACTCAACATTAACTCAAAATTTGGTACTATAATAGTTTTTTGTAAGTATCAAATCAAAATTAAGTTGAATTACATTATAATTGTTAGGTGCATTCTTAGTTGAACTCAACACCCTCCAATTCTTGATTCTAAAAGAAAAATAGTTTTTTTTTTTATTGTCAAATGGTGGATTTGCAAGCATCCCTCTATTTTGTTGATCAACACACATTTTTAATTAAGAATATTGTATCAAGATCTCCCTACACAAGGAGACATCATTCAATGTTTTAAATAGCTCGAATGCAAGAACTATTAGAGATACTAAATGCTCTAATACTTACTATTGAAGACACCACGATCATAAGAAAAAAAGTAACCTTTCAATTTGTTCTAACATGTTTACAAACTTCGCAAATCAAAGTTGAACTTCTTTATACTCAATTACAACTTCAACTTGATGAAATACAATTCAAGAATTAACAACTTCTACAACATTTTGAACTCATTTTTGTTCAAAATAATTTCTTATTCAAATTTTATGTTTACCAACTTCAAATTCGAGATTTCAATTAATATCTAGCACATGATATATAGTGTCCAACTACGGATAAAGATTCAAATGAAGTTGAAGTTATATATGAACCTAAGTTTCAAGAGTTTACTGACAAAAAAAATTCAATTATGCACACAACGAGGTCCTACTGTGTTGGTGAACCTTAGATTGGAGAATGTCACTCCCTCATTCTTTTTTAGTTACAAGGCTAACAAACTATATATCCTAAGAATTTTATCACTATTTATGCTTCAATGTTTGAAATTGTAAATAAGAATGTTATATCTTTCTCTGTTATAATTGAGTAACATCACGCAATAAATAAACTTTCACATATACACCAATCTTCTTTCCAAAACTATAATTAGAGCTTGGAAATAAATCCCCAACAACAAATAAAAAATAGGACTTAGATGCGATAAAGAAGTTGCCGCTCATATTCTCAACTATTCCAAACCAATCTATTTCATTTATTGTACTTCATCATGAAAATGCTAAGTTCCACCATTTCCATAGAGTTGGTCACATAGAGAATCAATGTTTTGATCTCTATCTTTGTCTTCATTATGGAAAAACTAATCATGATTCAAAGAAATGTAGAAAGAGGAAGAAAGCTAAAAAGAAATTAGTTCATTATGGTTGAATCAATTTTTGGTGATAGAATGAATAAGACAGTAATTTATATAAGTCTTACCATAAAATTCAAACATAGGTAAAGACATTTGCGTAAAAAAATACAAAATCCAATAATTTTAAAATAACTTTTTATAGAATATGATGATTTTGGGCACTACTTGAGTCCATTCTTTAAAAATGAAAATTTAAATACATTAATAAAAAGTGTACTCCCTTGCACATGTAATATCTCGATTTAGTTCTATTGAACATTTTATAATTAATGATGTTGAAATGTTTTATATCAAGTATGAATAGTTTATTACCATATTTTATTTAGCGCTATGAGGTAGATATGCCATATTGGTTTGAACATTCTAAACATTGTAAATATATTTATTTGGTGGGATTAATAAAATGATGAAGTTGACTAAGGAATAAGCTCCTAAAATGGCTATGATAACACAAGTGGGGAAAGATAAAGGGGTCTAAGGGAATCATACATGCTTAAAATGATATGTTACTTTTCTATTAAAATTTTTATTAATCTTTACATCTCCTCCATAGTCAAACTTTTGAATTTTTAAGATTGGATGAAACCCTTACCTAAACTCTAGCCATCATCAAAAATATTCTTATAATCATGCTTCACATCTCCTTGAAGACTTGATCCCTACCTTATTGGAACCTAATTTTGAATTAGGAGAAAGACTTATCGTACTTTTTTTTCTAATAATTCATCATTCATTTATGGAAAAGAAACCAAATGGGAGATGGAGGAGAGTTCCCAAGAAATAATCTTGCACTATGGATGGCCAAGAAGATTTTCTTGGTGGAGCTTATTAGTTATCTACCTAGACCTTTCTCCACACATTCTAAAAATCACTAGAGGGAGAATACTTTTGAGGGGATATGGAGAAAAGAAGGAAAATCTCCTTTTGTTGTATGTGTAGGTATTCTAGGTGTCATATGGTGGCTCCATTTGTATTAAACTCAATAGTGGAAAAAATGAGATCTTTGTTGGATCCTAAGGACATTATTCTACACCATTCTATGCACATACTAAAGAGCAGTAGAGGGAGAATAATTTTGAAGGACTGCTAAGAAGAGAAGAAATATCTCCTTGTGTTGTATGTGTAGGTATTGTGGGTGTCAGAGAGCTAGTTCATCTTTTAAAATATTTAAAATAATATGCTTGGTCATGAAACTCACTTGAGATCAATATTTTCCCTTAATTGTTCTTATAAGACCTCTTCGCCCTGATGATATCATGGCTTGGCTAGGGAATGGCTTATTACAAAAGAATTAAATACCACAAAGCTTACAATTGGGTGAAAAATAACTCCATCTCAATTAGTTGCTTAATATACAGATTTAAGAAAAGGAAAATGTACCTTCTCTACTTTTTTCCTATGAGTTTAACATTGTAGAATGATGAGTACAATAACTTCATTATTATCAAGATTTGTAACAAAAATTCTATTGATGATAATGAACAACTAACCATTGTTAGGAATCATTTAGTTTACGAGTTGTGCAGAACAACATTGGTAGGCTCATACATTGTAACAATTGGGCACAAATAAATATGTGAAAGAGTGGTTTGATTTGGGTGTTTGTTTTGTAATTAGCTATTTTTAAGTGTCTATGTATTGGAAAATTTAATATTTTCTAACTACTTTCAAAAATAGAAACCCATTTGCATTCAAAATGGGTATTATGCAAATATGAATATCATGAATTCACCCACTAGGCTATTCACAATGTTTCCATTGAAACTTTAAAATCTGGAATATTTTTCCTCTAGTTGGATGTTATGTTCCCTAGACATTTTCTTAGTGTTTAAATGGATAATTTTTAGCATCCACCCTTTTGAATGAGTTGGAAGGATATTTTACTATAAAATACATGTCTTTCTCATCTATCTAACAAAGGCCCAATTTGATAAATTTTCTATAACTTTGGCAAAACATGATCCTTGAATGGTTGGAAAAGCATATAAAATTAGGCACAAAATATTCATTGTATCTTGATATTTTATTGTAAAATACATGTCTTTCTCATCTCTCTAACAAGGGTCCAATTTGATAGATTTTCTATAGCTTTGGAAAAACATGATTCTTGATTTGTTGGGAAAACATATAAAACTAGGCATAAAATGATTTTTTGTATCTTGAAAACTATGATATGCATTAATGTGAATTTTGGTAGATAGGAACATTGTATTCAAAAGGAGACATCCACCAAAAATCTCAAGTATTGAGATTGTACTTTAATAGATATAAGTTATTTATCAAAGTTATAAAATTTGTTATAGATCCATTCAAGTATTGCTATGAAATGCTTGTAGATGTTGATTTGTCTATAAATCAAAATATGTGACTTCGGTGAATGTAAATTTTGGTATATAGAAACCCTATATGAATATGGATACAATCATCAAAACTCTCAAGTACCCATATTGTAATTTCATAGGTCTAGGTTGTCTAATAGATCTGTATCAATTGCTACATATCCTCTTAGCAGTTGCTACAAACCTAACAATTGCTTCATATTTGTTGTAGATGGCATTTTATAATAGTTGTTGATCATCCTTGAGAGTGAATAATCCTTATAATTCGTAGATTTTGTGCAATTGTAGAAGTGAGTCTATTTGATGAACTTTAAAGATGGATTTGATATATGTACTAAATAAATACACTTGTTATGATTTGGAATGTAATTGGTTTATAAGTGTTATAATCCTATAAATTGTGGATGCAAAAGAACTTTTAAATGCTAGTTTATAATTTACTCGAAATCTATAAAGTTCACTAGTGTGCCAAATTTTATTATTATATTTCTGTAAATGGTTTATATTAAGGAAAAATTACTTACATATCATTACTATTGTTGAAATTTTAGACTAGAGAACCCTATATTTGGTCGTTGATATGGAGATATGTTACAAATCATATTAAGATAGCGAAAGGAAATTTTTTGAAGTACCCCACCACTTTATAATATACATGGTGGTTGGGTATACTACCATTGGTATTAGATCCATTGGCTACAACACCAAGGCCTATATGGGCTCAAGAGAAATAAATGGAAATGTTTTCTTGTACTTTGTTAAGGTAACAAATATGTTATCTTTAATGTAAAAAAACAAGTTATTGTCTCCATACTAAAAATTGTATAAGTTTATAATTGAACATATGACCATTGTAAAGGTGTCTAAATGATAATGCATTGGTACGACCATTAAGATTTAATGATGTACACCCTTTAGAAACTCTAGCATGTTCAAATATTATGTATTATTGATTGCTGAGTTCAATGGCTTTTTTTTCAAATAAACTGAACACCAAACAATATTAGAGCACTAGTGATTGATGATACTTATCTTCATTCAATGCATGGGTTTAAAGGCAATATCCTTGTTCTTAGAATGATTATCCTCAAAGCTAAATTTCTCTTTACTTGTGATGTTGTAGATGGTTGTTGAAATAATATTGTCTTATGGTTGTTATAAAAGAGTTTATTCAATGTTATATAGCCAAATTTCGTTCCATGTGGTCTTGATCCGAATGAGGGGGGCTTATAACCTAAGTTCATATATGTCTTCATATTTTTGTGTTGCATTCATTTCTTTCATTTTTATTAATGTTCTTGTGATTAGTTTCATGGAAGACATATATGTTTTCTCTCCTCCTCTCTCATCATTCATGGCTTCTGGATCTTAGCCCTCAAGATCTGGATTAGTGGTATGAAAGCAGATTATGACTCCTTGAGAACAAGGGTTTGAAGCATATTTTTGTTTCAAAGTTTTGCAGCAATATCCAACCTCCTTTTGGTACTTTTGGAGTCCATTTTCGTATCCATGCAATTACATATAAGCTCGGATAACCTCATTTCAACTATTTCTTATCTTTTCCACGGTGGTATGGCTGCCCTAAAAACACAATAATGGATAGAATGTAGGGCAACAATATTAAAAAAAAATCATGCAAGTGCCACAATCTATACAGAGCACTTTAGAGGATGCATGATAGTTCATTTTAAATGATTTTCCATGATCTCAAATGGGATTTTACGAAATTTGATTTTGCTTCCTAGTTTGAGAGATATTATCGATTAAATTCACACATGTCTGTAAAGTTACGGGACGACACATTGTTGAAAATTGGTTGACATTGATGTCAACTCCAAAAGCAGCCCATTTTCTCCACTCTTGTTATGGAAAATGAATGTGAAAATGCATACTATACCATCACCATATAATAGTATTCTTCATGCCATTTCTATCGGTAGGTGGAACACCATGTAGCTCCTCACTGTTGAAGAGATATGTCGCCTCAAAGAAATTAGACCCCATTGTCTGGGTCAAATGCTCACCTATTTGTTTGGTTGTCATTAAAACTATTTTGTTTAATAAGTGGTTATATCAAGCTTCTATTTGAAAGAATTGGTTAGTTTCTAGGTTGTTAAGGCTTTCCCCATTCACAACCAAAATTATTTGAAGTCGGCTCCATCTATTAGAGGTTGTTTTTTTAAACATCGAACTTAACTTCTTTAATGGGATGGTTCAGCCCCATGAATTTCAATTTATGTAATTATATTTTTAAGGTAAGGTCAACCCTAAATATTATTGGTTTTTGTTAAAATAAGGAGGTTGGACCCCCCTCTTGTCCCCCCTTGCAAATGTATAAATAGGGCAATCATGAGCCCTTTAAGATATCATTCTTTAGAAGTAAAGAACATGAACATTGCTATGAAATTTCTAGGTTTTGTATAGTGTTGAATAACCAAAGAAATACCAAGGGAAATCATTGTTTCTTGGTTTTTACTTTGTCTTTTACTTATGTGATGACTCATTGGGCTAGAGTGATTTACTGAGGGTTATCAAGGCCATATTATGATATTATCTCCTCATGTTTAGGACATAGTCTAAGGTCAAGATTGAGCTGCAATTAAGGGCAGAATTAAGACCTTCTTAGGTCATAATTAAGAGTTGAGGTGATGCGTGTTTAGGCCGAAGTAGTAAGACCTAGATAATCCATAGTTAAGGGACAAGGTAAGGCTTATTTGGTTATAGTTAAAGGGCCAATGTAAGACCTATTTAGGTTGTAGTTAAAGGGAAAAAATAAGTTTTGTTTAGGTTGCAGAGAAAGGGCAAATTAAGGTCTCTTTGGGCTACAGTTAAGGGGAATACTTAATTCCTAGTTAGACCACAATATAAGGGTAGAGTTAAAGGGAAGATTAATGCCTGCTTAGGCCACTTTCCAAGGGAGGATCTGAGGACTAATATCTGAACATATATGGGACAAGACAATGAGAAAGGAGAGACAAGTGACAACAAGACTAAGTCTCATCTTCTATTGTAGCATTACCAGACCCCTTCAAAGTTGACATAAATATCTAAGGTATGAACTTTGAAATATTTGTGCCATTGCCTCTCTTTTGTTAAAATTGTTAGAAATACAGTGTTGAAAATTGTAACTAGGTTAGGTTTTCATAATAATATATAATTATGTTTTTTATGTAATGACAAATAAATATAAATACATTTCCTTGCATTATGGGTTTCATAAACAATAAGTTTTTATAGTTTATAAGACATCTTCTTGATGTCATTAGGATGTGTCATTGGTCATTTAGATAAAATTAGAGGTCATGTTACACTTGTCAAATAGTGTTGAAGATTGCGCTCCAAACCACGATTTTTGATGTCGGCATTAATCAAAGTATTGGAAGTCGACTGCTGGAAAATTGACTTGTCGGCCTAAATGAAAAGAACAACCAACGTATATATAGGCTCGCGTAAGTAGTTAAAAGTATAAGTCAAGTTGGGAAAATACGAAGAGCAGATACGAAGGATACAGAGGGAAGATACAGATCACGCATAAATATTTATATGAGTCTGTATATATACAGGGTAATGTCAATTTGAAGAAATCGGTGATTACATTTTCGGGCCTGTTACACACGTAATCACAGAATTACGTATTCACCAGAAATTGCGGATCTATCTGAGTCGTCATAAGTGAGGATGCCTCTGAAATAAATACGGATAAATCTGAAATAAGCTTGTGGATGTTTTGGAAAGGGTATATATATATATATATATACACTTACAGTAGACACCCACCAGAACATTGCGGACAGAAACCAAGATTATGGTGTGAACATATATGAAGAATCAGTGCAGATAAGAGTCTCATGAATTATTGCGGAACCCTGGAATAAGTGCAATTTAATAAGTGCGGTCAAGTGCTGTGAACTAGGGCAACATTTGAATTCGATCAAGTGCAAGAAGGAAGGTAAGTGTAGGCAGAACTATGAACTAGGGCAACATTTGAATTTGGTCAAGTGCGGGAAGAAAGATTGCGGATAGTTAAGAGCAGTCAGAAAATAATTAAGGACATGTTGAAGATAGTCAAGGATAACCAGAATTGTGATAACATGACAGAGTTAGCAGAAATTGAGATAGTGACCATAAGGAGGAGAGGTAGGAATTGTGAAGATCTAGGTCTTGGAAGCACATCTAGATTAAGGGTCGAAGTCTGAGTCATGGTACTTGTCATTTGAATATTTATAAGAAGAATTATTTGAGGGTTTTCCTCTCCAAGGAGAGGTTTTGCCCTGGCTCTAGGAGCCTTAGAACATTTGCGTCTTGCATCTTTTGATAATTGACTTGATGAAAGATTAATTAAACTAAAAGAAGAGAAGGCATAAGTACCACAAGTAAGTTCACAAGTAATTATCAAGAAGAGAATATGTATTAACCTACATCCCTCAAAATTCTCAACATGGTATCAGAGCTAAGGTGTTGAACATAAGGGCTGCTTGTCAACAAAGACACTCAAAGAGGCAAAGATCAAAGTTTGGGTTGGAAAGACAAATCAATTTGCAAGGAAGACCATCTAACTACTTCAAGTGAGATCTCCTACCTCATTCAAAAGATCAACTCATTCAAGAAAGTAATCTTTACCATCAAAGATTTGCAATCATGAATCACTCCATACTTTATGAGGATTTTCTGAAATAAGACAACAACTACAGGAACTAGGAGAAGTGATGTCTGACATTGAGATGACTATAGTGGTGTTGAATGCTCTACCAGAGGAATGGGGAAACTTCACTTCTAGTCTATATGGGAAGAAAGAAGCCACTCCATTCCATGATTTATGGTATCTATGTAAAATAGAGGAAACAAGACTAAAGGCCAAATTTGATACAAGACCAAGTGAAGAGAATCATGCATTTGCAACCTTATACAGGAAGAAAGGAAGATTCATAAACTTTGGCACTCAGAATAAAAGAAATAATATGGAAAATGAACGATGCTTTGGATGTAATGAACTTGGGCATTATAAAAGAGATTGTCCTAAATCTGAAAGGGACAAGAGGAAAAAGGAAGAAGCCCATGTCACTAATGAAAGAGAAGAACCTGATGCTAAGAGATCCAAGAAGGAGGAAGAGAGAGATTTCTACTATGATTGAGATCATCTTTCTCTTTAAGTGATATCTGATTGATTGTATAATAGAAATCAATGTATATTAAAAAGCATCTCAATAGAAGCATGAAAGGAGCTCTCGATGAATCAACTTCTGGAAAAAATCTCTACTAAATTAAAGCAGTCATCGGGTCATCATGGGAATGTGATGACATATTGATAAAGCAGGCCAAAGGAATGAAGCTCTTCATTCAAGAGAAACTGCTACAGGATGACTCAGGGAAATAGGTATGAGGTATGATGCCACATATGTTGATATTGGATGCCATGAATTCATGTCATATGGTTGCAGGTAATGAACTTCTGTATTTAGAAGTATGATCTGTGGAGGAGTATCTCTTAGTGCACAAACAAATGAAATCAACATAATATGTCCTCATGGAATACGAGGTGGTTGTATATGAACGAGAAACTAGAAAGGTTGTAAGTCCCTCGAAATGGAGAATATGCAGAAAGGAAGAGATCATGAAATGCAACCATGTCAAGAGGCAGTTATCATATGGAAGCCAAGAAGATGTGACTAGGAGATCTCCTGGGAGGATATGTAGACTCTGACGGAAGTCTGGTAAATAAGAAGACCCTTGAAAAAACATATCATTAGGATATTTGTCAATCTGTATGAAGGATGTCGATGCCTACAGGAAGATGTCATGTAACTTTTTTTTGTTCTAAAAGTTCATATGTATATGTTTATTTGGATGAATTTGTGCAGGGATTCTAATCATGAGAAAGGATGTATGATGCTTGGAGATGATTTGAAGGAAAGCAGCATGGCATAACAGTGGACTAGATAAGGAAGTCTCATGAATCACTTTATGATAGATGACATGACTCGGGATGAAAGTGATGGATGATCTGTTCCCTATAAAGCTAAAAGTTGGAGATTCTTCAATATCGAAATCCATGACATTGAGGACAGGAATTCTTCATGAGCAGCTAGGTGTCTCACCATTGTTGCTGGAGGCCCCTAGTTAAGAGGGAGTCTGATAATAAGTTTCTTACCTAGAAGAAACTTGGTAATTCCTAAGAATGAGCTTAGTTACATTTCTGATATAGGAATGAGCACATTCCCTTGTGGAATAGGTCCTACATGGTTGAGAGGGAGAGATAGACACATCATTTTGGTCTTCACTTGGGAATATAGAATGGAGGATTGCGTAATCATCTGGCATTCGACACTCTTTGAGAATGTATTAGGGCATTCAATATAAAAGTAGTCAGGGACCGATTTTCTTTGAGGGCTAGCTACCCAAGGGAAGAATAGTCCAAGAAGGTCATACTTTGGGAACACTTGGGTGGAGTGTGTACCTTGGAGAGAAAATGATGATGGTATCTATAAGTCATGTGTCTCGCCAACATTATAGCCCATTGTCTCGTTGAGAGATGGGGTTGTAAGTCAAGGCCTTGCACTAAGACAATGTTGGTTGATATGATGCTATACAGATGCAATTACCAATCCGATTCTTCTTATGAGATTCTTCAATTTGAAAGTAACCATGTACCTATATGAATACCTCCCTAGTTAAGTGGGAGTGTTCAAAAGTGTAACTAGGTTAGGTTTTCATAATGATCTATAATTATGTTTTTATGTAAATGACAAATAAATATAAATACATTTGCTTGCACTATGGGTTTCATAAGCAAGAAGTTTTTATAGTTTATAAGACATCTTCTTGATGTCTTTAGGACATGTCATTAGGTCATTAAGATAAAATTAGAGGTCATGTTACACTTGTCAAATAGTGTTGAATATTATGCTCCAACCCATGATATTTGATATCAGCATTAATCAAAATATTGGAAGTCGGCTGCTGGACAAATGACTTGTAGGCCTAAATGAAAAGAACAACCAACATTTATATAGGCTCACGTAAGTAGTTAAAAGTTTAAGTCAACTTGGGAAAATACAAAGAGCAGATACGAAGGATACAAAGGGAAGATACAGATCACGCATAAATGTTTATATGAGTCTGTGTATATACATTGTAATGTCAATTTGAAGAAATCTGTGATTACATTTTCGGGCCTGTAATCACACGTAATCATAAGTGTGGATACCTCTGAAATAAATACGGATAAATATGAAATAATCTTGCGGATGTTTTGGAAAGGGTATGCGGATTAATATATATACATATAAGTGTAGATATATATATGGTAAAAAAAAGAGATAGAGGGGGCGGTGGAGAGGAGCTGTAGCGGGAAATGACTCTCTGAACTAGGGTTTGGTTATCTACCTGCACACTGCTGCCAACTTTGGCAGGGGGCAGTGCCCTGTTCACTGACCTGCGACAGAGGGGGCTTGCCCTGGCCTAGCGGATGGGCAAACCAGGGGCCTCTGGGGCCCCGACTTTCAAGCAAATAATGATGGACAAAGGAAAAGGGCCTTTGGAAGGAGTGCAGATCACGGGTTCTGAAGCAGCAGGAAAAAATGACTTCAACAAAAAGACAAAGAGGAACAGCGATGTCGCGGTTGACCGGGCTCAAAACCAACCTCACGGCATCAAAAACTCGGAGGATAAAGGCACAACGGAATCTGATCAAGGGAAGAACCCTCAGGATGGAGGAACAAAATCCAAAGGATTTGAGGCTAATGATACCTCTACCCTGAACGGAGCATCCTGTTAGCTCAGCAATGGAAAATAAGCAGCCCACAACCACAGGTAGATGCAAACCGAAAACTATTGAAAGTTTAAGGGTAGTCATTATAGACCCAAAACTTCAAGCTTACCAGGATCACATGGCCATTAACGCTGTAATCTGCAAGTTTATGGGCTTTTGGCCCACAGAAAAGGCTTTATGCCAATGGATAAAACAGACCTGGAAGCCGAAAGGAGACGTAAAACTTCACCTGGGGGCCAAGGGTTTCTTCACAGCTATTTTTACTAACATGGAAGATAGGGATCGTATCTTTGATGGAGGACCTTACTTCTATGGCTCTGCGGGTCTCTACATGAGGCCTTGGAAGCCGAACTTTGCTCCCGAACAGGAAACCTTCACACATGTTCCAGTTTGGATTCGCCTTTTTTCTCTACCAATTGACTATTGGAGACTGACAGCCCTGGAAAAAATCGGCAACAAGCTGGGGACCTTCGTCCAGGCCTCTGAAGTAACGATCCAAAAAAATTACACTTCCTATGCTCGGATCTGTGTGGAAATGGACGTTTCAGGTGCCCTTCATGATGGTCTTTGGCTAGAATACAGAGATGAGGTCTTCTTCCAAGCCATAGATTATGAACAGATACCCTTTAGATGTAGGAAATGCCATGAGCATGGCCATTTAATCAGGGAATGCCCTCTAAAGCCAAGGATAGCTCAAAAAAGAATAAGGATGGGTTTGTCCGACCCTCGGGCAAACACAGAACCAATAGAAGAAACCCACCGAAGACAGGAATCCCCACTAAAGGTTCCATGAATGCATTTGAAGTGCTAGGAGAGGATAACACTGCAGAGGAGAATACCCAAACTTCAGAAGAGAAGCAGAATAACAAGTAGGAAAATGCTCAGAACACCCAGCCCCGGATTTCAGACTCGATTGATGATTTCCTCCTAGATCCCAGCCTCGGGAAGGATGTTGAAGGAGATGAGGAAATGGTTATGAGTGAAGTAGGCATGGAAGATCAGGATTTAAGTGACATACTTGATAAAGAAGGACTGGATCTTAACACCATGGTCGAGCAATGGAAACAAAAGGGAGTTGACCACATCCCAGAGGAAGAGATAGACAGAGTCAACTACCTTTTTATCTCCAGGCAGGATGCAACCTTTAGAGGGCAGAAAAAGAATCTGGGAACGACTATAGGGCTAGGCATAAAGATGAAAACCTTTCAAAGTTCGCTCTCCAGCACCAAACACAGGAAAAAAAGAGGAAGAAGGACTAATAAGGAAGCACTCTACGAGCTTGGCCAACTGCTCATCAACTCAGGTAAAATGAAAGCCCTTGAGGCCTTTCTGTTCTCCTCCTAATCTTGTTTAATCATGAAATTACTCTCATGTAACATAAGAGGGCTTAACAGCCAAACTAAACATAGATTGTTAAAGAAAAAATTTACAATGGAAAAACCAGACATTATTTTCCTACAGGAAACTAAGTGTACCAGGCAGAAGTTGGAAATAGTAAGCAAACACATAGGTAAGAGGATGGAATGCCTGGAGGTGGAGGGTAATGGTTTAGAAGGAGGTTTAGCCATCTTCTGGAACACCCTTTCCCTTCACCTCTTGAATGTAGAGGCCTCTCGATCTTTCCTCTCCCTTGAAATGCAAATCTTGGGGGAGAAGGGCACATATCTATTCACGAATGTTTATGGTCCTCAACGGATGGACGACAAGTTACAGCTGTTGAACAATCTTTAAAATCTGCAGAACAGATACCCCAACACAAAGGCCATCTTTGGAGGTGACTTTAATATGATCACTTCTTTAGGGGAGAAGAAAGGAGGAATAAGAACCCTAAATAGAGATGTTGATGTGTTTTCGTCTTTTATCAGGGCAGCAAATTTGGTAGATATCATACCCAGAAATGGCTCTTTCACTTGGACTAATAAAAGAGGAGGCGATAGACACATCGCTTCCAGACTGGATAGGTTTCTAATTTCTGACTCCATTCTCTTGGAAGGAGTCACGGTGGAATCGAACATCATTCCTTCGGGGGGGATCGAATCACTGGCCTATATCTTTGGATGCCTCTATCCTCGGCACTCCCAAAAATAGGTCGTTTCACTTTGAGAGATTCTGGCTCAGTCACCCAAATTTCATCTCCAACATCAAACTCTGGTGGAATGAGCACTTAGACACCAGAGGGACCAAAATGTTTCGGCTCCAAGCCAGACTGAAACACATCAAGGCTAAGCTCCAAGCCTGGAACCAAGAGGTCTTTGGCAATATTTTTGAGGAAAAGCAAGCCTTGGAGCAGCAGATGGCATTGATACACAACAATTGGATAAAAGGGGACATGTCCCAAGACTCCATTATTATAGAGTGTTAGCTCAGGAAAAAGTGGGATGAGCGGTGTCATCAGGAAGAAATTCTATGGAGACAGAAATCTCGCCTTCAATGGCTGAAAGAAGGGGAGAAGAACAAAAAAAAATTCCATCGATCGACCATGGATCATAGATGCAACAATGAAATCACCCAGATCAAGAAGGAGAACGGTTTGTATGTCCAATCCCATCAAGAAATTGTTGATATCCTAAGAAACCACTTCGTTGGGATTGCGACTTAGCCAGACATTGACAGAAGGGAGGCCATCAATGAGGTCATCAACTCCATTCCAAAGCTGATCACCAACGAGAAAAATAAAACCTTATACCGCCCGGTCACCCTTTTGGAAGTGGAAGAGGCTATCAAAGATATGGCCAATGGCAAGGCCCCGGGACCTGATGGCTTCACCATTGACTTCTTTAAGGCTTGTTGGGATCTGGTGAAGATTTATGTGTGGGAGGTGGTTGAAGACTCGAGGAGGTCCTCCTCTATTCTCAAATCTCTTAACTCTACTTTCATTGCGCTCGTTCCTAAGGAAGAGCATGCTTGCACTCCTGATAAGTTCAAACCTATTTCTCTTTGCAATGTGATGTACAAGATCATCTCCAAAGTGATGGCCAATAGACTGAAGCCCGTTTTTCCCTTGATTATATCTGAAGAGCAATTGGGTTATGTAGAAGGTCAGCAAATCATGGACAACATCCTTCTAGCTCAAGAAATGATCCACTCTCTGCAGTCTAATAAGAAGGCGGGCATGATCATACAACTGGACCTATCCAAGGCCTATGATAAGGTCAGTTGGAGATACTTGGAAGTTGTGCTGCTTGCTTTTGGTTTTGATCAATGTTGGATAAATTGGATCTTAGCCATGGTTAAATCTCCCAACTTCTCTATTCTGGTCAATGGAGCTCCGTCTTCACCCTTCTTTCCCTCAAGGGGCACTAGGCAAGGTGACCCCATCTCACCTTTTATGTTTGTCATCCTAATGGAAGGTCTGAGTCACATCATCAAATCAGCCAAGGAAAGAAACATCATCATGGGTCTCCAACCCCTAAATCATTTTCCGGCCACCACTCATCAACAATTCATTGACGACACCATGCTGCACGGTACCCCTTCTGTTAAAGAAGCCAAGGGGTTCAAAGCTATTCTGAACTTATTCAGCATTGATTTTGGTATGGATCTAAACTTGGACAAGTCCTCTGTTTTCCTTTTCAATACCCATATGGGGGTCCAGAGACATCTCACAGAAATTCTAGGCTTTAAGAGACGCTTCCTTCCCTCTAAGTATCTAGGTGTTCCTCTCACCAATAAGCCTTGGCAGAAGCTCCACTGGGAACGTATGCTTTCCAAACTGGAGGATTTCCAACAGGTTCTTGAACTTTGCTGGTAGATTGGTTTCAACTAAGGCCGTGCTTCAGGCCATTCCTCAATACATGCTCCTAACGGATTAGGAACATTCAGAGGACTTTCCTTTGGTCGGGAAAAGCGCAGAAACCCAAATGGGCTCTTGTCGCCTGGGATAAGTTATGCAAACCTAAAAATCTGGGGGGTCTGGAGTTGCAGGACCCAGACACTGTCAATAAAGCCTATGGGGTGAAACTTTGGTGGCACTGGCTCAAAGAACCTCAAACGCCATGGGCTATTTTATGGAAGGCTAAATACATTGAGGAATGGCAACCGGAGGATCTAATAAGAATGACAAATCCCCCTGCAGGATCCACAATATGGAATTTGGCTAAAGAAAATAAAAATATCATTCAGGATTCCTGTTTCTGGGAGCTTTGGGATGGAACAAATGCGCTTTTTTGGGAGGACGCTTGGCAACAGATGCCCAAATTGGAAGACCCTAATTTTCTCCATCTACAAAGATGGTTCCAGAATTCTGGAAAGGTACTTGTCCATCACTATTGGTAAAACCACAATGAAGACCAGCAATGGAGGAATTGGAGTCTGGCTCCTCCTCCCTTGGAGAATAACTTATCTGAGCTCCTCCAATCCCTAAATTCGATTCTTGATCAAAGGTTAATCCATTTCACTCAAGATAAGGACCAACTCAGATGGGGGAAGCTTGAGGGGGGCACTTTCAATTTCAGGGAAGATAGACTGTACATCGAGCACAGGGTCCTTGAAGAGAAAGTTTCTTGGTACCCTAATGTTTGGGACAGAACTATGTGGCCAAAAGTTAGAACCTTTCTTTGGATTCTCATGAATCGAAAAATCCTGACCTGGGAAAATATTTTAAAGCACGGCTTTGTTGGCCCATCTTGGTGCCCCCTATGTGAGAAGGAGGAGGAGACCATGAACCATTTACTTAATGTTTGTGAATGGAAAAACAGTCTATGGGAATGGCTCAAGGATATCTTCAATCTATCTGAGAAATATAAGAATTCCATTCAGGACTGTATTGCCAATTGGCGCAAAAATTACTCCAGGTGTGACATGGTTAACACCCTTTGGCGGCTAATCCCTGGCTTCATTATATGGTCAACTTGGAAGGAAAGGAATAGACGCATTTTTCAACAGGAAACCAGGAAGATTGACTTCATCAAAACGTCCATCATGCACAATTTAAGAGAAACGACCCTTACGGGTTGCAAAGATGAGCCGGCTGCCTCGCTTTCTCAAAACGGCTCTCGAATTTTGATGATGTTGAGCTTAAATGGAGTTTTGAGTCCTCCTATCCCTTCAATACAGCCGAAGCCGATTCCTCCTCACGATCTCTGGCAATGCCCTATCCTGGGTTACTGCAAATTAAACTTTGATGGGGCTTCCCGGGGAAACCCTGGTCCTACACTTGGAGGGGTTATAAGGAATGACAAAGGGGAGATCCTTCACATTTTCTACAGAACTCTGGGGGAGGCTACCAACAATGAGGCTGAGTTCGCAGCCCTGGAATAGGGCTTGCGGATCCTTATCTGTCTAGGCATTAGCGCGGTTGTGGTGGAAGGGGACTCCCGCCTGGCCAACATGGCGGTCAAATGTATTCAGAATGGCACGAAACCTGGGAAAGTTATCACGCATTGGCATCTGACCATGCTTACGGAGATTATCGCTAACCATCTCATGTCCCTCAACAGTATAATTCTTCAGGCGGTCAGGAGAAAATCAAATGCTCTCGCAGATTGTCTTGCCAACTACGTCGTGGATCACCCAAGGGAACTCATTGACACTTGTTGGAAAGATGTCAGGAGTAATGAACTTTGGGATCAATGCACCCAAATTTCTAGAAATGACCTCACCGATCGATCAAGTGAGGAAGGTGGCCTATTGATCAAGTGATGAAGATCAACTATTTTCTTGATCACAAGAGCTAGCACCACTGGGAATGGTCCTATGAAGTGCCTTGGAAAAGATGGAGGATTTTTGAAAAGTACGTTGGTAGGATTAAGCGTCACAATTGACGTTATGTGTGGCAGACTCCAGCACGCGACACAACCGGCACTAAGAAGCGAATTCATTTTCGGGGTAATGGCAACAACACCCTGATAAGACCTCAGGCGGCTTGCAATTATGGCAGCAAGCGGATTCATGGTGTATTTATGCACCCCATCCAGGCCCCGATTCTCACTTATATTCTCACGCTCTGGACCCTCTTCATCGTCTTCTATCCCTTTGTTGTGTTCTGTTTTGTTAATCGGTCTGTCGCTCCTATCTTTTGGGCTCCTTTCCCTGGTGGCTGCATGCCAACTATGGCGGACTGAAATCTTCGAAGTGCTAAAGTGGCAAGAGCGCTCAAGCATGTGCAGGAAGGATATGATGCGGCTGTATCAAAAAAGGGCAAGAAAACAATTGATCAGTTGTAGGAGGAGGTTCAACGAGCACAGACTACCATGGACAGTCAGGCCATCGGTGAGGAAACGGATTGGATTGTCGACCCTGGCACCCCTTCAACCAGAGCAACGCAGTTTTTGCAGATGAAAACGTTGTTTTGGCAAATGAAAACAATGCTAGCCAAATCCATCAGCATGCAAGGAGCCGCGGTCAGAGATGCTTACGTGGCCACTTCCCTTGCTTCTGCTAAGAACTCTGCACGTTTGGACAAAATGGAGGTTGCCATGAACTCGCTCACTGAAGAGCTAAAGATGCTTTCAAAGAAGTTGGATGGGTTTACCCGCATGTTCGAGCTATACCTGAGGCACATTCTAAACGTTTCAATCAAGGTGCCGAAGGATGACTCCCATACAATGATCATTCGCCACTACAAGCCTCGATTCATCCCCAAAGGTGCTGAAGATGCCAGTCCAAGTGTGGCCGGTCACTCGGGCGCCTCCAACCCGGTCGTGTAGCATGACTTTGGCTGTTTGCATCTCTTGTCCTATGGTTGTTTTGTTCTCTCTATCTCTCTGGTCTTATAAGTCTGTCAGCAGTTTAAATATTTCTGCTGATGATTTTGCCTTGGTTAATTGTAATTCTCATTATGGCAACCCTGTGTGGTTGGCCGGTGTCATGTTTATGTTGGTCAGTCTTTCGGCTATCGTTGTTAGGAACACTATTAGCCTCTGGCTTCTTGCATCTGATCTTTTGGGCAGTTAGACTGCTCCTCATGTCCATCTGGTTCAAACAGGTCATTTTTTAATCTTATGTACTATCAGTTTTACTTCTACTTAATATAAATCTACTGACTTACACAAAAATATATATATACACACCTACAGTAGACACCCACCAAAAATCATTGCAGATAGAAATCAAGATTACGGTGTGAAAATACAGGAAGAATTAGTGCAGATAAGAAACAAGATGTTGATTAGTCTCATGAATTATTGCGAAACCCTAGAATAAGTGCAAGATAATAAGTGCAGTCAAGTGCTGTGAACTAGGGCAACATTTGAATTCGGTCAAGTGCAAGAAGGAAGGAAAGTGCAGGAAAATTGTGAAATAGGGCAACATTTTAATTCGGTCAACTGCAGGAATAAATATTGCGGATAGTCAAGAGTAGTTAACAAATAATTAAGGATGGGTTGAAGATAGTCAAGGATAACAAGAACTGTGATAACATGACAGAGTTAGCAGAAATTGAGACAGTGACCATAAGGAGGAGAGGTAGAAATTGTGAAGATCAAGGTCTTGGAAGCACATCTAGATTAAGGGTCGAAGTCTAGGGCATGGTACTTGTCTTTTGAAGAGCTATAACAAGAATTATTTGTAGGTTTTCCTCTCCAAGAAGGAGAGGTTTTGCCATGGCTCTAGGAGCCTAAATTTTGTGTCTTGCGTCTTTTGATAATTGAATTGACGAAATATTAACTAAACTAAAATAAGAGAAGACATAAGTACCACATGTAAGCTCACAAGTAATTATCAAGAAGATAATTTTTATTAACCTACAACCCTCAAAATTCTCAACATATACATCAATAAGGATCATTATACATTGCAAACGATTAGATAAATATTTTGACAAGATTTTGTACAAAGGGTTAATGGTTTAAAAGTCAAATCTATAACATTACAACAAGTATTAGCAGGGAAAACAATGAAGTGACATTGACTATGACTAAATTTTATTGTAAGTGGGTCACTATGCCTGGTAAGAGAGCCCACAAATTATTGTTTTATCTTCTATCTTCAGGGTGGTAGGGTGGTTTAAGGTGGATATTGAAGTCTCCTTTAGGTTTGTGCCTGAGAACACTTTAGGATGGCAGGGTGGTGCTAACACAACAAATTTATGATAAAGGTTTTTGGTGCATCCTTTCAGGGATTTAGTGCTTCTTGATAAACCTGAATGCTTCTCTAACTAAGTATTAGGGAGTTGGTGCTTCCCTTTAGTAATGGATAATAAATTATTGTACTCGTCAAATATATTTAAAAAAACATTTTGTGGTTTTCTCCTGCATTGGATTTCCATGTAAAATTTCTTGTGCATTGTTCATGTGATGTGATATGTTGATTTCTCTTTTTATGTGATTTGATTTGGTGCTAATGTTATTTAATGCTCTGAAAGTGAAAAATTAATTAAAATAATTGAAATATTGATTCACTCCCCTCTTAGTATTTCCAACACGTGTGCCTTGAGTTTCTGGAATGATTTTTCTCACTCCATATATCATCACAAGTCAAGTATCTTGTATCAATGGAAATATATTATCTTCAATACCTCAAATGGGTCTTCGATAGAATTTGATTTTATCACCTATAGTAAAAGTTATCAACAATGTTGCAACAAGAGGTCCATTGCTAGATTAAAAAAAACATGGTTTTGGGTCATCCACAAATCCATGGTTATGGGTAAACCACACAAAACCCTTCCCCAAAATTTCCATTACCAACTCGGTTATGGTTCATCCACAAACCATGGTTATGGGTTAACCTGTTATGAAACCAGCTCCCAAAATAGAAGAAAAGAGAGATCAACCCTTATAAATCAACCACTTTGAGGGGGCAACCTCCTTTAAATTACATAAATGAACAATTATTGGATGATACAAATGAAAAAACCTTATTTCTATATATAGGAGTCCATGGGATAACAATATAATCCTAGACGGCCTAACAATAATAATGTAAGGGCACAACAATAACAATAAGGGGGCTACACTAACACCAATAAGGGACTACACTAGTAATATAGGGACCTAACATGCCCCTCTCCTTCAAAAAAAGTGTCATCCTCAACGCTTGAGTAGCTCTAGATGCTTCTGTATAAAATTCCCATCCTCCCATGTGGAATCTTCAGTGGGTAAGTTCTTCCACTTGATGAGATACTCTGAAATTGATCGATTTCGTAGCTGTCGAGTTCTTGTTTCTATTATTGCTTCAGGTTCCAATATGCTTTTTCCTTCCTCATCAAGTTCTAGCAATATTGTTTGAACTGGAAGTTTGTCACCTATAACCTTCTTTAAGCATGAAACATGGAAAACTGGGTGCACTCGAGAAGAAGCAGAAAGCTCCAATTTGTATGCCATAGTAACAATCTTTTGCAACACCTTGTAAGGACTATAGTACTTCGGCGATAATTTATTATCCTTCTTAGCTTGCTTGAGGGACATTTTTTTGTATGGTTGTAGCCGTAAAAATACGCAGTCTCCTACATCAAAACTTATCTCGCTGTGATGTTGATTTGCCTGTTGTTTCATTCGATTTTGTGCCAAATTTAGGTTATCCTTTAAGAGTTGGAGAACTTGTCGTTGATGCTCAATGAGATCTTCCACTTCTTGAACCTTGGAATTTTCTCTTAAAGATGATGTGATGGATGGTGGATGATATCCATAAAGTGCCATAAATGGGGTCATTTTTGCTGAAGTATGGAAGGAAGTGTTATACCACCATTCATCCAGAGGTAACCACTTGACCCATTATGTTTGTTTATCAAATATATCCTTCCAGACATTTGTTCACTATCTCATTTTTCCCATCAAATCGAGGATGATAAGATGAGCTATGAGCTAGTTGAGTACCCAAACAAGAAAATAATCTCGTCCAAAAATTTCCAGTAAAAATGGGATCTCATTCACTTACAATAATATTTGGGTTTCCGTCTAGCTTTTGAATCTTTTCCATAAATGCAGTAGCAACTGTACTTGCTTTAAATGGATGAGATAATGCACAAAAGTGGGCATACTTGGTAAGTCTATCAACTACCACCATGATGACACTCTTTCCTTCGGACTTAGGTAAACCTATGATAAAATCCATTGAAACATCCTCCCAACGTTGACTTGGAATGAATAAAGGCTGTAGAAGACCCGGGATCTTAATTGTCTCAACTTTATTTTGTTGGAAAACCAAACATTTCGCCACAAACTTTTGAATATTAGATTTAAGGCCATCCCAAAAAAAATCTTTCTTCACCCTATGGTAAGTTTTTAAAAACCTTAAGTGTCCTCCTAAGGGAGAGTTGTGCAATTCCAAAATGTTGGACACCTAATCCTCTATGGGTAGGTGTGGAATCCGAATGGACAAAAGGAATCCAAGTGACCTTGGAATGTAGAATCCAAGAGTCACATCAATGTATTATAAATACACATCTATGGTTAATGGAGAATAAGTCATGTATATGTTTCTCCATGTGTGTGTTTACCATGCATGTGTTTAACATGGTATCAGAGCGTAGTCCAAGCCCTAGAATTTTCGAATTCTGTCAGCTCCATTTTTAGCGATTCTGTCTATTTTATGTGTGTTTTCCAAGCCTGTCGATATCGTCCGCTCATTAATTGTGTGTAAGAATTCAGAGCATTGGTTATTCAACATAAAATTGGTATATACGCAGTTGCCAACTCTACACTCTCCATAGACAACGCTCCATGTTGTCCACCTTTACCTCTCGACCCTCCAACTGCACTCCATACCTTCCTCCTCCTCACATTCGACCAGTGACTCCTCCGTGGTCTCTCCCATGCTCCTCACGCAGTCCCGCTTGGGCTCCTCGACATAGTCTCGACTCATACAGTCGCTTCCCACTCACACGGTCTCCGTCAATGCTTCTCTTTCCATACCTCTACTATGGCCTCCATACCACTTCGAGCAGATTTAACTGTAGGTGAATGAGAATAGGATCGGCTCTAACTGCGACTCCATGACACAGAAAATGAATTCCTGAATTCAGAGTCATCAAGCTTTCTGATACAATATTTCATGTCATCCTAACTTGTGTAGTCCACAATTCCAGTTGTACCACTGTCCATACGTGCAGCTTGGTCCACTCCCACAGCTTGGCATACAAACAATAGCTTGGTCCGCTCCCATAGCTTGGCATACAAACAATAGCTTGGTCTGCTCCCACTGCTAAGGCATACAAATAGTCAATTCTCCATGGACAGTCCTCGGTGCACATTGCTCCAAACAGAGCTTCATACCACTCCTTCTCTACATCAAGGCCGCAGTGTTGAGAGCCTAGGGGAGCTGCCTGCACACACGAGTCCCAACACCTCCTTTGCATGTGTTTAATTCTACATCTCCCTTCGTTGATGTTACCACCTCTTGACCTCTCGTGCCACCTCTTCACCTATCTCTACACCCTCGGATCCTCTCACTGGAGATCGTCCCACAACACATTGTGTTCCTCATACACTGCTCCTCCCAGTCACACAACGCAGCCTCCAGTGAAAGCACTCTCTCCACTCCCTCCTTGGTGCTCTTTTCTCCCTCCTCGAAGCTCACCTCCCATACGCACTTGTTATCGACTTCTCCCCATATCCTCGTGCAATTCCCAATACGAATCCTTTGTCATTGCTCCTTCTTTCAATACTGATTACTCTTGCACCTTGACTTGAAAGGCGTGCAGTCGATACTCAGTACCAAGAAAATATTTATGACTAGAGTTTTTTGACCAACCCTTTAAGTCACTAATGGGAAAATGTTGAAGTTTTCATTGCATGAAAGATTCTACCAAGGCGTATATGGCCAAACCCATTCTCGTTGTTGGTGTTATTTAACTACTACGTGCATTCAGTTTTTAATGCGACCATCAGGCTAGATCGAAATTCTGAAGGGATTGCTATATTCATTTAAAATTCATTCCAAGGCTGCAAACATCCCTTCTTCATCTTTGAAGCAGATTAAACAATTCAGATCTTCAACAATAATCAAAGGAATATTAATCCACTAGCGCAGCAGAAGCATCATAACACCATGGTATCTGGTCCTTGAAGAATGGTATGTTATTAAAATTTGTTGAAGTTTTGGCTTGGCACATATATGAAGTTTGATTGGAGTGAGCTAGTATTATGTATGGAGTATATGGTGAATGGTGTATATCCTAGTGTTTTTAAAAAAGAAGCCATGTATGTTTAACAAAAGGCATGATGAATTTTGGGTTCATCCATGGTTTATATGTGTTGAAGCATAAGTTAAGTGTTGGAGTGTGAGTTTAGAGGAGTTCATAAGTTTTATAGAGATAGTGTTGTGGTTTGTGGAAGTGAACGACTCACAACTCTAAGAGCCCTCGTAATCATCAAAACAACTCCTTTGTTAGAGCACTTAGATATAGCAATAATCAATCATTGGTTGGTGGAAAGTAAAAAAAAAAGAAAAATAAATTCAAAGCTAATATCCATTCCGGTATATGCGATATTTATGTCAGAATTATATGATATTTTGGTACACAACTTGTATTCTGCATATTTTTGGAATCTTTAATATTATTCGTCTAGCCTTTGCTACAACCTCCACTAAGATTGTTAAGACTTTATTTTTTTGATGAAACAATGGCCAAAATTGATGGAATATTAGAGTTGTTTAATATTCTAATACACTCCATCGTTGATGGGATGGCAAACATCAGCAAAGACACCCTTTTTGACCTCCAGAGCTATCTACAAAATGCACAAGAGAAGATTGATTTTTTGCAACTTGAATCTCAATTCCAGCAAGAAGAATTACAACAATGGAGTCACCATTATGAACCTATTTCTATTCATAACTTTGAAAGAGACTACCAAAACCAGAAAATCAATAACGTTGCAGTTGATTCAAATTCAGTGCCTAGTTCAAGGGCATATTTACATGCAGGTGTCGAAATTCAGCCAACACTTCCTAATCCATTCATTAGACCTTGGGAAGAGCTTGTCCATAACAAGCACAGAACAGGTCTTGGATATGAAAAGGAGGTGTCCTTTCATATTCCGAACTACTCCAAGCTGATCAAATTTTAAAGTGTCGGATTTCTTCATGATAGTTCACCTTTAGTTGTTCCAGATCCTTCTCCTCTTCCAAAGTAGCAACAACAAATTGAAAAATGTAAACACTATGATTGAGTTGGCCATATGAAATATCACTTTTTCGATATTCACCCATGCAAGCATTGTGGTCGACACACCCATTATTCACATAGATGCTTCATAAACAAGCCTCCTGCAAGAATAAAGATTCATCTTGGATGGATCGCTTCTTGGCAATGGGCATCAACAACCAAGAAGATGTTTAAGTGATGCAGGGACATCTGAGCAAACTTTCATTAAAGTTGGAATTCGAAGCTGTAGAGAGGAAAATGTGGACAGACATTGTAGAATGGGGCAAATTGGTTAAAACATAGCTAAATTTTTTGGAACTGATGAGGTCTATTTAAATGAAAGTTATTTGTCATGTATGCATAAACGAGAGACTTAGGGTTTGTTTGAGAAATTGAGGGAGAAAATTGTGGATCTTAAATGATCCATGCTCGTGTAACTTCTATAAAGGAGAGTCTGTGTTGTGTGAAGAGGAGATCGAGAGTGAATACAATGTAATCACAGGGAAATTTGTGACTAAGGTTGAAATTCCTTAGATTATAAGCGATATTTTGTATATAATAGAAAGATTATTGTGTGGATTTATGTGTGTTGAGTTGTGTTTATTTATAATTTAGATTCATTTATTAAATACTGTGTTATGATATTTATTGATCGACCATCGATCACTCAAGGATCGATGGTGATCCAGTAAAATATAATGTCATAGCGTGAGCTTTGTTACATAATATGAGAGATTTAAACATGCGTTGGAGCCATGTAATGTGGAACCCACACAACAGTGCTTTGGAGCCATGTGATTTGGAATCACATTCATGTTGAACCTCGAGATGAAATGCGCAGAGGAAGCGTGGTAAAAATACGAGTTTTGGAACCATGAGATGAAGGCGCAACAGAAGCATGGCGGAATTGCGTGTTGGGAACAAAGGGGTGGTTTTTGAAAACCACGAATGGTTTTCGTGTTACCTCCGGTGGTAAGCGGTAATCCCTTAAACGAACACGATAGTGTTCAGCGTGTGACACGTTGCATTGGTGGTATCTTAATACCATCTATTTCGCGTGAATTTGGGGAGATAAGTATCGGGGTTAATCCTATGCAATAACCGTCCGATCACATATGTTGGAGATCCAACGGTGTTCGTTCTGGAAGTTGCACGGAGCTTTAAAACATTAAGCAGTGTGCATCTTTGTCTAGCGATATCCGTCAGATGAACGGCAGGCGTGGATCATCGGTGTAGATGTGTTGGCAATAATGGTGGGACTTCAACATTATTTCACATGACGATTACGTGATTTAAAAGGGTGCGACAACTATATGATCTTAGATCGACGGTTATAGCGAATAAAAGTGCTTAGAGTTTAAAACCTTTAATGGAACCGATATATATTATAAAACTATGGTTGTATGTTTTGAGTTCCGGGCTTTAGGCAACAAAGCAAGACCAACGTTTGCTGTTCAAGGTTATAGAAACTTTGTTTTAATTGCTTCCAATGTATTATAAAGTAAAGTGGATACTTTGGGTTTCTGATGTTAAGGGTTTGAAAAGAGACCAACATGTATTGTTCAAAGTATATGAAATTCGATGGTTATATTGGTTTCTGATATATATATATGTGGGCCCATAACCCACAGGTCCCAGGATCGAAGGATTGGACTTATGAATCTGCAGCTTTGATACAATTTTGAAGGTTGCAGGTTCATATTGATAAAATGAAAGTTAACCTGCCCTATAGTAGGTTTGGATTTTCATCATTAAGTCATATGCCAGAACTTGTTTTAGTATATTGAACAATATTTTAGTTGAGTTTTCGCCATCATCTCACCTTGTACCTGACAGGGGGGGAAATGGTGGTCATCTACAAGCTTCGAAGCCACATTAAGCGAGCCTGAGCCACAACTTGTCATTCCAGATTTAGAGTTGTAGCTAGAGACATAGTAGTTCAAGCGAGCCTGAGCTTCAACCTGCCATTCCATATTTAGAGTTGTAGCCAAAGACATGGATGACCATGAGCATGCCTTTGGTTGGTGGATAACCTTAAACCATCTATGTGAGGTTGATATTCTTCCTCTTCAAATAATTCTGGATACTTCCTCTAGCAGAAGACTTCATCTTCTTGCCAGTTTTGATAGAGTTCCAAGAAATGCATCAAGCATTCGAGAGTTGGTGGTTATCCTTAAACCATCGCAGGTTGTAGACCTCCCTTCTTCTAGGTTGAAGGTATCCCTCTTCAAATATGAGGGACACTTCCTCTAGCAGAAGACCTCAGCTTCTTTCCATATTTGGAAGAGTTTCAAGAACTGCACTAAGCATTCCAGTGTTGGTGGTCATCCTTAAACCACCTCTTTATGCCAACATTTCAGAGAGCTCATTCATTATAAGTGATACCATGCATACTTTGTCATTTTGTATTATAGCTCTCTTCTTGGACTCACACATACCCCTTTGGATTAAGGGGGGGGATGTTGCACACCTAATCCTCTATGGGTAGGTGTGGAAGCCGAATGGACAAAAGGAGTCCAAGTGACCTTGGAATGTGGAATCCAAGAGTCACATCAATGTATTATAAATAAACATCTATGGTTAATGGAAAAATAACTCATGTTTATCTTTCTCCTTGTGTGTGTTTACCATGCATGTGTTTAACACAAAAGAATCTTTTGTTTTAGTTGGGAATTATTACAAAGATATAAGTGATCTTTGTACCATAAGGAATCATTTTTCCAACTAAATGTATCAGATGTACTAGGATCTTGCTGCAAATTTTGAATTAGTGTCCACATTTCTTCGTCATTCTTCCATTCATCCCTTGCTTCGGTTATCCAATTTGGTTGGATAATAGAAATGGCACAAAGCAATGCTCCCACCTCTTCATCCTTTCTTGAGAGTGCATTTGCAACAACATTTAGTTTCCATTTTTTGTAGATGATTTCAAAGTCATAACCCAACACGTTTGTGACCCATTTTTGCTTCTCTTCTGAATATATTCTTTGTTCCAAAAAGTATTTAATACTATAATGATCAGCTTTTACCTTGAAGTGTATTCCCATAAAGTACGGTCACCATTTCTTTAGTGCATGCATTATTGCCAACAGTTCCTTCTCATAAATAGATTTCTGTAAATATTTTCCTTTGATTGGAGGGCTTTCAAAAGCAAGGGGTCTTCCTTCTTGCATTAAAACAACAACAATTCCATGTCCTGAGGCATCACATTCCACAATAAAGGTTTTTGTTAAGTTTGACGTAGCTAAGACCGGTTCTAGGAACATTGCCTTTTTAATATGTTCAAAGGCCTTAGTTTCTTCAGGAGTCCATGAAAATACATCTTTCTTCAATAATGTTGTTATAGGTGCTATTATTCTCCCATATTTCTTAACAAACTTGCGATAATACCCTGTTAACCTTAGAAATCCTTGCAACTGCTTTACGATTGTGGGGACTTTCCATTCCTTAATGGATATAATATGACCTAGATATTCCACCTCTTGTACTCCAAAGAAACATTTGGAGGTTTTTGCATATAATTGTTTCTCCTCCAATAGTTTGAGAACCCTATCAATATGTTGAACATGATCCTTCCAAGACCTATTGTAGATTAGTATATCATCAAAAAATACTAACACAAATTTTCTAAGGGTTTGAAAATGGAATTAATCAACCCTTGAAATGTAGAAGGTGCATTGGTAAGGCCAAAAGGCATGACCAAAAATTCATAATGACCCTCATGAGTTCAAAATTTTGTTTTCGGGATATCTTCAGTCTTCATTCTAATTTGATGATATCCTCAACAAATATCCAACTTGGTAAAATAAATTGCTCCATGTAATTCATCCAAAATTCATCAATCATAGGAATGGAAAATTTATCTTTAATGGTGAGATTATTGAGCTCCCTATAATTTAGACACATGCGTCATGATCCATCCTTCTTGTGCACCAATACTATTGGAGCAAAGAAAGAACTTTGACTAGGTTGAATTATACCAACCTCTAACATTTCTGCAATCACACGTCCAATTTATCTCTTTTGGACATAAGGATATCTATAAGGCTTGATTTTTGGAGGAACACTTCCTAGAACCAAATGAATAGCATGATCATGATCACGAATAGGTGGGAGTACTTTGGGAGTTTCAAACACCTTGGAATGATTGTCCAATACTTTTTGGAGATATGGAGAAATAGATGATTTTGATGTTGGAACTTCTAGTGAGTATAATTGTGCAATTACACTTCATTGTTCTTTCTTCAGAGTATGTGTCATGACATTAGAGCTTATTATCTTTCCCAACTTCCCTGTGATACCCCATAATTCAACTTCCTTTCCTTCCGAACTTTTTTTCAAGAAAATTTCTTGAAAATTGAAAGCTACCATCCCCAAATATTTCTTGAAGTGACTCCGCCGGGGTACTGTCCAGGCCTGCTGGCAGCGGAGCAACACCGGAAACTTACTTGAAAAAATCCTGAGAATAATAAACCCACTACCTTGCTCTTCACATCATCAACAAGCTAGTGGCGTCTGTGAGCTTTCTCTTTGATATGTTTCTGGTTAGTGAGACCTAGCTGAGACACAAGGATTAGGCATACCTGTAAAGGGCCACAGTAATTCGAAGGGTCCCCGCAGAACTTGCTCAATATTCCCTTGCATCACTATCTTGGCTCAGACTTTTGTTGTGATATTGACAGAGATGCTGGATTCTACTAGTGATTCGCCATTTGTTGTAGCCGCTACAACACCACCCAAAATTTTGGATATATTTAAAATTTTGGGTTCCCCCTCTGCTCGCTTAGGCGTTAAAGTCGTTCACCCGACCTACAATCAATGACGTCCCACCGACCTATCCCCAACCCCTCATGAGATTTCTCACCATCATGATCAGATGTTGTTGCTGAAATCACGCCATATGTGGGAGGGGTCATCCAGCATACGCCTGAACACCCTTACCCCAGTCGCGCCATGTGTAATGAGATTGCCATGCATACATTTGAATGGAAACCTTTTTGTGTATTAACGATTAAAGGCCCTCTCGTCGTGGGTCATTAAGCATGTTGTTGAATAATTCTCTTAAGATTGTAAGTCTTATATGCTTATCTAGAGACACCATTCTCAAAACAAGTAATTGTGATGTGATAATGTGCCATACAGGTTGATCCCATGGGTGATATACTCATAAATGTCATCACCACACTGATGAGAAGGATAAGAGAAGTACGAGTTGAAACATGAGAAGTGGAGGACAACTATTGCATGTACGCAGGAAATAAGACCGTGCCAGTCAAGGGAACTTGCAGTCACAATGGGACTTGGGAACACATTGGAAGCTATAAGTTTGTTGGCTTACTTGAAAGATTAGCGGAAATTCCCGTGGCCCTTTTGGTGTTGTGTCCACTAAAGTTGCGACCTTGACTCAAGGTGACAATACCTCTGGATGTGGCAAACATTTTAAGCTGCTAAGATATATTGTGCATGCATTCATGCTTCGGCGTACAAAAGCTTGACTTGTCAAGAATGGAACTCTTACATTTTCACCACTGTCTGGGGTTACCATACTGGCTCCATTGGTCCCACTTCAGAAGAAAATTTGTGTATCTGTATTGCATCAAGAGTTGCCCGACTTCAAACAAGTGGTTCAGGCACTCAACATCAATCATTACCAAACATTGTGGTACAACTGCGAAGTACATTTTGTTGCAGGAGATTGTACAAATCCTATAAAAGGTCATTCTTCTGAACCGACGATAATTTTGATTTGTGTTGACAACTCTGGAAAATTGGAGAAGGGAAGCAATGTTTGTTAGACCTAAGATACATGGAGGGCACACTCTCGATGGACCAAGCTGACATTTTGAAACATTATGCTAGAGCGCAAACACATATGGTATGCCGAAGTTTTAGTCCATGTTAAACATATGGAGCATATACATATAATGGCTAAAGTTTATGTTAAAACATGGAACGGGATATTATGACAAACCTTTAGGAGCGTATGGTGCGTTACAAATGGGCGCAAAGGTCGATGGCGGGTTTTCTGCCTATGGTAAATATTTGGGAGTATATATATATATATATATATATATATATATATATATATATATATATATATATATATATATATATATATATATATATATATATATATTCAATGGTCCAAAGTCGTGCATGGAGCCAAACGTAAATGTTGATATATATACATGGCGGTCGACTTTTCAACTAAAGCATGGAGCGGAGTGCTATAACTATCCTGGCATGTTATAACCACGTTTTAAGCGGTGCAAATCACATATAATTTCACACCTATATAAGATCGCCGAGCAAAGCCTACGAGGAATGTTTCGATTGGCTCGAATGTTTTATGCCAAAGTTTAGTCCATGTCAAAACTTGTGGAGCAGACGCATATATATAACGGTCAAAAAATTTATGTTCAAAGCATGGAGCAAAATATTATAACGAACCTGCAACGCAACTGCTGTAATACTACGGTGCTATATATGGTCAAAGGAAAGTAGAGTTGGCAATTAGGCATTCACTTACCGCATTCGTTTATGAGGACATGGAAAGAAATAAAAGAGCCATCGAAACATTGAACGAAACACCTGGTTTTGAGGATTAGTGGTGGGGCGTTCTATTCCCCAGGAGTGTGCAGGCAGGTGAGGTGTTTGATTTAGCTTGCCGGGATCAGTCTGAATGGAGGACAATGTGGAAAAAACATAAACGCTTGGAAAACATCTAGGTCAGGATCGGGTAATTCACCTGTCGCATGAGTATACTCCGCAGGTCAGGTCAATGATTGAGCATGGATGGTGGCGGTCTCATCCTTGTGGTAGGTACGTTGAAATAATATGAGGACGTCAAAGATTTGATTGAGCCATCGGTGTTACACTTGCATGAGAAGACTTATTGGTTGAAGAGGAGTGGGCGTTCATTGCGAATACCACGGAATTGAGTAGTGAGTGAGTATGGTGGTCTCAGTATGATTTCAAAGCACACGGTTTCAAAAACCACGTGAGATGGCGGAGCAGAATCATATCCATACGTTGCAAAGGGGCTCAAATAACTGCATGAAACGTTCAAAGTGTATATATATCTATGTGGTGGTCGAATTCACGTTTGAAACACGGACCAGAACGTGAGAACAGATCTATAATGACGTTGTTATAATGACTGCGGTGCAATATATGGAAAGCACGTAAGAGCAGGCGATTTCTATCGTATTCTCTGTATGTAAGCACGTAAAAGCACGTTGTTGCCATTGTATTCTCTGTATGTTGCCAATATATGGTAAGCACGTAAAAGCAGGCTATTGCCATGGGTAGCACGTAAAAGCAGGCTGTTTCCATGGCTCGAAATGGCGATACTTTTTTAAGTCGCGAGGTCGCAGAGATTAGACATCGCCCAGGGTTGCGACTCAATCGTTTTTGCGACCCAGCGACCCCATCAGGTCGCACATTTTCTCAAGTCGCAGGGTCGTAGAATGATCTGCCCATGGAGAGCTGCGACTCAGGCAGTTTTGCGACCCAGCGACCCCATCAGGTCGCACGTTTGTTCAGGTCGCAGGGTCGCAGAATGATCTGCCCATGGACAGCTGCGACCCAGGAAATTATCCGACCTTGCGACCCCATCAGAAAACGCAGATTTCATGCTATAATCAGCTCCATGATGATCTTCCACGTGTCTCATTCCCCGTCAAAGCTGCTGATGTGCCGCATTACATGGAAGGGCTGCCCAATGCATGCTGCCATGCACGAGCGATGATTGTATTGTTACGCACATAAAATGGATTGGGAAGGGGATCTGTATTTGGAGCAGGCGAGTCAGTGGCATCAGATGCAGTGGTTGAAGGATTCGTTGTTTGAGCTCTAGCCTGGTGTGGCCCTTAATTTCTCATCATCCCTCGCATAAGTTCAAGATTCCTTGCTACATCCAAAGTCTATCTAAGGACTCCAAGATCATTGAGTATGTGCGCAAGGTCTGGGTGCCTGTCAATAATTTCCCACATCCGCGGATTACTCATAATCAAGTTTCGCATCAGATCAGGGTCATTCATAAAATTCTGAATGGCAGGCATATTCGTCATTTCATAAATCATGTTGGGGTTCTGTCTATGATGAAGATGTGTTATTAAAATGTGATAGGAGGCACTGAAAACCGGCATACCAAAGAAATTATCGTCCTGTCAGCAAAAGTGTATGGTTCGATTGCCAAGTTGATAAATGGAATGTGAATCGCATAAATTGCCCAGGAAATGGTCCCCTAGCAACTGCAGCATACGATATGACCCTTTGTTATCCAGTGTCACTACCATGTGACTTGTGCGCGTTTTGTTGGGCACCTGGACCGCGTTGTTGTTTGGTGTTGTAGAAAGGGATGAGAACAGAGCAATTGTTATCAAGTAAAATGTTCTAGGTTGCTTGATTGGGGATTCATATTAGGCTCAAAATCATGCCTGAACGTGTCACGCTTGCACTACTGCCTAAATATCAGTGGCAAAGTCGTGTTGATTTAAATATTGCTAGTTGCACATGAACGAGCCCGTTGAACCACCCGAGAAACCAGAGAAAGGTCCGCTCTCCTTTTCATCATCGTCTACGCTCTCTGCAGATAAGATTTTGTCCCTAGCTCAACGAATGGGAAGGGTGATCAGGATGTAACAAGATCGATAATATTGTTTTGAAGCAAAGGGTTAAAAGGAAAAGTTGGAGGAGAATCTTCGTCATATATGCGATTTCCACGATCATGTGCGAAGATCAAAGGTTTTACGACTGGCACAAATTGTTGAAAGGTCTATTCCCCTTAGCAGCGGATATGGTATTGTGATTGCCTCAAATTATCGACAATGGAGCTATGTCAAAAATTAAAACGCCCCGTGAAGAAAACAGCTTTCGTAAGCCACCTGTTTTGGTTATGGCCTGCACATAAATAGGAAACTGCCCATACCAAGACCGATCAAAGTGCAATAATCAAAGGGGCATAAGGAAAGCCTACAATAAGCTGTTCTCTTTAATGACTTAATGGCACACCATTTGACCACACAGGGGTCCAACTAATCTTGGCTTTGACAAATTATCGCATTTCATGTGTTGATTCCCTAACGTGTGTATATGTATATGTATACGGCTGATTTAACTCACTTATCTACAGGTTATATGAGAAGATGTTGATTTACTCTGTTGTCTTGCAGGAAATACAAGGAAACAGTAATGCCCATCCAAATTAAGAGGACTGCTAGCTGGGTTTCAAATCAACCTCAAAACCTCGTGTTGAGTGGATGCTCAACATCACCAGCAGATAGAAGCTGTTGTCTCACATGGCAAGGGCTAAGGCTGACCTCTGGAGAACAAGGTTGTGATATATCTGACAGAGAAATGCAGAAGGGATGACCGAAGGTCTAAGGTCGCAAATTTTCTCAGGTCGCCAGGTCGCATAGTCGCACCCCCTATTGAAAGCCCGACGGCGCGACCCAGCGACCCAGCGACTAGGTCGCAAGGTCGCATAATCTGGGCAGGTCACAGGTCGCACATTTACCTGGGTCGCGAGGTCAAAAATTCAGGGAGGTCGCGAGGTCGCAACTCCAATGAGGTCGCAAGGTCACAGATCTGCTCAAGGTCGCGAGGTCGCAAATTCAAGGAGGTCGCAAGTCGCAGATCTGACGAGGTCGCAGGTTGCATGTCTGCCGAGGTCGCGAGGTCGCAAATCCCAGGAGGTCGTAGGTCGCAGGTCGCGTGTCTGCCGAGATCGCGAGGTCGCAAAAAAGACTGGATCGCAAGGCAGCCCAACGGTCAAGAAGATGAAAAGTCAAGGAAGCCAAAAGGGCAGGTTTTGTATTATAAATACTCCTTCAGGAGCTTGTAAAGAGATCTTTTGTTTGGGACTCGAGCTGAGTACACTGTATTATCTGGATTATACATTTGAGAATTAATACAAGCATTTTGAAAAATCCCTTTGTGGATCTGGTGTTGTTTTATGTATGAGCACTGTTGAGTATTATGTTTTTAGTTTCTGAATATCTTTAGATTAAGGGAACTGTATCTCCAATTCACATCACAGTTGCATAACAGTTTGTTGAGTATGTTAATGGTGGTTGAGTTCATTTCACTTTCTTAACGAACGTTGATGACTTTGTTTATTAGCATTTGTGTTACCATTTAAAACTTTTAGGAAGTGAATGGTGTTCCTGCCATGAGGAATTGTTTCCTTCGTGGTCAGAATAGCTTACAAGCATGAACCTAATGAAGTGTTGTTAACAACACTTCCTTCAGTCTTCATGCTTTATTATTTCCTCTTGCTACTCATAGTGTTGCATGTACATTTAATGCATCAATCATATGTCTTGTATCAGTTGATTAGGTGTGTATCCACTGTTTTATAGAGTTTAAGCAAGACCCTAAGAAAAGGAGAAATCAGTGGTAGCTGGACCCACACCCCGGACGGGATCCCTAGTCCAGACGGTTCAAGGTCTAATTGGGACATTTTACCGGGGAGATCCCCTGCTGTTGGCCGGACAGATTTTCCCGTCAACACCACTGTACTCCTAGTACAACATCAACAACTCCCATTGGAATGGAAAGAATTGTACTATTCAATACATATTCCCCCATGGTTAGCTTGATATTATGGGCGCATTTTCCAAATAAATTTATAGTTCCTCCATTTGCAACCATCAATTGACACTCTGGTGTTGGGTATATGAAGCAATTCAATTCCTTGGCTACCTTACAATGAATAAAATTATGAGTACTACCCGAATCAATCAACACTATTACATTTTTCTTCTTGATATGTCTTTCTATCTTGAGAGTTTGAGGAGTGGTAATTCATGCTAATGCATTATAGGATATGATTAGACTCATTTCTTCTTTCGCTAGGGTTGGTTCCTGGTGTATATCCTCTTCTTTTGAAGTTTCTTGTTCATTTTCTTCCTCCTCTTCACAATCTATGTAAAATAATTTCTTCTCAACACACTTATGACCTTTAGTGTATTTTATATCACAACTGTAGCAAAGCGATTTTGCTCTTTTTTCTTCCAATTGTTGTGGTGTTAACCTTGTAGGTTGTGGAAGTCCAGAAGTAGCAACACTTCCATCTTTATAGATGTCAGTGGTAGGCTTCCTTGTCGCCATAATTTTACATTCAATTTTTCTTGCCAACCTGAATGCCTTCTCCAATGAATCAGGTTCCCAAAGGCGAACCTCATGTTGGATGTTATCCTTTAAAGTCCCTATGAAGACATCAATCCTATGTTCCTATGGAATATCAGTTACCCTTATATTCAATTTTTGGAAGTCTCAATGTGCTCCACCACTGAACCCTTTTGTTTGAGATTTATCAATTGACTAAAGAAGGTGTTTCTCTTTGTATCCTCATAATATGCTATCATTTCCTCTATAAAAATTGACCAAGTGAAAAAAATTTTATGGGAGAAAAGCCATCGATACCATACAAATGTATTTTCTTATAAATATAAAATTGTAATGCGTACCTTTTGTGTGTTTTGCACATTATTGAGATCAAAAAATTTCTCCATCTGTAGTATCCATGTTATGGGATCCTTGCCATCAAACTTCCTCATATCGATCTTTGGAATATGGTGGGTCTTCAATCCAACGTTAGAGTTTATGAAATCACGATTAACATTTATTTTGTTCTCATCATGAGTTTCCTCTACTATATTTTCGCCATTAGGAATAATTTCTTGTATCGACTTTTTCAAACCTTCCTTCAAACCTTCCATGTCTGATTTTAGATCATTCTTCATGTATTCCATGTTGTCTTTCATTTTTTCTTCCATGGCATCCATCTTAGCTTCCATGCCATTCTTCAAACCATCCATCTTAGCTTCCACGCTTTTCTTCAAACCATCCATCTTAGCTTCCACGCCTTTCTTCAAAACTTCCATTTCATTTTTTGTTGCTCTTTGTGAGAGTGAAAGTTGTCGCACTTTCTCCTGTAACTTCGATACATCATGTTTCACTTCTTCCTCTTCATGATTCATAGTAGAGCCTTATGAGGGCTTAATGGGGGTTGAATTAGTTATAGGGGGCTATTTTAAAACCCAATACTAATATATGTGCTTCAATATTCCCTTGGAATCACTTCACACAGATTTTTCAAACAAGACTTATGCAATTTGAAAAACAAAATGCATGCCTTTTTCTTGCTTTTGAGGAGCTCGATATTGAAACTGATGTAGCTCTGTAATTTCGGATCCCTTGGAATTTATCTTCAGTCCTTTAGTGGCCCTCTAAATCTTCTTTCCAATGCCACTAGTCTGACCTGATTTGGATTCTTCAAGGAAATGTATGCCCAATCTCCCACAATTACCTAATTATGGATTGGTTCAGTAGAGAGAACGTTTACGGCATGCCACATGTCACTGTTTCCTCCTTCAGCTCTGAAATTTGTCCACATGAAACTACAATCCGTGTGATTTTGGCCACTTATTATATAATTAAAATATGATGCTCAAAGAGATATTTATGATGATTTTCCCAAGGTCACCTCTTTGAGATGAAATTCGAGAGCCTGCAAAAACCCTAACTTTCATAGATCATTTCTCCAAAAATATTGGGAACCAAGATCTGAAATTTTTACACGAATTTCCTCAATATTTCTTTGCAAATGGGTTTTTTTAGCTTCTGAACCTTTGTAGAAAAAAAATTATAGTGAAAATTCCACTATGACTTGTTTGAAGCAGTGAAACCCTAGAATCCAAAGCTCTGATACCAAATGTTATGAAACTAGCTCCCAAAATAGAAGAAAAGAGAGATCAATGCCTTACAAATCAGCCACTTCGAGGGGAAACCCCCTTTACATTACATGAATTAAGAATTCTTGGATGATACAAATGACAAAACCTCCTTTGTATATATAGGAGTCCATGGGGTCACAATATAATCCTAGCTGACCTAACAATAATAATGTAAGGGAACAACAATAATAATAGTGGCTTTTATGGGGCACAATAATAACAATATGGGGGCTACAAGAGTACAAAAATAACAATAAGGGGGCTATACTAACAACAATAAGGGACTACACTAGTAATATAGGGACCTAAGATAACCCCACAAAACCCTTCTCTTCATTTCCACCTGGCACATTATAATCATCATGGTTATGGGTCATCCACAAACCCACAGTTGTGGGTTAACCACACAAAAGCCTTCTCTTCATTGGCTCATTGAATATTGTAATCATTGAACATGATGTGGTTCCTCCTTTTTTTAGCATTTTGAATGATGGAGACCATCATTTTCTAAGGGGAGAGGGTTGATCTAAATCTGAAGGGGGCTTATAACCTATGTTTGGAAGTATATTAAGCCATAAAGTCCTATTTTTATGTCAAAGGGAACTTAATTGATATGTAAATAATGGGTTCAAACCTAACCGAAGTTGGATTCATCAACAATGCACACAATACGAAGGTAATAGGTAGAGAGTGAAGGTCGGGAAGTAGACGTCCCACAATTGGCCTCATTGCATGTAATGGTTCTTCTTAATAGAATTCTTCTTCTTCTCCAATTCTCATTGTCTCTCTTCATGTTTTTGTGATGTATTGAGTTCTTTCATTTTTATTAATTTTCTTGCAATTAGTTTAATGGCATATTATATTTTTTTTCTCCTCTCTTAACATTCATGGAATCTAGATATCATCCCCCAATATTAGAATAAGGTATTTCTAATTAGAATTCGTAGTAACATTCATAAGGATCATGTGCACTTGAAAAAGTAATTTTCATACGCCTATAACTGTATAGAGTAAAATATGAATTAAGTATAGCTGCTTTTATTGGAAGACAAATCCATAATGTGGATTAGTTATATTGTGAATTTCAGGTTATGCAGAGGAATTGATAAGGATATTTTTTTAGCCCTCTTACTATTATTTCATATTTGTATAGATTGAGAAAGAAATTATATGTGAATGTTTATGTTTGTAGCTTCGGTAAGTACCTCTGCATAGGCCTAAGTATCTATGTGTGCAGAAGTCACCCAAATTCTCCTTAGCCACTTGCTCTAGTGTGAGTAAGTTGCATCTGTAACTTAGCCTAAGTTTCTAACTTAGGAAATCATATAATTTTTATATTAGTTAATTGAGCTAAAGAAACATTAAATAAAGTAAAGTATTTACTCTAGTCATTATGTTTGAATCTCAATCCTTGATCTCAAGTCAAGAAAAATATAATCTCAGCCATCAATCACTTTGTAGATTAGGTTTAGGGATTTAGCTCAACAAAAAAATTTACAAGCAAGGCTAAGGACATGGATAAGACAAACCATATATCAAAACAATATTAAGAGAGGCATCTCAGTGAGGATTGTAATACTCTAATATGTTGGTTCTAAGGAAGGGGGAAAAATTAGATCCATATCAATGAAGGAGGGATTGATCAACTATATCAGATCCAATGTTATACATTGTTTCCTCAGTTGGGCACTTATCCTAGGACAGGAGCACAAGTAGGGTCTGAATCGATTTAATGATGAACTAATTTTATTGGGAATATTTTTTGTGCCATTTTCTTTGTGAAACTTGTTTTGTTTTGCTTTCGAAAATTAATGTTAAGAACCTAGTTGTTCAATTCATTCAATAGATATACAATTTTCTAGGTTAATGGCTTGTCGAGTGCTAGGTTTGGAGGAAAAATAACACGGTATAAGAGTGTAAACTTTGAGAACAGATTTTTAGGTACCAATTTCATAAAGGATCATAGAGGCCCGGATGGATTGTGATTGTACAAGGAGGTTTTTTTTAAAAGCCCAAAAATCAGGTTGTACACTATACAAGCTTTGAACACCATTTTTTCAAAGGGAACTTGAAGATGTTTTTTAAAGAAAAAAGGGTAAGAAATACAACTGGTGGTTGATAACACAACTACTAGACCACCCGGCCATGATAAATTATCGTCAGGGAAACCAGTAGCCACTATGGACAGGGTCGAATAAGAGCACGAGGTGACAAAGGATGTTGACTAGCAACAAAGGAGGGTATGAGTGAAGGAGGAAAATAAATTATATGGGGTTGGAACTCGAATCAGACAGGTCAATGATACTAATACAGTGGCTGAAAAAAATGTAGAACAAAGCAGATTCGGGTGCATGGGTTGTAATGCACTCAGGACAAGGCCAACTAAGGAAAAGGAGAGTTTTTCTATGAAAATATTAAAGTTTACAAGGTTTTATCATCTTAGGTGTGTCAGGAAACACTCAAAATAGTTTACGGGTTGACCCGAGAAGCCTAATAAAAACTAACATTAGAGTGGGCCAACAGATTTGTCACGTAGTTGTGGCTGTAAAAAAATCCACTCATGGATCATAAGCCATCGGGGCAACATCGTAACTATTAGATAGTGTTGCATCTACTAGAATAGAGATCTACATGGTCAGAATAGTGAGAGGGGGGTTGAATCAACAGTTGGAAGTCCACAATCGAGAAATGACACAAAGGGGTGGTGGTAGCAAGTGATCGAGAACATGTTGGTCAAAGTTAGGATGAGAAATATAGGGTAATGGAGAAGGCAACAGATAATTTATGGAACTTGACTACTTTCCTAAGAGAACCAGTGGGTTAGGGAAGCAACAAAAAGTGTAGGTGTAGAAGCATTGAAATCACATATTGGTCAAGGAAATGGTCAAGTAGACCAGCCAAAACACAGGGTACGCATTTCACTAGTTGGATAAGTGCAAGTGACAATAGGTAATGGCATTGATAATGCATCCATAATGATTGGTGAGACCATCTTTTAGTTTATTTTTTTAATTCGAGATGGCAGCAATTGGTTTGAAATTCGACGACATGATGGATGGTTCTTACTTCTTCTATCCATGGAAGGAGAGGATAGTGTTGATTCTCATGGAGAACGACCTATGGGATTTTATTAACACCTAGGTTATAGCTTCTTCCAAATATACAACTCTGGAACCTCACAAATCAAAAGATAAAAATATATAAATATCATCATGGATGTGTGAAAGATCACATGATACCTCACATATCAAGGAAAAATATTTCCCATGAGATGTGGAACATTGCTCTGATGAACCTATATTTAATTGACAATTATAATCACAAAATGTTGTATAGGGAGAATCTCAGGAACACCAAGGTGACTGAATCAGACACAATGACATCATACCTCACTAGGATTCATCAAGTTCTAGAGGATATTAGATTTTTTGGGTTAGTTGTGCCATATGAGGACCTCGTGAGGACAACCTTGAGTGATTTATTGAAACCTTGGACTACCTTTGTGATAGATGTTTTAACACGAGAAAATATAATAGATTGGAAAATATTATGGGATGAATTCACTCAGAATGATATCTAGGAGAAATCATTGTTTGGAGGATAGTAGAAGAGTGAGGATGATGAGAGTCTTTCTCTTGTCAGTCATGAAAAAAGGAGGAAATGTTTGAGCAACAAGGTTGAGGATTCAACCTCACAACTGGAAAAGAAGGACTTGAATAACGTCAAGTGTTTTTCATGTCATAATATAGGACACTATTCTTCACAATGTTCAAAAAGGAAGAATGGAGGAAAGGGCACAGAGTCAACTATAGTTGCAACAACAAAATCTCAAGAGGAGTTTGAGAAGAATTTTGAAATGAATTTCATACTTGTTTCCTACTTTATACCTCAGGAACATTAGTAGAAGGTAAATGGCTATTAGACAATGGATCCATAAGTCACATGACAAAAGCATGGGAATAGTTTGATAGCTTGATCAAGTGGGACTCAAAACTATATGTAGATTTTGGTGATGATGTTAAACATGCAATTAAATGGGTTGGAAAATGGCATTTCATTCTATGTTAGGAGGTAGGAATGAATTGAAAGATGTGTTATGGGTATTAAAACTTAGTCAAAGTCTACTCTCAGTCTCTATGATATATAATTGAACCAGATTTATGGAGGAACGCAACAGAATACACATGTAACCATAAATACAAATATGCAGTGGAAATAACACTTCATTTCAATAATATCAAAGAACTGAAATTTGCTTATAGACAGAATAGAAATAAACTAGCTAGGGCACTGGTAGCCTATCTCTGAGAAGAGATGTGGTGGCTACAGGCCTCTAAAATAAGTTACAATGAGGCTCGAGGGCCTATTTATTATTTAGAAATAATGGAAAACCCTAAACATCCAAAACCCTAACCTTAGGATATGAAGCGCCAAAACTATGGGCCCCGTTTGGGTAAATTGGTGTTTCAACTTCCTGGGGGCGTAACTTTGGCATTCGATCTCCATTTTCCCAAAAAACGTCGTTTAGGGCCTCAAAATGGCTCCGAAATTTCAGGACCCGAAAAACTGCCCAAAATAGTAAGTTGTGCCGAAACTAAAAAAATTGAAAGAGACAATGGTGGGGCCCCAAGTGGAATAGGTGGGTGGGCACCAATATCCACCTGGATCATTCCTCCCCCCTTAAGAAGAAATTTTCCCCATTGTGTTGAGTTCCTCCATGAGATGAGGAAGCTTCTGCTGAACTTGGTCCCTAGTGAACCACATGCCTTAGTGCAGGAGTTAGCCAACTTTGACAACTTGATATAGTTGGATCTTCTGTTGGTGAGTGTTCTTGATTTGCATGTCCATGATACAATCTATGGTGGCATGTTCCATGTAGTCTACGTTTAACTCTATTGTTGTGAGTTGTCTTGCAATGTCAAAGGTGTCTAGTAGAGGTGGGAAGTAGGGACGAAGGCGGTCCACATTGAATACCGGGTGCAGACCAAGGAATGGTGGAATACTGAACTCGAAGGCATTATTCCCTACCGCCTTGGTGATGGTGTACGACCCATATCAGAGCAAGCGAAGCTTGCGATGGGGTCCACTGAGCCGCTCCTTCTCCAAATGTATCCACACTTTGTCACCCACCTCTAAGTTTTGTGGTACCTGATGTTGATCATGTCATTGCTTGTACTTAGCATTGCCTCTGTCCAATATGTCATGAACTTGTTGGAAGATGTGTTGAATGCACTCGATGAAGATGTTTTCTTTTTCAGCTTTAGACTGGACATGAGTCGAATCAGCCTGAGTAGTCACAAATGGCATGGCTATGTCAATGGGACATAGTAGCTGGAATCCCAAGCCCACCTGAAAGGGGCTATGGCCGGTTGAGTTGTGGAGAGACCGATTATAACTGTGTTGTACATAGGGGGGATCTCATCCCATGTGCGTGGATGCTTTGAATTTTACATGCACAAAATGAATACAATCATCCTGTTGACGACCTCTGTCTGGCCATCAGTTTGGGGATGGAAAGCTGTGGACTTGGTGAGCTTGGTGTCAAACATTGACCAGAGGCTCGACAAAAATTTTCTGAGGAACCTGCTGTCGCAATATGATATGATAGACTGTGGGATCCCAAAGTGCACCCAAAATTGTTCAAAGAAGAGTTTAGCAGTGGCTTCTGCTGTGATGTTCTTCTTGCAGGCTGCCATAATGGCCATCTTCGAGAATCTGTCGACGACCACAAAAACACAGTCATTTCCCTGCTTAGTAGAAGGCAGGCCCGACATCTAATCCATGGAGATGGATTCCCAAGGTCGACTACGGGTAGGTAGAGGAGTATATAGGCCTTGCTTCTTGATGGTCGGTTTGGCAATGGCACAAGCAGTGCAGGATCTGATGTGCTTCTCGACATCCTTTCGAAGGTTCGGCGAATAGAAATACTTCTGTAGTATTGCTACTGTTTTCTCGACCCCGAAATGCCCAGCGACTCGACTGTAGTGTGCTTCCCATATCATCTTGGCACGCTCGCTTGAAGGAACACAAAGGTGTCCCAGGTGACATAAAAGTGCATCTTGGAGGTGAAATTTTGGAACTTGCGTACCCCCCAAGAGTGCCTTGTAAGTGTGGCCAAATTCTGGGTCACTCTCATAGAGAAGCGGCCAATCAGAAGTCTCGTGCCCACAAGAGTTGAGCACGGTGGTGAGTGCCACGATCGGTGGTCGGCTGAGGCAGTCTGCAACATTATTGGTGCTACCCTTCTTGTACTTGATGTTCGAATGAAACTGTTGCAGATATGTGGACCACTTCTGATGGCGATCATTCTGCAACTTCCCTTGTGTCTGTATGAACTGCAGGGGCCGGTGGTCTGTGTGGATGATTGTTTCCTTCCCCAAAATGTAATGCTTCCATTGTCGACAGGCTTGCACAATGGAATACATGTCTTTGTCATAAGTGGGATACTTGCGAACTGTCTCAGACAATGTCTCACTGTGATATGCCACTGGATGTCCCTGTTGAGTAAGAACTGCCCCAATAGCATAGTCAGAGGCATCTGTCTCGATCTCAAATGGTTGCTGCAAGTCTGGTAAGGTGAGCACTGGGGCAGAACAGAGGCGACTTTTCAATTCTTTGAACGCCTTCTGTTGAGGTTCCGACCAAAAGAATTTTGCTCTCGCTCCTCCTTTGGTGACTTGACTCAAGGGCCAAGTGATATGAGAGAATACCAACACGAATCTACGGTAGAAATTAGCAAGACCCAGAAAGCTGCGAAGCTCTGTTATAGTAGTCGGGGCTGGCCAATCCCGAATGACTTGGATCTTGGCTGGATCCACATGCACCCCCTTTCATCAATAATGTATCCCAGATATTGAACCTGGGTCATGCCAAACGTGCACTTCTCCAAATTGGCACACAACTTGTGTTGCCGCAGTGTTTAGAGGACTTGTCGGATGTGATGAAGGTGCTCTTCCCAAGTCTTGCTGAAGATCAGAATGTCATCCAAGTACACCACTACGAATGAGTTGGTGAATGGCCTCAAGATGTCGTCCATCATCCTCATGAAGGTTGCGGGAGCATTCGTCAACCCGAAAGGCATGACCAGCCATTCAAAAAGGCCTTCCTTAGCCTTGAAGGCAGTCTTCCACACATCAGAGGGTTCAATTGGTACCTGGTGATACCCGGACTTCAGGTCGATCTTACTGAAATATTTTGCACCTTGGAGTTGGTCCAGAAGGTCATCAATCCGTGGGATTGGGTACCTATTCCGGACAGTGATCTTGTTCAGCGCCCGATAGTCAATACAAAGTCTCCACGTCCCATCCTTCTTCTGTACCAACACGATCGGGCTCCCACGGGGCGATAAACTTGGTCTGATGTGTCCTTTTACGCGGTGGCTCACGAATTTGCCTCTTCGGTTTCATCGTTCTCCCGAGAACGGAACGCCGATAGATGGGTTCGTTGAGTAGCGAACACCCCGGGGTTAGATCAATGGCGGTGCTTGACACAGTGCGGAGGCACTTACTGTGGGTGAGTAAAAATGTTCCCGTCTCCTCCACAACCTTGTCCATTTGTTGTTGTCGTGCGGAGGAGCCATGTACGGAGGTCGTGGCCTTAGTCTTCTTCTTGCCACGAGGCGGATCATCAGGAAAATGAATTTCCTGGTTTGGGAAATGAGCTTACTGCATTGTTTTGCAGTAACCAAAGAGATAGCGGCAGGAGGTGGTACCTCTGGTATCCTGTACAACTTATTTCCCAAGGTAACAATAACAGCACGAGGTCGAGACTCATACACAGCATGACGCTTCCACAAGTATGGTTGTCCTAATAATACATCAGAAACATCAATAGGAGCAACGTCACATAATGCCTCATCCGTGAAGGGCTTGATGCTATAGGGAAGGCGGCACTGCTGGCTGACGCGGAGATCTCGTCCTTGGTGAAGCCACCCGATGGTGTATGGATGTGGGTGAGCTGTGGTCGGCAAGCCCAACCGCTTCACGGCGTCTGCTGAAATGAGGTTCTTTTGGCTCCCATTGTCGACAATGAACTGTACAGGGGAACCCTTTACCCACATCTGGGAGTGGAAGAGACGTTCCTCCTCCTCTGGATCTTCCGGTTCCTCCTTCTGGACCTTTGTAGTGGCAACAGTGGCGTTGGGCTCCGCATCAATAATCTGTTTCCTTTTTTCATTCCCCTTTTCAGGTTCTGATTCGGAGTCGGAGCATGCATCTGACTCAGAAGCCCTCATCTCGGCCACTAGCGACTGCTTGGCTCGACACTCACTTGAGTTGTGAGTGGAGCTCTTATGGAACTCACACCACTTTCCCGTGTCCTTCTTTGGCTTTGTGGTGTTATTCTTTTCTTGTGGCTTTGATGAGTTGTCTTTAGCTGCCATGCCTTGGCTTTGTCCTTTCTTCTGCGGTTTGGAAGCACCTTTCCCTTGCTTTTGATTCGCAGATCCAAAGTCTCGCTTCTTCTGTTTGAATTTCTGCTCAATCTTGGCAGCATACCGGTATGCCGTACCAAGAGAGGAGATGTCGAGGAACTCCATTTCCTCCTGAATGTATCTGTGCAGACAACTGCGATACTTTAGCACCAAATGTTTCTCTAAATCTTTGATACCCAACTTTGTGCGCAGGGTATGGAACAGATTCGTCAGCTCATGCACATCTTGATCCCTTTGTTGTCGCAACGTGGTCCATTGTATGTACTTGTCCTCATAGCTCCCCACGGGATAGTACTGTTCCTTGACGGTGTCTCGGAAAGAATTCCAAGTTGGTACAGCCGAGAACAGAGAGGGTTCTGTCTGGTCCTTGTTCTCACAGTAGGTTTCCCACCAGTCCTTAACATGGGGGATAGCTTTGAGGAGTGCAAAAATAATCTTCTCCCGGTCTGAAAAGTCATGAACAGAGAAATATCCTTCTAATAGATTCAACCATCTATCTACGGCATTTGCATCTATTTGACCCTCAAATATGGGAATGTCAAAATTTACTTGTACCTTAAAGGGAGTCATGCCTCCGGAGTGGCTATTTGTTGGATGCGGATGCCGTAGGTGGGCACGATCATTGAAGGATACGAGCAAAGTTATCCTCATCCGCATTCCTTTGTTTTAGGGGCCTCCTCGGTAATATTTTGATAGTATCTCCTACTCCTTCATCTTTCTTTCAATTTACATGAAGACGTGAAGTCGGGGTTTGCGATGATCTTGCAAAGGACCGATCGGATCGAGGCCCCGATATTATACCCCAACCTCGTTAGGGAGACATGCAAGGATCAAGAAAAATAAAAACAATACCAGCAAGTCCGGTTATGCAGGAACGCAACAGAATAAACATATAACCATAAATACAGAGATGCAGTGGAAATAACAATTCATTTCATTAATATCAAAGAACTGAAATTTGCTTACAGACAGAATGGAAATAAAACTAGCTAGGGCGCTGGTAGCTATCTCTGAGAAGAGATGTGGCGGCTACAGGCCTCTGAACTAAGTTACAATGAGGCTCGAGGGCCTATTTATTATTTAGAAACAATGGAAAATCCTAAACAGCCAAAACCCTAACCCTAGGAGATGAAGTGCCAAAACTATGGGCCCCGTTTGGGTAAAGTGGTGTTTCAACTATGGGGACGTAATTTTGGCCACTCTCGGTTTTCCCAAAAAATGTCATTTAGGGCCTCAAAACGGCTCCAGAAGTTAAGGACCCAAAAAATTGTAAAAAATAGTTAGTGCCGAAACTAAAAAAAACTGAAAGAGTCAATGGTGGGCTCCCAAGTGGAATAGATGGACATGTGCAATATCACTAGTTGATAATAAGGGGTTATGTTTGTAGGTTTTAACCACCTGATGAAGTGTACACACGAATCTTATAACGAGAAAATAAACAATAGCGAGAGCATAAAACATAAAACAGATAAACACAGAGATTTTCCCTGGATCCCAAATCGGGACGACCAACTTGATTTTTCATTATATTCCTTTTAGTGTTACAACACATATATATACATGCCGAAGCATACATAAACCCCAATCCATAAACCCTGGATTAGAACATAACCGTAGTTCCCTTGACCAGATCTACAAAAATACCAGGGGCCGAAAACCATCGTGCCCCAATACCATGTGCAAAACCATGGACGCGGACTACCCACCAGAAATTAAGGACCAAAATTTTTCACCGGGGCGTTGCCCTGGACCCCGACAGGGGGGGCTACTGCCCCCCCTGTGACCCCCCCGTTGTGCCCAGTGCAAAGGGCGTGCTTAGTCATGGAAATAATATAACACATACCCAACAATGCTTAGCATTCCAAAATGGGAAAGTATTAATCAAACCCATGGGATCTGTCTCTTATGAAGGATATGTCATTGGAGTTGGACTAGAGAGAAAATTGTATAGGCTATGGGGCCAACCTATTCGAGTGATGGAATGAAGTAGAGTAGTGACAAAGAAAAAGGAGCAAGAAGCCTCAAACATTGAGTAGTTCAGAGGGAGTCAACCTTCAAGTTTAGGTGTAGAGGAGCGGTCGACAAATTCCTCCAAATATTTCAAGAAGGCCTCTTGGTATTAGATGACCTTATAGGATGTTCATGAGTAGGAGGCTTCTATGAAATAGTCCAAGGGGATCAGGACTTCCAAGATGTTTCCATACCATGTGACAGGGAAGGCTTCGAGTTCACAGGGAGCAACCATGATAGTGGATGCAATTTTAGGGCTGAAGTCAGCTCCAAGTGGAAAAAGTACCTCCCTCACTAAGATGGAGTGTTGATGTTTGTAGCTTTGGCATGTACTTCTACACATGCCAAATTTTATAGGCATGTAGAAGTCACCTAAGATCTCCTTAGGCATTTTCTATAGTGTGAGCAAGTTGCATTTGTAACTTAGCCTAAGTTTCTAGCTTAGGAAAAACACATAATTGTTATGTTGGATAATTGAGCTAAAGAAACATTAGATAAAGTAAAGTATTTACTTTAGTCATTATGTTTTAATCTTGTCCCTAGATCTCAAGTGAGATGATATTTAATCTGAACCATCAATCACTTTGGATATTACGGTTAGGGATTTAGCTCAACTAAAAGTTATAAAATTAAGGATAAGGAGAGGGAAAAGACTCAACATACAAAAATACAAGATTGAGAGAAGCATCTCAGTGAGGAGTGTATTACTCTAATGTTTTGGGTCCAAGGAAAGGAACAACAAGGAGATTCAAATTAGCTAAGGAGGGCTTGATCAGTTGGATTAGATTCAATGTTGTACATGTATTTCCTCAGTTGGGCCATTATCCCAGGATGGGAGCCCAAGTAGGTTTTGAATCAATTTAATGATGAATTGATTAGATTGGGTATTATTTGTTGTCTTAGAGATAGGTTTTGTTTTGCTTCAACTAATTAATTCTAAGTACCTAGTTGTGTCATTCATTTAATAGATCTATAATCTACTAGGTTAATGTTTTTCATGCTAGGTTTGCAGGAAAATTAATAGTGAATATTTAAGGAATTGGAATGTTTATAAATAAAAGAGATAAAATAGTTGGGAATACAATCACGCTAATAAAAATATGCAAAGATCATATGTGGCAGAACACATAGAGATATGTTGGAGCATATATATAATGTGGTATATTAATAGAATTTTTACATATGCAACAAGTATGACAAGATAATTTATGTGGTTGTTGATTGTTATATGGCTAGGGTTGATTGAAAATGTTGATGATGTACTTCCCCAACATAGTTAACCTCATGAAAATATAATAACAAGAGGATTATTTTCAAGAGATTGATGAACGAATCATGTGAATTCCCATGAGGCATCAACTAATCATGTAAAACCATAAATGTTGATGACAACCATAGTGGTATGAAAAATTGGGCGTGGTAATAAAGCATGAGACCTTAAAGTCATTAATTTCTTTAGTTATAGTTGATATCTTCTTTGAGATGCTTATGATGATGTATGCATGCATGTTTGTCATTGATGCTTAGTGTGATATAACAAAGGAAAGAATATTTATGTAAATATTGTTAAAATATTTGTGATATATTCATGAGTAAGTGTGTGATTGTGTAATAAGACTTATGATTTTGCATACCATGTCAAACTAAATGCCATATTAGATAATCATACATGGGGCTATAAAGTGTTGGATTTGGAAAATAAACTATAACAATACACGAGTATCCAATAAATCTTCCTATTTGTATCCAATGTTTTGGATTGCAACCTCTTTGACAACACTAAATAGCACTAAATGATTATATTCTCATTGTTGTACTTGGGTAAAGGAAGGTATCCAAATGGTTGAACAAGTAATAGGGTAGTGTTTGGATGATGTGTAGATGTGTTGGTTGGACACTTTAGTTTATCTTAGTAAAACACATGAGCTTGAATTATAGTAAGTATGATTCACTATGAGATTGTACTTAGTGAATAAAATTCATAAGTAAATTATGAAATCATGCAAATAATGAACCTACAATTATGGATTATGTTTGTACTTTTTTTATGCATTGAGAAATGCATGAATGGAATGCATATATAACAAATGATAGTTTTATTTCAATTAGTGTGATATACAAACAAAATTAATTTAATTATTAAGTGTGTTATAATTATGAGATCTTTTTAAGGGATGTTGTCAATGCTACAATGAAAGGAATATATGTATGAACATTCACAATGGTTTAGTTGATTGAAAAATCAAATTGCAACTAGAATGGTTTTGGATATGGAAACAAGTGTATGCCCATAATGAATATTGAGTACTACCACATGCAAAAGCCCAACACTATGAAAAGGGTCTCACAGTTTTGAAAATTGATGTATGTATGAAACATGTTTAAAAAAATTATTTATGTTTGAAATTACTATAATGAAATTTCATGGAAACTCTGTGTACATGATAATGTGAGAAAATTACATATCAAACCTATCAAAGAGGAAATGAATAACTTATTGGGTTTAATCATGAGCATAATAAAAGAGCCTTAAATTTTACAATTGTTGGTATAAAAGAGTAGAAATATTAGGACATGTTAACAATAGTAAAAGAAGGACTAAAAAAGAGTCAAAATTGAAACAACTTATCTCATAGAAACAAAGAGTTTGGGAAGTATATTTGAACATAAATATAGATTGATTTGTGTTATGGCAAGTTGTATTGACCGTAAATTTAGCATATTCAATGTATTTGAGCTTAAAGGGTTAGGTATATTTATAAATGAAGACCTCATTCCAACAAACCAAGATTAGTCAAGGAAGGAGGTTCAAAAAGAAAAGGAAGCTAGAACAGAAGGCAATTGAGAAATAATTAGAAATAGAAACAATATTATTAGGGATAGAGAAGAGAATGATAATAACAAACATGAACTTTGAATATTCCTTATCCTTTTTTGGAACTATCATGGATTTTCATGGCATAAAGGCCCTATGCTATTTCGATCACAAATGAAATTGATATTATTTTTCTAGTTGAAACATGGGAGCATGATGAGTCTGGTAAGGTCCCTCGCATTTATGGATTCAGCTTGTGGTCAATATGGAACAAGAAATCCTATTGCAATGGAATTGAAGGAATAAATTGTTATATAAAAAAGATTTTTTATCCTCAAGTTCAATTTCATAAGATAGACTCTCTCAATAAATGCATTTGGATAGAAATATTTGACATTAATGCTAAGAGAATTTGTACTATGTTTATTTTCTATTTTTCACCAATTAGTTCTACATTTTATAAGAAAAATAATTTAAATAAAATTTCCTATAGAGTGCCCTAGAACAAGAGATTTGTAGCATGAGAATGAAGGTAATGTCATCTTATTAGGAGACTTTAATGCTAGAGTTGCAACTAAGATATTATTCTAAGAAATGGTTCCAACTATAATCCTTTATGGCTAGATGATGACCTTGTTTTAGCCAATAGATACAAAAGAAACTTTGGAGACCTAATTGAAGACTTATTTTGTACCAATTTAGTCAAGCTTTGTAGTTTTTAAGACCTAATAATTTCCAATGGCATAATTTAGTAGTCAAATTGTTATGATCCAAATACATGAAACATTATATGTGCACACCATATACAACAATATGAGCATGGAGCTTCATTCGTATATAGATAATACATATAAGTTACATAATAACTCCTTGGGGAACAAAAATAAGTCCTCCAAATACCCAATACATTCATACATCCAAAATCACATGTCCTTAATATTGACTCCTATATATACATATATATTTATTTATACATTGAACATGTGGTCCCTTAATTATTACACCAACCCTATTACATATACATTTACACATTACATGCACATTTAACTCCAATTATGCATCCTCTTGGAGTCTTACCACAAAAACTTATCCTAATATATGCTCCCCTTGGGGTCATAACATAATATTCTCATTCTAAAATATTTTTCCTCAAAAATTTATTGTGAAGGGAGTTACATGTGATGAAACCAAGTAATATGATTTCCTTGTCTCAAAATGCATGTCGACCCAAATACAATCTTGTCGCTCTGTGATGCACAGACTAAGAAGTCTTAAGGACTTCAATGGCCTCACACAACCCTTCCTGGTATCGAGCAATGCTCGGTACCATTAATACAATAGGGTTGAGACCCTAATTTTCTCACTAACATTCAAACATCATCCATGGACATATCATGACCCAATAAAGTTATAAACATGCCTACTACCATGCACTGATACAAACCAAACCATGACTAATGTTGCTCAAAATTTTTAATCCCAACAACAATATACATATTTATCATAAAATAGACTCCATATATAGGACTATTAACTTTGTTTATAAACATACATCACATTATGGAGACAATCACTAGCCTCAAGTAGTTAATAACCATGTCCAAGCCAAGCCATGGATTCCACGTGTTATACTAGTTAACTAAGCTTATTAAGCATATATGCAACACTATCTAATTTAGCTCTAAAATTCTTGAAAGAACTAACAACCTATGGATCTTCAAATTCCTTAAACCATGAGAACATTCACACAACCATCTCAGTGTAAATAGCTAGGAATGACACATTCATCCATTAATAATGTTGATACAATCATATCCCTCATACAAGGTAACATCATTTACTATTTATAGTGCAACACATGTACAAGTGACTATACTTATCTAAGTAACTTAAAGATTGGAAACTGAGGGAGTGAATTCAACACTCCGCCCAACAATAGGGCAACTACACTGCATTTTTTCTTGTAGTTGACCACTTGTGAGCTGGATTCAGAGTATGAGGAGTTAAGTTCTCAAGGGAATTCACAATGATGTTAATCAATGAGTTCACAAAGGAATTCAAAGTGCATTATGTTCCACCTTCTCCACTTCGCAAGACTCCAAAATTCACAGCGTCTCCACCTGTTAAATTCTATGTGAAGTCATAGTCATAGTGTCTCCACCTTTATTGACAAGGATCCATAGTACAAAACAAATTTCCATGCACTAACTTGTAGGTATTTCAAGCATACACAAAGTTCCCCTTTTCTTACGAGGACCCCAAAGTACATTTTGTTCCACTTGCTCCACCTCATAGGACTCCAAAATGCATAGTGTATCTACCTACTTCTACTCTTTTCTTCTCTTCAACCATGCTCCTCAACATGCTCCCACTCCTGCATCAACACTTGCTCCCAAATTTATTCTTTTGTCACACAAGTTCACTACTTATTCTCGTATGCCTAACCTGGCATAAGTGCACCCACAAAACACAATATGTGTTTGTGATCCATTATCAATATCAACCACTCCTTTCGTACGTGAAATTCACTCATTGCATGTTTATGAATGTTGTTCTCAATTCTGATTCCCCTCTTCTTTTCCTTCAACTCTCCTTTTCCCTCCCCTGAATTCGTCGTTGCCTCTTGAATATTGACCACACTAGATGACCCACAAGGAATATAGGTGATATGTACTTGTCCTCCACTCAAGAGGCCCATACTCAACCTCTGTGCTTGCCATGCAAGCCATTAAACCCACATCGAAAATTAGTGGAAATTAAATGAATAGTTTTGAGCTAATAAATTCCCAAGCAACTCCTCCCCACATTCAGAATCCATGTCCACCCATCTTAGCCATTCATTGTGTTTAAATTTCCACAATATTACATAAATTACAAATTTTGAACGATAATTACAAGAGGGGTGGCAAAAAGGGTTTTATCTATATTATGTTTATTCTTGTGTGTTGATTATTGGGTTTATTTATTGAGTATTAAGTGTTTCTTTTGTATCATATTTCCATACCTAGTAAGGCATATAAGATAGCGTAGACCCACAAGCAATTTATAATTTATAATCTCAAGATTAAAGCAAATACACCATATCCTATCCTCTCATCGAAACAAGTCTTTTCCCCATTGAAAGCATGGTTATGGCCATTTATCTAATATACAGAAGAGGTTAAACAACAAGGAAGATAAGGGGTTTAGTAAAATTGTTTGTAACTCTAACCAAAACAATTTGACTCAAGCAAGGATGGCATAAGGATGCCTAGTGTTGGCTAGACGATTGAAGGATAAAAGAGGAGATCATTCTGCGTAATAAGGATAAATAAAATAAAATAAAATAAAATAAATTATTATATGAATATTTAAGGAGAAATTGTGGGTGATAAAGTGTTAGAGGGAAAAAGGAAACTAATATATTATTAGGAGGCAATCAACCAAAATCTTGAAAATCAAAAGTATCTCTCTATTTTGACTAGTTTAAAAAAAGAAAATAAACATTGCTAAAATAAAAATAAAAAATTATCATGGTCTCCATAATAAAATTAGGTATTGGTCAATTCCCAAAACAGCATTGGATAAAAAAAACTTGATCACCTTCATGGCAGTATGAGGGTTGAATATGAAAAACACTTTCTCTTAGACTCTTCATCTTATACTTAGGTCAGATCTAAATTTAAAGGTATTTATCACACAAATTGACCTTTTAACTCAAAAAAACCAAGTGGCATATTCCAACTAAGCTTAAATTATTTTCCTGGCTGGTCTGGAAATCAACAATTTATTTCATGTTGCCAGACCTTAAACATTCATGTTCCTTTTCACCTTAAACTTGACCTTGGTTGGATCCTCTTTTCGGGGATGATCCGGTTAATCTATTTGATCTTCAGATGCAAGGATATGTTCCTTCCACTATTGTTTCTCGAACTATCTATCCTATCCAGGCTCTTAGAGACTTTATGTTCACCAACTCTACATTTTCATGAAGATTATGTCTCTTAACATTAGGGGTCTTGGGAGCACCCATGAGATCCTCACTCTTAGGCATTTGATCGGGGTAAATCGTCCTTCTATCATTCTTTTACAAGAGACGATGTTGGTTGGTCATAAAGTGTGGCCAATTTTTCTTCAGATCTGTCCTGGTTGGTGGCTGTGTGCTATTGATGCTTTGGGGCCTTCTTTCAGGATTCACCAGAGGCTCGAAGGTCAAATTTAATATTCTTAACACATATGCACCCTATTCTTCTAGATGTTGCTTCTAGGATAGTTTGGATTCTTGCAGCGTGCTAAAGATGGGCTCCTTAATTCTGGTCGATGATTTTAGGGATATTTTTTGAAATAATCACTTGTTGGACATATTGTCGGCTCCATTGTTACCGACTTGGAGGAATGGTCAGATTGGTTCCGAAGGCATTGCGAAGCATCTGGATCATTTCATGATACATGAAAATTTGGTCGAATGTTTGGGCACTACTTGATCATAGGTTATTCCATTAGGGTTATTTGACTGTAACCCTATCATCTTACATTGGCAGGAAAATGATGAATGGTTTGGTCTTCCCTTCAAATTTAATCATCATTGGTTAAAAATTCTTGCTTTTGATTCATTGGTCCGCACTTTGTTGAGATTTTGGGTAGCATATGATGTGCTTTAGCTCCAAATATTTGTGGAGGAGCTAGAACACATGAGATCTCCAAGTCCCAGAAATCATTTGGAGAAATTCCACTCGGCGTGAAAGTTATTCAAATAATTAAAAATTTTAATGGGGACCTTAAGTCTAACTTAGGAAATTAAAAAATTAAAGTGAATTAATTTAAACATGTGGGTGAGAATGTTATAAGTAACATGGATCAAGTCTTTTCTAATATTAGTCATTGATTATATATTAGATCACGACCGTTGATTTCTCAACGAGAAAAGTATTAAAGAAAGACTTGGAGTTAGTTGGAGTAGACACACATAGCGGTAGCACTTGAGCAGATTCGAAATTCTGGGATGTAGTTTGCTGAGAATTTTCAAGTGAGATTTCAGTGCTTCTGAGGGCTAGATTGGTGAGGGATTATTCTGATTTGAGACCGACAATACTAAGGTAGAGAGGCAAATCCATACCAGGCAGCACAAAGGCTAGTAGGAGGGACGCAACCCAACCAGGATCACGCAGAGGTAACGTAGAGGCTGGCACAGGCCCTTCAAGGTGACGTAGAGGCAATGCTAAACCCAGAAGGGTGATGTATGGGCAACATGTGTTGCGTAGAGGTTGTGCAGTGGCTACACTAGGAAGGAGAAGCTGACGCAGAGGCTGGAGGAGTAGCGTTGGCGTTCCAGTGGGCCAGAAAGGGCTCGTATTCAATGTATTTCAGAGGAGTGCTTCCTCAGATGAATCAACCATATTTTATGTCTCTGAGTGATAGTTACATCTATCATGAAATTATCTATTGGACAAACCATTACTAGTGCCCTTGATTGTATTCATACATTTTGCTTAATAAACAAACCCTCTAAGAGTTTATGCACCGATTTTCCTACAACGGGTTTTTCCGGGGACATTGTCTAAAAAATATTGTGTCCTTTTTCATGTGTGCATTATGCCTCAGTAAGTGATATATACGTATGTGTAGGCTACAATTGTGTTTTCTTTGATATTTTACTAAATATTTCAGAAAAATAACTTGTTAATTAATCAAACAAGTAGGATAAGTAAATCAAGATACTGCAGTAGGGTTTCTATATTCAGAAATTGTCACATGGTATCAGAGTGATTGCAGATCAAGTTGGAGCCATCAACAAAGGGTTGAAGATTTTTTTGTTGTAGGAGGATAGTTGAAGCTGTACAGATCTAGAAAGAGCCAACACAGTACCAAAGGGACAGTGCTGAGGACCTGCAGGGGTGACGCAGATCCAGTCTGCTCACGCAGAGGTTGACACAGGCCCAGAAGGGTGACACAAAGCCTGTCAAGATCATGCTGAGCTGACACAATCCCAAGAGGGTGACACAGTCCAAGAGGGAGTGACATTGTGTCGGTTTCCGTGGCTAGTAGTGCAGTTTTCTAATCTTCGAATTTGTTGGTGGGGCAATGTTTCTGTCGGTGTATAACAACGCCTAGCAGGGTTGAAAAAGTAAGGGGAAACGGTTCCTCAACAAAAATTTTCTAGCTAAGAAATCTGAGATTCGATCAAGATGATTTATCGTAGAGGGTTGATTTAATAGAATTGATGAAGGATTTCCGAGAGGGAAGTCATTTGTGAGAGGGAGCATACTCTCTAGAGGGTTTCTATCACCAAGAAACCTAGATTCATTCTTTTGTTGAGTGTATTAGTAATAGAAGGGAGAGGAGCACTTTCTTTGACAATTTGAGCAGAGATGGCCCCATATGAATTGAGAGATGAAGAAAGGTTAGACGGTGTGTCTAACTTTTCCATCTGGAAATCCAAAATCCTGATAGTCCTTAAGGAGTTATATGGCATCAGATACCATGTCGAGAACGTCCTAGCTGTGCTGACCGATTTTGATGCTCTAAAGAAGTTCAATGAAAATTAGGCGCGAGCTAAACGCTTTATCATGGATGGAGTGAAAGATAACGTGGTTCTGCATATTGTCAAGAAGAAGAAGACAAATGAGGTGTGGACGACATTAAGCACATTGTATCAAGTTAGCCTCATCCAAAGGAATATCCTTCTGGAGAAACATATGTCGATGTTCCAGATGCACAAGGGAGAGGAGATCGATCCTTTCCTCTTTAGATTGCAGACTATCTGAGTCTAGTTGATTGCCATGGGGACAACTCCTGATGATGGTCTCATGGTGAGGATTTCCTTGAATCCAGTCATTGATGATTGGGATACCTTTGTCCAAAGTATCTTGGGCAGAGCACAACTTCCAAACTGGGGGGAAATGTGGAAAATCCTTCGACAAGAGGAGATCAGGAGAATAACCAAGAGGGAATTCAGCAGTGGAGGAGTCAAGATTAAGAAATAGGAGGAGGAAGATGTAGCCCTAGAATATAAGGGACAAAGGTAGCAAGGGAAGAATAAGAAGGACCTATCCAAGGTTTGGTGCTTCAGATGTGGCGAATTGGGACACTTCGCCAATACTTGTCCTAAGAAGAATGGCAAGGAAGATTCAGATTCCAAGGTAGCAAAAATGAAAGGGGATGACAGTAGTGATGATGATGTCGCCATGAGTGCTTGTGTACCTCGAGAGAAGAGGTGGGGTGACATAGATCTATAGAGTGAGCTACAAATGGTGTCAGCAGGATCCTTGAGGTGCCCAATGTAATAAATTTGACCTAAAAATATAATAATTATGCAAATATGCCCTATAACTTCAAGAATAAATTATAAGAGCTTCAAATATTTATTAATAAAAAAACCCTTGAGGTAGGGCAACACCATACAATCTCTCCTTAAGGAAGGAGAACACTCCACAAGCCATATGCTTGTCAATACAATAATCCTTCACATCCTCAATGGAGAGTCTCAAACCTCTATATAAGCTTCATACATACAATACCATGAGTCATACATCTAATACCATGGGCTTATCACATTATTTCCTAACTACTTGTGGTCCCTTGCATAATGTGGGTTAACCACTTTATTTATTAATTATGGCCCATGTATTTATTATCCTTACATTACATTATTTATGTGGGTACCTTCCTTTGTACCCCATATGATCCCCCTAGGAATACCCCATATTATCCCCCCTAGGTATACTACATTCCACCCCCCTTAAGCATATTTCATCCCCGAAACATGAGAAGAACACAAACAATAAGATCTACTCAAAAGAGTAGTCCACTGGTACCATAAACGTGCATCAAGCCATCCTAGAGAAATGTGAACACTCGATTTAGCTAGTGCCTCGCTCGCTTGAGATGGACACTAGTTTTGGTGGTTCCTCTGCATTGATGTGTTGTGGGTGGGTCGTCAGTTGTTGTCCTTGTTTCTAATTCTTTGCCATCTTGTTGGTTGTTGTTTCGCTAGGTGATGCAGTCGATGATAGGTTGAAGATTGAATTGATGGATGATCTTTAGTTAATTCATCTACTATTGGTGCCTGAGTGGTTTCTGGTACCTCCACTATTGGTGTCTAAGTGGTGTCTAACGTTTTTTTTAGTATCTGGTTTGATTTTTGTGTTTCGTTGTCAACCATCAAAGGCTCATCATCTGATATGTCACTATAGTGAGAGCTTTGTGCTTCTGCCTCCCCAATCTCAGTCCGGCCCTTAATGGAAATATCATGTTGCGTAATTTTCTTCTTTTTATACCAAAGCTTCAGGAATTTCTTCTATACATTAATATTGACAGTACCAACAGATTCCATCCAAGGTTATCCCTAAACAACATCCACATTATCCATATCTAAAGTATAAAAATCAGAATGCAACACATACTTATCCATATAAATATTCAAATCTTTATAAATTTACACCTCCTCATTATCAACCTACGTTTTTGTAATATGTTTTGTTGAAACTTGTGATTTTCTTGCCACATTAACATTGATAAAATTATGTCTGCAACTGGGATTGATAAACACAATAATGTTCTCTTTCTGAATACTTCCATGAACCTGTAATATAGAAATATTAGTAGAAAATAAGCCTTTAGAGCACTTAGTGTCCTTCTTTCCAGATTGAGACCACTTTTCTAGGATCTTAGTGTCCTTCTTTCTGGCTTGAGACCACTTGTCCAAAAGGCGTTTTTTAATTTCCTCACGAGGACATAACTTCAAAAACTCATTGTCAAGTGATTTACACCATATAACAGCCTCATCTTCCAAATAATGCCCTGTGAAGACGTGCCAATGGACAATATTGTGATATTGTATAAATTCTTCAATAGTAGGACCATTAGCATGTCTTAAAAACTTCATCTTGTTAGAACCCTTAAAACAAAGTAAGGGTTTTGAAGAAATCAATTATTGTTAAGCCAAAATTTAAAATGGGGACAACTCTTCAATATGTCACCAAATATTTATTATACTATGTTTTCGAAATTGGAATGACCACTCTGCATCTGCCCATGAGACTGAAATTCTGATTTGGGCACTCTCAAGACTCAGATCTGCGCTGCAATTGTCCCGCCATTACAAAAAAAATTTTAAAAATGTTTGATTTTGAATTAGCGATAACTCCATCCTATAGACTCCGATTTGAACGATTTTTTTTTTAAATCGGGTGATTTTTCAATGGGAGCTCAAATATATAATTATTTATCTGAATTTATGCACCAAAAACTGAAAAAAATTTAGGAGAGCTGCCATACACAAATTTTCGTCAGAAAATTTCTGCAACACTGATGATTTTAAATCAGTCATAACTCCCTCATCCAAACTTCGGTTCAACTAAATTTTATTATTATTACTGTCTAATTTTTCACAAAAAATCCAGATATTCTATTAGCTTGTGAAAATTTTGCACCAAAATTGTCAGATTTGCTCTGCGAACTCTCCACCCAAAAATTTCCTACAAAAAAAAAATCTCCCCAACTCTGCCCAAGAAAGTGCTCTAATACCACTCGTAATAGATCTGACCTAAAAATATAATAATTATGCAAATATGCCCTATAAATTCAAGAATAAAGTACAAAATCTTCAAATATTTATTAATAAGAAAACCCTTGAGGTAGGGTGACACCATACAATCTCCCCTTAAGGAAGGAGAACACTTTGCAAGCCATATGCTTGTCAATAAAATAATCCTTGACATCCTCAATGGAGATTCTATAGCCTATATATAGGGTTCATACATAAAATACCATGGGTAATTACCATGGGTCATACATCTAATACCATGAGCTTATGTAATATCCTCAAAATGGGACTGCTAGCAAGGCATGCCTGAAAAATGCATTTTTCAGGAATTTATGCTAAAGAAACCAAGATCAGACCTTGTATCCCTTAGATATGATAATCTAAGACCTAAATCCAAGAGGAAATCAGAAACAAATCAAACTAGGTGAGGTAAACATGCCTCTCACACCTAGTATGGCTGGAAAATGCCCAAGAATGGGACTGCAACAATATGTAAACACAATTCTGGAGAAACAGCAAGCTATTAACTCATGATATGTGTTAAGAAAAACAAAGCTATCAATTAGTGTTACAACAGCAACTTATTACACCTTTCATGATCCCAAAAGTTGGGGAAATGCAACAATTAGGGCCATAAAAAGGTTGTCTTCAGTACATTACATTATAACTATGAAAAATGGGACTTATATCCCTTATAATATGCAATATACATCTCACATCCAAAATTGGAGCAAAAACAAGTCACTTTAGCCAAGTTAAACAGGTCTCCCTGAACCAATACAGCTCAAATAAGGCCAAACCCCATGGCTTTTGCTAACAGAAAATACTGAAGCATACAACAACGTTATTTTAATGATGGTTTATGGAGAAATAAATGATAAATAGTATATCTAGAGTTTACATTCATCCATTGGCTAAGAAAAATGGAGATCTCTTCCTTTTTATACAAGATAAGAATAACCCAGCAAGGGTTCCATGAAAGTACAAGTATAAAATGACAGATCTACATATCTAGATCTGGAAAATGTAGTTATACTTTAACTTTGTATATATGTATCTGAAATTTACAATAAATAGAAGAAGAGGCTTTATACAATCTTCTTGGGAGAAGGGTTGGCCCTTTCCCCTAAGGATAAGCTCAAGATCAAGGGTCTTGACAGTGAAACTGCTATGCTTAGAAAAATGACGCAGTTCCTGCAAAGGACTACACTGTAGGGAATGAAAATTACATTGGCCACATGCCAAGATCTGAAATGGAGCTCAAATACTCCCTCACTGATCTCCCAGAGAAATAAATGCTTCCTCCTCTGAAATACAAGCTCCGGAAGTGGTGTTGTGGTCCTTCCACTGCAACACAACCCGGCTCTTAATAGAAACTACGTTGTAGCTAAAGGAGGATGCTTGGCCTCAAGCCTGAATGTGGAAAACTGAAGTGTAATACTCCTCCAAGAGGCCTCTCAAGGTAGGAGAAGGAATTCCTAAACAGGAATGCCTTGTGCTAAACAACACTGCAACTCTGCTAAACAACAACAGGATGCCAAATAGTCATGCAGACCATCAAAATCAATAATCATCCAGCTAACCTCAAATGGCTGCCATCCCCTTCCTTATAAGCTATGTGAGGCTCCTCACCTTGGGTCCCACCCATTAGGGTTTCCACATGCACATGATCCATCTCCCTCCAAAACTGTGTTGTATCTTCATTAAGGCCACTCTCCCTTAACAACGTTGTTTGATTTGGTCAAGGTTTACCTCTTCAACCTGCTTCACCCCTTTTCACACCTAAGTGCCTTCAATCCAACTTCCATATGTCTGTCTAAGTTGGTCCTTGTTCACATTGAGCTATTTCATAGGTGATCAATTCCTCTTCATGCATGTTGTTGACTTGGCCAACTTGACTTTGTCCACATGCAAAATTCTTTGTTCACACATGAGGGTGTGAAATCTAGCTACTACAATGATCCCCTTTCATACCAAGAGGGTTTTTCAAGCTAATTTAAGTTAAATATGGGTCTCCTCCCCCATTTATTCATCTACTAGGTGCAAAAATCAAAAATCAATATTCCCATTAGCTTCATGCTAATGTAGGAATATTACAATCCTCCCCTCCCAAATGTTGCTTGTCCTCAAGCAACTGTAAGGATAGAACTGAAGAGTTTCCTCCCAAGGCATGGAGTCTTAAATGTGTTTGGGAACTATCATTCCCATGTAAAATTTCCACCCCCAAGCTATCGTCCATACAAGATGAGTCACCCTCCAACATGGCAACTCATGAAATATCTCATCCACCTTTAACTCCTACAATGTAGGTGGGCTGAATAACTACACATGGTAGACAAGATGGTCTACCCCACGTTGTCTTCCTCTCCACTTATGACAAGTGTAGAGCAAATTTTGATCTTGGGTTGCAATAAGGTTTCCCTCAAGTGGCAAGAAGAATATTAGATCTCCAAATATCCTTTCCCCCATGTCATGAATCATGCTAGCCCAAATCATCCCATTCAAAATGAATGGCACATCATCTCCATTTGGCATCCAAATCAGAAAAAGGTTGAAGGTTATATTTAAGTTTGGATGACACCAATGGTTTATCAAGTGGATATATCGTAGTCTTCCCAATTGTTGATTTATAACATCATGTGGCAAGTGGTTCTTCAACAAGATGACAGTTGTGCATGTTTTCATATCTACCATCAGGTGGTAAATAGCATTATATATCAGCTAAGTACAATGAAATGACAACACACTTTTCCAAAGTCATGTAGAGAAGGGTTATCTCCATCAGAAAGGTTGGCTCTATCATAACCATGAAGCCCATAAATAATATTTCCCTCTTGTAGAGCAATGCACTATACATATATGGTGAGAAAGTGTACATACTCAATGAAATAATCAATAAGTACAGAAATATATTTCCTATCATGCATAAAGAGTAAGTTGAAAGTGAGGTCCATGGATGAGTCCTCCAATGAGAATATCCTCATAAAAATCTGCAAAAAGGAAGGATGCGTACTCCCCTTGGAACACTTCATCAATAGAAACATACTCTCTAGTGACAGCGCTGTTGGCCTTAGTGCTAAGGCTCTTGTCACTCCATGACTTCTCACTTTGACATTCCACATGCCAAATCCATCCACCAATATGTTGCTATGTGAGAAGCTCTTCCCCCTGTGTAGAAGCCTCTCCTTGTCCTCCAATGCTGAATGGTAGCCTCTTTGCACTTTGAATGTGCCATTCCCCTCTCTGGAAATATCATGATGAGTATGGAGAAATTCCAACCCATACTCTCCCAATAGTAACCATAGCAACAAGGACTCTTGCTGCCTTCTTGCATTATCAAAATGCAAATCATGGAGCAATAATACAATGATGGACATGTGAGATGTCTCATCAACATAGTACAAACAAGCTCCCTTATACCACATCATGTGGGAGTTATCCTTCCTCCCAAACCAAGGTACATACATGAGATACATCTCAAATAGAAATACATGTGAATATATGAGACATACCTCAAACAAAGGTAAATATATGGACATAATATTTAACATGTGATGTCCAAACTCTCTTCTTAACAGCCACAACAACCATGCCTTCTTCTTATGCATCCTATCATTGAGACATAAGGCATGAGATAAGAAAGTATGAAACTTTGGGTAGTAGCCATACTCACCCAAAAGCAACCAGCGCAACCATGCTTCTTGCTGGCCTATATCATAGATCTGCAAGTGGTTTGGAAACCTTTTTCTCCATACTGCCATCCATTCATCCCAATGTGAGTGATGGATCTCATTCTGCAAATGCTTGGTATCCTCCCGTTGTAGGACACCAACCTCCTCAAACCTTTGAAGAACTTTGCACTTCATGGAATGTTGAAGTGCACCTCCAATGGGATCTCTTGATGAGACCTCCTCCTCATGCATGGCTTTCCAAAACCAATGGGGTCTTGGATTTGTTGCTAGTAGAAGTCTCTCTTTGAGCTGTGGCATGCTTATTGAGAAAGTGTCATCTAGAGAGGAGACAATGTTTCTCATCTCAAGATGTCTATCCTTTGTCATCTCTTCTTTCATTGCTTCCTGAATGAAGCTAACATCAGAATGCTCCCATGAGGAATGGATCCTTCTTTCTTCACTGTTGCTCTTGGACAGCACAGTGCAACCTTACTGCTCTAGATTAGAATTAAGTGATGATCCTAGGTCATGCAACAGTAGATTTCCACAATCTTCTAAAAGTTCTGATGCAATAATAGAAAGTGGAATTTCAATCATACCTTGATGGGCTTTGGGAACTCCTTGTATGGTTGCAAGAGTTCCTTCTTCTACTATGTTGGCTCCTTCAACTGCTGATGTTAAAGGCTACTCCTCCAAGGTTGTGACAGCACTGATACAAGTCTCCTCAAGTGATGGTGAGGGCTCCTCCCTCTCTGATTGTTCTTCATCAAATCTCTTGATTACCCTCTAAGTGAAATCTACAAAAGTAGATACTTTTGCATTACTTATGTGACTGAACGACCAAGTGCTTGCTTTGCCCTTCATGTGCAGTGCTACAATCTCTACTGCTTCTCTCTCTGCCACTGGATGTAGTAGGAAAAATGCACTGAGCCTTCTTACCCAAGCCTTTGTTGCAGATGTCCCATCAAAAGTGGACAATAGAAACCTATTGCCCTTGATTTCTCCCTTGTCGCAAGGTCTCCTATCTTCCTTCAGTTGAATGACTATGGGAAGGCTAGAGTCTCCTTGAAGGCTCTAGGTTGAGACATATACTCAACAAGGTATTCACTTAGAATCTGATGATCTAAGTGTCTTCCATGCTTTTTGTCTTCTTCTTCACGAGAATAGGAAGTGCATGGTTCTTCCTCTTCTTGAAACCCTCCAGGAGTTTCTTGGCATCTCTTCTCCTTCATCTGCTTAACCTCTTGGGAGAGGTTCTTTCTGGATCTAAAAAGTGATGAGAGAAAAATAATCCTCTCCATAATTTTGATCTCGCTCCTTCTGATAGCTGGAACTCACAGGCTGAGCCAAAGATCATGCTCTGATACCACTGTAATATACCCAAAATGGGACTGCTAGCAAGGCATGCCTGAAAAACGAGTTTTTCAAGAATGTATGCTAGAGAAACCAATATTAGCCCTTGTATCCCTTATATATGATAATATAAGACCTAAATCTAAGAGGAAATCAGAAACCAATCAAACTAGGTGAGGTAAATAGGCCTCTCACACCTAGTATGGCTGGAAAATGCCCAAGAATGGGACTGTAACAATATGTAAACACAATGCTGGAGTAGCAGCAAGCTATTAACTCATTATATGTGTTAATAAATACAAATATATCAATTAGTGTTACATTAGCAACTTATTACACCTTTCATGATCCCAAAAGTTGGGGAAATGCAGCAAATAGGGCCATAAAAAGGTTGTCTTCAGTAAATTACGCTATAAATGTGATAAATGGGACTTATATCCCTTATAATATGCAATATACATCTCACATCCAGAATTGGAGCAAAAACAAATCACTCTATCCAAGTTAAACAAGTCTCCCCAAACTAATACAGCTCAAATAAGCCCAAACCCCATGGCTTTTGCTAACATAAAATACTGAAGGATAAAACAGTGTTATTTTAATGAGGTTTTATGCAACAATAAATCAGAAATAGTAGATATGGAGTTTACATTCATCCAATGGCTGAGAAAAATGGAGATCTCTTCCTTTTTAAACAAGATAAGAATAACCCGGCAAGGGTTTCATGAAAGTACAAGTATAAAATGACAAATCTGCAGACCTAGATTTGGAAAACGTAGTTATACTACAGCTCTATATATATGTAGCTGAAATGTACAAGAAATAGAAGAAGAGGCTTTATACAATCTTCCTGGGAGAAGGGTTGGCCCTTTCCCCAAAGGACAAGCTCAAGATCAAGGGTCTTGACCCTGAAACTGCTATCCTCAGAAAAATGGCACATTTCTTGCAAAGGACTGCACTGTAGGGAATGAAAAGTACATTGGCCACATGCCAAGATCTGAAATGGAGCTCAAAGACTCCTTCACTGATCTCCCAGAGAAAGAAAGGCTTCCTCCTCTGAAATACAATCTCCGGAAGTGGTGTTGTGCTCCTTCCACTGCAACACCCTGCAACACAACCTAGCTCTCCACAGAAATTGTGTTGTAGGGTGAAAATGTGAAGATGGGTAACACTTTTGGGAGAATTCGGGGGGAAAAACTTTTTTCTTCCATAGTTCGGCCGAACTCTTGTCAAAGTTCGCTCGAACTATTCAGGAGTTCAGCCGAACTATTGAGTTTAGTTCAGCTGAACTTTGTTTTCCGTTTACATTAACGGCGTACTGATGGAAATGGCAAACAGATTTTTCACCAGATTTTGGAAAACCGGCAAACAAAGTTCGGCCGAACTATTATTTTATAAATATATCGCCCGCAAATTGTTCCGGGTTTTTGTTCACATTTGTCTCCCGCACTCAAATCTGTCCCGCGCGAATTGAGTTGATTTGTTGTTGTCCAACGCGAATTTAGTCGATTTGCTGTTGTCCCACGCGAATTTAGTTGATTTTCTATTGTGCCGCACTGAGGAGGTAAGTTCTGTTAAATTTGTTATTTTCTGTAAAAAACAAAAATTGTTTTTTTTTTTTTAATTTGATTTTAATCTGATTTTTTTGTTCGCAGAGTTCTTCCACGACGTCTTCAGCGTCTTCATCATCTTCAGGGATCATCTTCAGCGTCTTCTGCTCCGAATTTCCAGGTACATATGTTCCAGTGAAAAGAAACTAGATTTTAATAAAATAACAAAGGGTTGCTTGTTTTCCATGCCTATCAATTTACGTTTTCAGTAAATTTATGACTGTCAATTTTTTTGTTTTACATATTAAAAAAAATTGCCAAAGTTCTTGCAGTTTGCAGTTTAACATTCTCCCTGTTAAATACATGTGCAATCATTTCACTCAATTGCAAATACATGTCTAATCATTTGACTCTAATGCATAGAAAAAATGTACTTGTAATCATTCAACTCAATTTCAAATACATGACTCACTGTAGAATATAAATTTCTCTTCCCTTAATCGTTTCTCTTAGATGCAAATTCCACTCAATTCCAAATACATGTCTCACTGTAGAATATAAATTTCATTAATCGTTTTTCTCAAATGCAAATTCCACTCAATTGCAAATACATGTCTCACTCTACAATATAAATTTCCATTAATAGTTTCTCTCAAATGCAAAATACAGAATTGTGAACACTCTGACTCTATGGTTTACTTTGCAATGCAAAATATAGAATTGTGAACACTCTGACTCTGTGATTTACTTTGCAATGCAAAATACAAAAGTCTCTGGGTCCAGTTTGCAATGTACTTGTTTCATCGAACACTTTGACTCTGATTTACCATGTGTTGCCTGCATTTCACTGGAAAACTACGACCACTTTGCAATTTGTACCCCCAGACTTGCATTTCACTGGAAAACCGCAACCACTCTGCGATTTGTACCCCCAGGACTGCATTTCACTGAAAAACTGCTACCACTCTGCGATTTTCATTAGGTTTTGGTGTTTGTTAACTCTGATTTACTTGCACTTCAATGAAAAACTGTTGTCTCATCCTCATAGTTACATTCCCTAGCCGCAGATGCATCCATCAATCTAAACTCACTTACTACACTTATTCAGGAGCATACAATGGTATTTCAGAATAGCTCAGACTAAATTGGAACACTATTTTAACTGTGGTAATAAAATTATCTTTTAACCGTAGTAATAAAAATATAGTTTCCATGGCATAATTTTTTTGTTGAAAAAGTACATAATTCTGAGAAGCAACCTTTAGGGTATCATAATGGCCAACAAGCCCAGCCAGCAAGCCAAGCCATCAAGGTCAGCCAACAATCCTGCCTAGCCAGCCAGCCAAGCCAACAAGATCAGCCAACAAGGTCAGCCAGCAATCCCGCCCAGCCAGCCAACCAGCAAGTAAAGGCTAGGTTGGCCTCTGTGCCCACTCGATTAGTTCCACTACACTTGTTTCCCCCACCTTTAAAATATTTGGGTGCACCATATCACTCATCTCACTTTAACATCACTTCGTTTTTTCATCTTTTTTTTCAAAGTATTTATGCCCATCATATCTAAACTTATCCCTCCCGAAAGTTACAACTATCAATACAGACAGATGTGCGCCACATGCCAGAATGCCAAAGCCACCAAGAATGGGGCCAACTCAATCAATTCATCTAGTGGTTTTTTCATATTTACTTTTGTATTGAAATACTCTAATACAACCACTACAACAGCTATGAGAAGTATTCCATGTTTTAGGTCACTTGACCATCTGGAAAAATAGACACTAAAAAATCATTGACTGCTAAGAATTGACTGTTCATTAAGGCTAAATTATTCTGCTAAGAATTGACTTTTCATATCTCATATTAAAGGTAGTTAAATTAAATTTACTCAGAATTTAAGCCTCTGCAAAAAAAGATTTAATATTTCTTATCATAATATTTCTTGAAATTCGTTCATGATATCTATGGTTTCTCACCTTCGTTCAATATTAAAGAATAGCCAATTTATTTCTTGAAAGCTTAGATAATAGCCAATAGTAGTTATGTAATCTACACTAGTCTATGTGTTCTATTCCCTGTGTTGACTAGTGTAGTGAGAGCTTCTAGTATCATGCAAGTGGTTACAGTGCATTCAGCATTATGGAATATGTACAACCTTTGTTAGAATAGGTAACAGCTTATGTTAGTTACAGTAATCACAATACTGGGATCAATGGTCTTTCAACATGCTATTTTTGGTGTTATTAGACCCGTAGACCTCATTAAGGCTCATTGATTCTGCTAAGAATTGACTGTTCATATCTCATATTAAAAGTAGTTAAATTAAATTTACTCAGAATTTGCAAAAAATATTTAATATTCCTTATCATAATATTTCTTGAACTTCCTTCATGATATCTATGGTTGCTCTCCTTCTTTCAATATTGGGTAAAAGTTCATGGTCTTACCTTAATTTCTATTATAATTCCCTTTCCTAACTTTGATTTTCATTTTATATTTCTTATCATAATATTTCTTGAACTTCCTTCATGATATATATGGTTGCTCACCTTCGTTCAATATTGATTTAAAGGTCATGGTCTTACCTTAATTTCTATTCTAATTCCCTTTACTAACTTCCCAACTTTGATTTTCATTTAATATTTCTTATCATAATATTTCTTGAACTTCCTTCATGATATATATGGTTGCTCACCTTTGTTCAATATTGGGTAAAATTTCATGGTCTTACCTTAATTTCTATTCTAATTCCCTTTCCTAACTTCCCAACTTTGATTTTCATTTAATATTTCTTATCATAATATTTCTTGAACTTCTTTCATGATATATATGGTTGCTCACCTTTTTTCAATATTGGGTAAAAGGTCATGGTCTTACCTTAATTTCTATTCTAATTCCCTTCCTAACTTTCATTTTCCTTTTGACCTTGGAGATAAACAGAATCATTATATTGGGTAAAAGGTCATGGTCTTACCTTAAAATTTCTATTCTAATTCGCTTTCCTAACTTCCTAACTTTGATTTCCATTTAATATTTCTTATCATAATATTTCTTGAACTTCCTTCATGATATGTATGGTTGCTCACCTTTTTTCAATATTGGGTAAAAGGTCATGGTCTTACCTTAATTTCTATTATAATTCCCTTTCCTAACTTCTTAACTTTGATTTTCATTTAATATTTCTTATATCATAATATTTCTTGAACTTCCTTCATGATATCTATGGTTGCTCACCTTCGTTCAATATTGGGTAAAAGGTCATGGTCTTACCTTAATTTCTATTCTAATTCCCTTTCCTAACTTTGATTTTCCTTTTGACCTTGGAGATAAACCCAATCATTAAATATGATAGTCATCCCTTCTAGGGAACTTAGTATGGGTTGCTTAGTGGTTTCGATCCCTTATGATGATGTGAGGTGGTGTTTCAAACATGGGAGTAACTTTTGTTTGCATGTGATGCTCACGGGCCATGGTTTCTTTTGTGGGTTATATAAGGTTTAGTTCTACCTCCTAAGATAAAATTTCTAAAAAACTTACCTTTATTCCTTAAAGTAAAACTAGATCTATACTAAGGATTACTCTTTATATGTATTTCTACCATACAAATTCTAAGGATTGCTCTTTATATGTATTTCTATCGTATAAATTCTAACGATAATTAATCACATATATGTGTTAAAGTAGAATATGAAATAAGCCCTTTTTACACTTGGCTTGGCTCGTAGGTACATAGATGTGTGGGTTTGGGAATGTGGTTCACATGAAAAGTAAGAGGGGTGGACTTAGTGGAAACCTTTTATAAGATCGGGACTCAAACAATTGTGATATTTTCCCTTCTTTCCAAGTTAGTCTATCCTTCTAGAAAAATCCCTTTTAATGAAGGAGATATATCCATATTTATCCACTAATATTTGTTCACCAACAACTCTTCTATTTTGGAATTTTATATCTCAAAACTATGCTCATTGAATTTATGCATATATATATTTAAACTACTTGAAACTATTTTATTACACCATAGGAATCATTTCGAGAAAAACACATTAGCCATAAAAGTTTCCCATTGAAACCAAAAGTGATTTGATACAAAACATAGGTTTTAACCTTAAATGGTTAATTGTTTCAAATAGATTTTTAATAAATTAAAAAATATTCAATGTAAAACACATGCACACATTAACATGTAATTGTGATTTTTTCCCTTCTTTCCAACTTCGTGGACATCCTTCTAGAAAAATCCCTTTTAATGAAGCAGATATATCCATAGTGATCCACTGATATTTGTTCACAAACAACTCTTCCATTTTGGACTTTTATATCTCAAAACTATACTCATTGAATTTATGCATCTTTATTTTTAAACTACTTGAAACTATTTTATTACACCATAGGAATCATTTCGATATATCTCCCATTTTAATTAGGTGTATCACATTTCGAGAAAAACACATTAGCCATACAATTTTCCCATTGAAACCAAAAGTGATTTGATACAAAACATAGGTTATAACCTTATATAGTTTAATTGTTTCAAATAGATTTTTAATAAAATGAATTATATTCAATGTAAAACACATAGTATCTAGAAACAAAAAGTAATTTGATACAAAACATAGGTTTTAACCTTATACTATGTTAATTGTTTTGAAAATAGATTCTTAATAAAATGAAAAATATTCAATGTAAAACACATGCATATTAACATATAATTGTGATATTTTCCTTGCTTTCCAACTTAGTCCATCCTTCTAGAAATATCCCTTTTAATGAAGCCAATATATCCATAGTGATCCACTGATATTTGTTCACCAACAACTATTCCTTTTTGGACTTTTATATCTCAAATCTATGCTCATTGAATCTATGCATATCTATATCTTTAAACTACTTGAAACAGTTTTATTACATCATAATAATTATTTCGATATATCTCCCATTTTAATGGGGTGTATCACATTTTGAGAAAAAAACACAAATTAGCCATAAAAGTTTCCCATTGAAACCAAAAGTTTTTTGATATAAAACATAGGTTTTAACCTTATATAGGTATTTTTTTTGTTTCAAATAGATTCTTTTAATTTAAAATGAAAAATATTCAATGTAAAACACGTGCATTCTTATACACCCTTATGTCTACGTAAAGTAGTTTGAGTGATTCCACGGGTCCTCTACACCCTTCATGGGTATAATTGGGACATGTAGTGTTAACTTCGATAAGTTCTATAGGCAGAGTCTATAAAGGGCTAGGTAGCCTCTGGATCTCATCTTTTATGAAAGGTCACATCTAGTAAATGCCCCCCCTACAGTCAATCTCTGGAATAGATCTAAATTCAAGTTTTTCATTTTCATATCCTTGGTCTCAAACAATGAGAGAGAGAAAATACCTTTTATATTCAATGTAAAACACAAATGAAAATTAACATATAATTGTGATATTTTTCCTTTCCAACTTAGTCCATCCTTCTAGAAAAATCCCTTTTAATGAGGCACATGTATTCATAGTGATCCACTGATATTTGTTCATCAACAACTATTCCATTTTGGATTTTTATATCTCAAAACTATGCTCATTGAATTTATGCATCTATATATCTTTAAATTACTTGAAACTATTTTATTACACCATAGGAATCATTCCCATATATATCTCCCATTTTAATGGGTGTATCACATTTTGAGAAAAACACAAATTAGCCATAAACGTCTCCCATTGAAACCAAAAGTGATTTGATACAAAACATAGGTTTTAACCTTATATAGTTTAATTGTTTCAAATAGATTTTTAATAAAATGAAAAATTTATTAAAAATATTCGATGTAAAACATGTATAGTATTTAGAAACAAAAAGTAATTTGATACAAGACATAGGTTTTAACCAAGTATATAGTTTTAAATATTTTGAAAATAGATTCTTAAAAAAATGAAAAATATTAAATGTAAAACACATGCACATTAACAAATAATTGTGATATTTTCCCTTCTTTCCAACTTAAGTCCATCCTTCTAGAAATATCCCTTTTAATGAAGCAAATATATCCATAGAGATCCACTGATATTTGTTCACTAACAACTATTCCATTTTGGACTTACATATCTCAAAACTATGCCCATTGAATTTATGCATCTATATTTTTAAACTACTTGAAACTATTTTATTTCACCATAGGAATCATTTCGATATGTCTCCCATTTTAATGGGGTGTATCACATTTCGAGAAAGAACACATTAGCCATAAAAGTTTCCCATTGAAACCAAAAGTTCAATTTCTACAAAACATAGGTTTTAACCTTATATAGGTAATTGTTTCAAATAGATTATAAATTTAAGATGAAAAATATTCAATGTAAAACACATGCATTAACATATATATAATTTTGTGACACTTTCTCTTCTTCCAAACTTAGTGGACATCCTCTTAGAAAAATATCTTTTAATGAATCAGATATATCCATAGAGATATGCATAGTGATCCACTGATATATGTTCACAAACAATTATTCCATTTTGGACTTTTATATCTCAAAACTATGCTCATTGAATTTATGCATCTATATTTTTAAAGTACTTGAAACTATTTTATTACACCGTAGGATTCATTTTGATATATCTCCCATTTTAATGGGATGTATCACATTTCAAGAAAAACACATTAGCCATAAAAGTTTTCCATTGAAACCAAAAGTAATTTGATACAAAACATCTAGGTTTTAACCCTATACATAGTTTAATGTTTCTAATAGATTTTTAATAAAATGAAAAATATTCAATGTAAAACACATGCATTAACATATAATTGTGATATTTTCCCTTCTTTCCAACTTAGTGGGCATCCTTCTAGAAAAATCTCATTTAATGAAGCAGATCTATATCCATAATGGCATTGATATTTGTTCACAAACAAGTCTTCCATTTTGGACTTTTATATCTCAAAACTATGCTCATTGAATTTATGCATCTATATTTTATTACACATAGGAATCATTTCGATATATCTCCCATTTTAATGGGGTGCATCACATTTCGAGAAAAACATATTAAAGCCATAAAAGTTTCCCATTGAAACCAAAAGTGATTTGATACAAAACATTGGTTTTAACCTTATATAGGTAAATGTTTCAAATAGATTCTAAATTTAAAATGAAAAACATTCAATGTAAAACACATGCATTAACATATATATAATTTTGTGACACTTTCCCTTCTTCCAAACTTAGTGGACATCCTTTTAGAAAAAACTCTTTTAATGAAGCAGATATATCCATGTAGAAATTATATAACTTATGTGTTATATGTCCAAGATTCTCCTGATCTCACACTATTTTAACTTCATGCAAAATACATAATATATTCCACCATTGATCATTTGCGGAAAATTAAATCAAGATTGCAATGCACACATGAAACAATAAAAATTCACACACATTAACACAGTTGTTTAATGGGAAAGCTTGAAGCTGAAAACCCAAACTATATGTATATAATATATGCCATATAGATCATGTAACAATCCTCATACAAAGTTGATCATATCAAGCTCTCAGTACAATACAATCGCTACACACTAATCAGGCCCGATCTTGTAAATCCATGCACCGATCTTCAAGCACTGCTAGCCCGCCTCTACCGCGCAATCCCCGCTGGAAGAATGGCTCGAATGAATTCGACTACTTCGGATTGACCGCGCAAAAAGTGTTGGCATTCTACAGTGTTGGATGCAATCAATGCACCAGTATGGTCACAACTGATAGTCACACTTGCTCTTTCACTTACCTCTTCACTGGTCTCCACTGAAACTCATGCAATCACGGTTAAATGATGATTTTGGCTTTAATAATGAGTTATTATTTTTGAATTAACTAACTAATTAATTCACTCCACCTCTCACTAGTGTATCATTCAATTAGACTAGATACAACTAGCTCAACTGAGTCTAACCGAGAGTTAAACTAAATACACCTCCACCAACTACTTCTCCAACTCCCACCAAACTCCTCGTCACATGAGTTCTAACCGAAGTCCTCCATGCAATAGTTCCAAAGTAAAACCCTCGTAACAGCGTAATCTTTCCTCGACAAACAAGCAGTTAGCTATCTGTGCACTTAAATGAAGTGCTCCAAGAGAATAAGATAATGTTTAGAGTCCAAATATTATTAAGAGCTAATAATATTCGACATATCTATTTTTAGACTGGCAATCTAAAAATAGACTCCACCCAATATGTCTAAAAATAGAAGTCCATCTATTTTTCCAACTTGACCAACCATCCACAAATAGCATCCTGCAACTCATAGAATATGATCGACATGTCTAAAAATAGACTTTGCGCCAAAAATAGCCTGCGTGCCCACTTAGTGAAGGCGATTCTTTTCACTAAGCTCATCATCTTGTTGAATCTCAACAATATGCATAGTGATCCACTAATATATGTTCACAAACAACTATTCCATTTTGGACTTTTATATCTCAAAACTATGCTCATTGAATTTATGCATGTATATTTTTAAACTACTTGAAACTATTTTATTACAACATAGGATTCATTTTGATATATCTCCCATTTTAATGGGGTGTATCACATTTCGAGAAAAACACATTAGCCATAAAAATTTTCCATTGAAACCAAAAGTAATTTGATACAAACATCTAGGTTTTAACCTTATATATAGTTTAATGTTTCAAATATTTTTTTAATAAAATGAAAAATATTCAATGTAAAACACATGCATTAACATATAATTGTGATATTTTCCCTTCTTTCCAACTTAGTCGACATCCTTCTAGAAAAATCCCTTTTAATGAAGCAGATCTATATCCATAGTGGCATTGATATTTGTTCACAAACAACTCTTCCATTTTGGACTTTTATATCTCAAAACTATGCTCATTGAATTTATGCATCTATATTTTATTACACCATAGGAATCATTTCAATATATCTCCCATTTTAATGGGGTGCATCACATTTCGAGAAAAACATATTAAAGCCATAAAAGTTTCCCATTGAAACCAAAAGTTCAATTTTCTTCAAAACATAAGTCTTAACCTTATATAGGTAATTTTTACAAATATATTCTGAATTTAAAATGAAAAATATTCAATGTAAAACACATGCATTAACATATATATAATTTTGTGACACTTTCCCTTCTTCCAAACTTAGTGGACATCCTTTTAGAAAAATCTCTTTTAATGAAGCAGATATATCCATAGTGATATGCATAGTGATCCACTGATATATGTTCACAAACAACTATTCCATTTTGGAATTTTATATCTCAAAACTATGCTCATTGAATTTATGCATCTATATTTTTAAACTACTTGAAACTATTTTATTACACCATAGGATTAATTTTGATATATCTCCCATTTTAATGGGGTGTATCACATTTCGAGAAAAACACATTAGCCATAAATTTTTTCCATTGAAACCAAAAGTAATTTGATACAAAAACATCTAGGTTTTAACCTTATATATAGTTTAATGTTTCAAATAGATTTTTAATAAAATGAAAAATAATCAATGTAAAACACATGCATTAACATATAATTGTGATATTTTCCCTTCTTTCCAACTTAGTCCGACATCCTTCTAGAAATTTTCCCTTTTAATGAAGCAGATCTATATCCATAGTGGCATTAATATTTGTTCACAAACAACTCTTCCATTTTGGACTTTTATAGCTCAAAACTATGCTCATTGAATTTATGCATCTATATTTTATTACACCATAGGAATCATTTCGATATATATCCCATTTTAACGGGGTGCATCACATTTCGAGAAAAACATATTAAAGCCATAAAAGTTTCCCATTGAAACCAAAAGTGATTTGATACAAAAAATAGGTTTTAAACTTCTATAGGTAATTGTTTCAAATAGATTCTAAATTTAAAATGAAAAATATTCAATGTAAAACAAATGCATTCTTATACGCCCTTATGTCTACGTAAAGTAGTGTGAGTGATTCCACGGGTCCTCTACACCCTTCATAGGGTATAATTGGGACAGGTAGTGTTAACTTCTACAAGTTCTATAGGCAGAGTCTGTAAAGGGCCAAGTAGCCTCTGGATCTCATCTTTTATGAAAGGTGACATATCTAGTAAATGCCCCTACAGTCAATCTCTGGAATAGATCTAAATAGAAGTTCTTCATTTTAATATCCAATGTAAAACAAATGCATTCTTATACACCCTTATGTCTACGTAAAGTAGTGTTAGTGATTCCATAGGTCCTCTAAACCCTTCATAGGGTATAATTGGGACAGGTAGTGAACTAAGTTCTACAAGTTCTATAGGCAGAGTCTGTAAAGGGCCAGGTAGCCTCTGGATCTCATCTTTTCTGAAAGGTGACATATCTAGTAAATTCCCCTACAGTCAATATCTGGAATATATCTAAATAGAAGTTCTTCATTTTAATATTCATAAAACACAACCACTTTAAGGTAAATTGTGTACTTGTGTCATTTCTCCCACAAAATTTAAGATAAACCATGCACGTGTCATTTATCTCATGATCTTGTGTCATTTCTCCCATGCATTTGCAATAAATGTCAATTTAATATATATTTTTATTGAATTTGTTTTTTTCAGGGATAAGAAAACCATTAAATATGGTTGAAAAATGGAAATTATGCATAGAATTTTCTTGCTATCCCAATACAGGGAAAGCAGTGCTTACATATGTGCTTTCCAATATTGCGACTAGCAAAGTCATCCAAAGGAAAATGAACATACCGAGAAGAACAACAAACAACGAGGCATATTATATTGGATTGATAGAAGGCTTGCGAACAGCGATGGATTATGGATCAAATGGAATTGTAGTTTTCACCAATTCTGAACTTGTGTGCAACTAGATGAATGGTGTTTACCAAGTTAGGAAGGAGAGGCTAAAAGAACTGCATGGAATAGCAAACAATATTGTTAGCCAATTTCACTTTTTTAGTATAAGACATTGTACAAATGTGAATAAGATGTTTGCTAATCTATTGCGTGGGGCAATGCAAATTCCGGATTCATCTATCAAAGATGAATTATAATTATACGGGGCAATGTCAATGCAAGATTCATATCTCAAAGATGAATTGGTTTTGAGATGTTCTTCTTCAAAAATTCAAGATTCATCTCTCAAAGATGAATTATTTTTGAGAGGCACTTTTTCAAAAATTCAAGATTCATCTATCAAAGATGAATTAGTGTTGAGACGCTCTCCTCCAAAATTTATTGATGGACATTGTAACATCTTGGATATGTGTGTGTTGTGTACTTATAAATGCGTCTTTTTTATTGACCATGTGTTTTTTTCAATTATATGCCAAGTGTGCTCTCACCACACCATGTAAAGCACAACTTGGTGAACTTCACGTTTGCAACAAGTGGTAAACTTCACATTTTTATAAAATTAAAATGTGGGGACTTCAACAAATTTTTGTTTAAATGGAGTTTCACTTCTTTTTTAATGACAATGTGTTTTTTTCAATTTTATACCAAGTGTGCTCCCACCATGTAAAGCGCAATTTGGTGAACTTGTCATTTTTATAATTTTTTTTGCTTAAATTGAGTTTCACACATCAATTAGTGCTTTGAAAGTTGTGTTTTACATAATTTGTTTACACTAAATTACATTAATTTTCTGAAATTTTTATTTTGAATTTATTTTAAATTATTTATTTAAAAAAATAATTGTAAATGTCCACCGTAGATATATATATCATGGAGGATGAACAACGAATATCAACAGAATTTCATATCTCTATGAGAGGGGGGGGATCAAGGATCGAGTGCTTTTCATGGTATTTAAATATAATCTTAAATCTCCATACATGTGTGTACATATGGAATTGATTTTTTATCAACTTTGTGAGTTAAATTAGTTGTTAATAAGTTTCATCTTTTATTTTTTAGGAGCTAATAAGAAGAGAAGGGTCTCTACTCCATCCATGGAGCATGCCCATGGTTCACCCAGTTGTGGTATGGTTTGAACACAATTTAATCAATGAATATGTATGTGTGTATTTATATGTATGAATGTATTTTTCAATTGATTATAAATTCGTATTTGTTTATGAAGCTTCTCTCTCCTCTCGAGAGGTTGGTGGTGGTTCAAATCCCCTTAGAGGGCCATCAATAAATGGTATGAAGTTGCGTGAAGGTGGTGATATTTATTCCCCCGGAGGCCAATCAATGGCTGGTGGTGTTGGTTCTCAGCAGGGTCGTTCTAGTTCTCAACAGTTTCAGGGTGGAGAAGATGCTAGCCAACCACGTCGAGGTTTCCATCAATTTCAATATTTTTTTCATTGAATTTGTACAAATTTGTTTACATGTGTTTTTTCTAATATACAAAATTATATATATATTGATGCATAGGCTGAAAATGCTCCAAATGTTGGTCAAAATAGACACAAAGCATAACGCTACATTTAAGAAGAAGGTTGTCCACCCACCACAACTTATCCAGCCGACATTTCTGATATACCATGGGAAAGAAACATGGTGCAATGCACCTTAGGAAGGTGTCAAAAAATTTATGCAAAATTACAGAGAGATCTCGTGGCTTTGACTCTACCTACTGAGAGTCGACAAAGCCTCGAAATAGTTACACATTCATTGGGCGAACTAGTAAATGTGTACAGAAATCTTGGGCCAACGATTGATACATTTGTATAAGTCTTGAGAAAGAGAAAGGAAACAGTAATGGGTCCCGATAAATGGGAGGATGTAAAACAAAGAGTTACAAAAGAAATGGCAAAGTCAATGTTTAATTTCAAAGAAGGGCCAAAAAGAAAGATGCTGAAGGTGAAATATTTCAAGCATCCCAATATAGCTCACTATTTGTATGATAGGCACTTTGCGGCCTATGGAAGACTCCCATGGAATGACGAGGTTCCTGTTTATTTTACAAAATTTCTTTACACAGAATTTATTTTTGGAAATGAAACCCAATTAAAATGACCTTCCGTCAGAATTTTTTGGTCCTGGGAAAGGTCGATTGTGTGACCGTAGGGGTGCTAGGTGAGATGTGGAGTTGCCTCACCCTGAGCCACCATTGGTGACTCGACCTTTTCGAGTTGAAACTTTGCAGTCAAAGATGGATGCGACTTCTCAAATAAGTTGAGAAGCAAGGGATGCCATCATCGACAATGTTCACAGTGGATTGGGTGGAGTCGATGTTTGTCTAAATCGACAAAGAGCACATGAGAATGCATGCGCCAATTTTGTGTATTGTACAGATGAGGTGATTGACAACGTGAGTGTTTAAGATCTCAGAATATATGCAAAGAATTGTCACAATGGTTGGCAGACCTAATTCTTCATGAGGAAGAGGGCACAAGAACGGTATGTGTTAATGGTTAGGGTTCAATTATTTTAACACATACATGTACAATTTGTAATAAATACATGTGTATGTATATGTATACATTTATTTGTATGTACATTAATCTAACAAAAATGTATCATTATATGTTAAAACACCATTTGCAGTTGTCATGCATGATGAATGACGAAAATTTTAATATCACGTTCGGGATCTCTGGTTCAAACAATCAAGATGGGTCTCACCATCAAGATATGTTGACAAATGTTAGTGTTTTTTAAATGATATTTTTAAAATAAATAATTGTGCAGACATGTGCATTTACATATTTAATTATAAAATGTTTTAACAGATTTCGATTTCGTCCAATGTTTTTGGGATGGCGGTACCTTCTTCTTCCTTAGGAGATGTACCTTCTACTTCTTTAGGAGATGTGCCAGATCCACAACAAGTATGGACAATTTTTCACTTTTAAAATTTATGTTTAAGTTATATATATTCCACCTCAAAAATTTCCATTAAAAATTGAGATATATATATCTATATCTTGAGTTATTTTAAATTTTTTGAATTTTAGGTTTTTGGAGATTTTCTTTTGGAGCCTCTCTTAGGAGATGTCCCAAATTCACCTGCAGAAGTATTCAATTTTTCACTTTTAAATATATATATGTTTTTTTAAAAGTTATAATTTATAAATTGAAATTTATTTAAGTTTTATTATAAATTGAGATCTTGATCTTGAGTTATTTTATACTTTTAAAATTTTGAATTTTAGGTTTCTATAGAATATTTCTTTAATCCACGGACTCTAGCGACGGAGATAGGAACATCCACACCATTTCAACCATTTGAACAAGTTGTCTAACTTTTTTTTTAATATTATTGAAAATAAGTTATATATACATGCATTTTCATATGAAAATTTTTAATATATATATACATGTATATTGTACAGCTTACTATTGGAGATGTTCCCATGGGAGAAGTTGTAGTAGGCGAGCAACAAATGGAGAGGGGACCTCATGAGGTATTGCATGATTTTTTTTTTATATTTTGTTTTTTACATCAAGTTCTATATATTTTCACTCATTTTTAAAACATCAAATTTTAATTTTTGTACGTGCATTGTGTACAGGTTCCCCATGCTTCGCAAAATAGCGCGCGGATTGAGACTCTGCTAGGAAAGACACTACATCCATTTGTATTTGATGGACATGATTTGTAGATTTGATTGAGATTTCTAGTCTTAAATTTACTTTTTTATATATTATCTAGATGCACAGTCATATATATATAACTTGATACTTGATACTTGTGAGATCTACAATTTTTGGACATATTTTATTGTGTTAATATAATTTGTTTTGTTTTTGAAAGTTAAGTTTTGGATGGTTGAAGTACTTTTGGCATGTGAATGTGAAGTAATGTTGTTATATAATTTGTTTGGTTTTTAAAACTTAAGTTTTGGATAGTTGAACTAATAGTAATGTTGTCATCTATAAATTAATGTTTTGCTTTTGAACTACATTTGGCATGTTATGTAATGATGTGTTATAATTTGTTTTGTTTTTAAAACTTAAGTTTTGGATGGTTGAAGTACATGTGGCATGTGAAGTAATGTTGTGATCTATAATTTTTTGTTAAATTAAAGGTTAAGTTTTGGATGGTTTCAATCTACATTTGGCATGTGATATAATGTTAAATGTTTTTATTGGATAGTTGAACTATAATTGGTATGGCATGTGAAGCAATGTTGTGATATATAATCAAAAAGTTTTTAAAACTTAAGTTTTGGATGGTTTCAATCTACATTTGGCATGTGATATAACGTTAAATGTTTTTATTGGATAGTTGAACTACAATTGGCATGGCATGTGAAGTAATGTTGTGATATAATCAAAAAGTTTTTAAAACTCAAGTTTTGGATGGTTGAGGTACATTTGGCATGTGAAGTAATGTTGTGATCTATAATTTTTTGTTAAATTAAAGGTTAAGTTTTGGATGGTTTCAATCTACATTTGGCATGTGATATAATGTTAAATATTTTTATTGGATAGTTGAACTATAATTGGCATGGCATGTGAAGTAATGTTGTGATATAATCAAAAAGTTTTTAAAACTCAAGTTTTGGATGGTTTCAATCTACATTTGGCATGTGATATAATGTTAAATGTTTAATGTTTTTATTGGATAGTTGAACTAAAATTGGCATGGCATGTGAAGTAATGTTGTGATATAATCAAAAAGTTTTTAAAACTCAAGTTTTGGATGGTTGAAGTACATTTGGCATGTGAAGTAATGTTGTGATCTATAATTTTTTGTTAAATTGAAGGTTAAGTTTTGGAAAAATATTCAATCTACATTTGGTATGTGATATAATGTTAAATGTTTTTATTGGATAGTTGAACTATAATTGGCATGGCATGTGAAGTAATGTTGTGATATATAATCAAAAAGTTTTTAAAACTCAAGTTTTGGATGGTTTCAATCTACATTTGGCATTGGATATAATGTTAAATGTTTTTATTGGATAGTTGAACTACAATTGGCATGGCATGTGAAGTAATGTTGTGATATAATCAAAAAGTTTTTAAAACTCAAGTTTTGGATGGTTTCAATCTACATTTGGCATGTGATATAATGTTAAATGTTTAATGTTTTTATTGGATATTTGAACTACAATTGGCATGACATGTGAAGTAATGTTTTGATATAATCAAAAAGTTTTTAAAATTCAAGTTTTGGATGGTTGAAGTACATTTGGCATCTTAAGATTTCTTTTGATCTCTACATACTCTTCTCTTGTTTGAGTGAAAAAATTTCCAATGGGAAGAACATAGTTTTTCAATGCAACTAACCATATCAATTGAGCTCTAATTGAAAAAAGAGTAAAGAAAAGTTAACATGCCACAAAACATGTCAACAAAATAATATTCATGGTTGTCATTTTTGTTGGAATAGCTAAATCATATTTTAAGGATTCTCCATCGAAAAACAATTTCAATGAAGAGAATCCTTAATATGATTTAGTTATTCCAATAAAAATAACAACCAAGGATGTTATTTTGTTGGATTTTTTTTTTTTTTGTACTTTTTTTTTCAAATAGAGCTCAATTGATATGGTTAGTTGGATTGAAAAGCTATGTTATTTTCATTGGAAATTTTTTTCACTCAAACAATAGTATGTAGTATGTAGAGATCAAAAACAATCTTAAGATTACTTTCAAGTACGATCAAGTGTTCAAAACATTTTCCCACATGATGATACCTTCATTGACCTCTAAAAAGTAGTTCATGGGCTATATGTTCTGCCTCTTTCCCATATAAATCCCTTTAATTTTGATTGGAAAGATAAGAAGTAGATATATATTTTTGTTGAATTGGGGTCAATGTCATTAATGCACTCAACTAGGTAGCCTTGTTGATTTATAAATTGGTAAATTGATGACATTCAGTTAATTGCATTCTAGAACATATATATTCAGTTGCCTCTTTCCCATATAAATCCCTTTAATTTTGATTGGAAATATAAGAAGTAGATATATGTTTGTTGAATTGGGGTCAATGTCATTAATGCACTCAACTAGGTAGCCTTGTTGATTTATAAATTGGTAAATTGATGACATTCAGTTAATTGCATTCTAGAACATATATATTCAGTACGTGAAATTTTTTTCATCAATGCACATGGGAAAACTACTTGAACAATTAATTGCATTCTAGAACATATATATATATCCAATACGTGCACAACATTTTTCATCAATGCACATAGAACATATCCAACTATTAGATAGACAAATTTTGTACTAGATTTTCAATCAGGAATAGAGATGTGGGTCAAATCCCACCAAAAGTCGGAGAAGTGCTCCAAGTCTCTTGTCTGAAAGGAATCTTCGTACAAAATTATACTATGGATGATTTATTTACTTTGTGGATATTTTTTACCAAAAAATCCCACAAGAAAAACTAGGCGTGCATTCAGTTCATGTATATATCCAGTACGTGCAACATTTTTTATCAATGCACATAGAAAAACTACTTTCAGTTAATTGCATTCTAGAAAATATATATTGAGTACGTGAAACATTTTTCATCAATGCACATAGTAAAACTACTTGAACAGTTAATTGAATTCTAGAACATATATATATATATATACATGCAACATTTTTCATCAATGCATGTATAGAAAAGCTACTTTCAGTTGATACTAGAGTGTGCATGTACCAAAACAATTTGTACATGTGCAAACACTTGCACAGATAACATAACAAGGCAACTCAATTTTTAATTGAGTACTGGAAGTTCTAAAACAGATAATCCAAAGAAGATAAATTGTTGGGTAGTTCAATCAAAAAAATTCTAATGGAATGCCATCTTCAATAGTCAGTTCATGATCAGATTTTGACATTTTCCATTTCTTAATTTTAGTTTTTTTCTTTGATTGAACCTCTATCAACTTTATGTGTGCTGCACACACCAAGTGACTATATTGACAACTTATGAAATTAGGTTCATAGTCTTCAAAGTAAAAAAAATCCCCACTTTGATTAGTTTGTTTGAAAAAATAACCTTTTAGTATAATAGATCCTCTTTCATATGGAAATCCGTGATCATTATAGTCTTCTAATAATTTTATTTTTTGTTCAGTGCAACGCATCAAATAATACTTCACATTTTCATCATTGTCAGTAGGTGCAATTATAGTAAAAACATCTCCTGCACAATAAAACAAACTTAACAAAATTATACATATTTAAATTTATTTCTAGATCTTTATCATTAGAAAGCAATTCAATTGTTACCTTCTCTAACAAGATCGGAAAATTGATCACCATCGGATGATATTGTAGTCTCCTCTAATTGCATTTCTTCATACATTGCAACTGACATTTTTCCCTTTGTATTTAGCTCTGTATGTTTCCAATCTTTTACATACATTTTGTTTTCACAAACTTCATTGGATTTTGTGTTGTCTATGCAAACATGACAAAAACAAGAATATTTTCTTTTATCCAATGCAAACACATTTCTGGACGACTTTGTTTTAATTGAATGCAATTTTCAAGTCCCTTTTATTGTTTCAACGTCATTTCCAATTGATCTATCTGTCTTCGATCCCAATATGCCAAAAAAACCTTTATATGGAAAATTTAAAGAAGAATGTAAATATGATATCAAAATACAATCAAAGATAATCATTGTGATAAATGTACACTATTTAAAATTAGATATCCAATAAAAATTAAATTGAATGTACCTCGCACTTCCCTTGATCAGTTAGTCTCATGGCTTAGAGTAGGGATGCACCATTGAACAACTTCTTTCACATCCACAAGTCAGCTTACAGAGGGGTTCATTTGATATCTTCAAAGTGCTCGTTTTATGCATGCCCCTGCACCGTCATGTTCTCCTTTTCCATGGTCAGTCTCAAAGAAAATCCAACAATGTTTAATGCAGGTTTTCTTATGAAGAAAATACAACCAAAAGAATGATTGTGCAGATTTGAATTGACCTGCGCATCCGTCTGACCATATCCAATGTTCATTGAATGTTATTCCACGATTTTTCAAGGAATCATAAATTTTTCCAAGACAATGTTGTACAAAATATGTATCACGTGTACGATCGTCACTGATATAAAAGTGATATTATTTAATAATATGTCGATTTTCACTGATGCTTTCTATATGATCAACATTTTGTTCAGCATGTCTATATAGAATATGGACGAGTATGGAGACTTGGTCAGAATGATAGTATTCACTCTGAATTTCTTTTTGTGAAACAAATGTGTAGTTTTCTACAAATTCAATTACTGACAAAATGGTCCCTGGTGGAAAAAATTCACGTGATTTTTTGAATTGCAAGTATTTCCATCGAGCTCTATGGAAATGCTTGGTGTATTTGTAAATTTCTACCTCAGACTTTCTCAAAAATTCTATCACAAAAATTTCTTCTTTTCGTAATTCAATTCTTTTAACACTATTTTCACCTTGAATTTATGTATGGATATATTCATATCTCTTCCATTTCACTTTTATGATAGACAATGATTGATCATTTATATCAGTATGATATTTGTTTTGAAATTTAGTCAAATTTCCACAATCGTCGCATTTTTACGACCACACATTTCTTTTCATAAAATAGTTCATCGCTTTCTCTTTCACATATAATTTGAGATATGAAATCACAAATAGTGGAAGGAGGAGGTGAATCCTTCCAAAATGTTCTACCAAAATCAAGGAATATGTCATAATATAACTCAAATTCCATATGATAACGGCAACAACAAGTGTCGCGTACGGTGATAGGTTTTACATACCATGGTTTTTGTTGAACAAAAGCACTGATTAAAACATGAATTTCACGATTCTCTTCTTTGAACTTGTTGAACAACTCTATCTGAGTAGTTTCCAAGAAATGTTTTTCATGTTCTTCGTACTGATTTCGTGTTATTCTTCTTCACGTCACATGCCTTGCAATTGGAGAAACATGTGAATTGTTCTTCCAATATTCATATATTACTTTTTTAACATTCTCTCCAAGTCTATCTTTGTATGGTCGCCTACAAATAGCTCTCCAACAAGCGAGTTCATCATTTACATCTATTTGCAACCGAAATGTTCGATGTTTGTGCAAATTTTTTCGCAAGGTTCCTAATGCTTGTGCCATATATTTTACCAAGCGATTCTCTTTAGTACTTGATGAAACCACTGCCATATGTATTGCTCTACGTACAATTGAAACATTTTTCTGTCTAGATCTTCTAATTGAATTTATAACACTATTTATATTTTGTATCACATTTTCCTTCATTTTTTTATCTTTGGTTGATTTTCGAATACCCAATAAAGTCGTAGCTTCTTTTAATTTCCTTAATGATAGGAGACCTTTCAACATTTTGGCTTGAATTGTCACATTTTCCTTTATGAAATACTTCTCAAAAATGCGGTTAACACGATATCGTATATAATGGTCAGCTTTTTTATCTCCATATGTGTGAGTGTCAACATTTTCTAACATCTCATCATCGACATTGATTTCATCTGTACATATTCGAATGAATAGTACATAATAAGTTTACATATTCAATAAATAACTAAATTAATAAATATGTATAATTTCAATAATATGTGCATGTGTTCAACACACACACACACACACACACACACATATATACCTTGTGATTCAATTTCTTCACTTGAATTTCTTTCAACATTTTCACCATATTCAATCATTGGTTCAATATCTCTTTCACTTTCTCTTTCAAAATTTTGTATCTCATCATCAATGTTTTGAGGAATATCTCTCTCTGTTTACATTGTAAAATATTTTTCAAATTAGTTCATCAAATAAAAATTAAGCTTCACATTTTACACTAGGAAAATTTTAAATATATCAAAATCATAATATTTACATTTACATACATGCTTCAACTTCTAGTTGAGGTTGATTTTCCCCTTCAATATTTGAGAGTGCTTCTATCTTTGTTTTGTGAGATTGTCTCGTCTTTTCTCTAAGTTCCTTAGGGTCTCTTTTTTTATCATATTTCTCATACAATTCCTTCGATTTCCCATGATAATAGAGTATGAAGTTCAAAAAAATTCCTTCAAAAATTTAGACAAAATTCAATTAAAAAAAACATCACAAAAAATTTAATTTTTAAAAAAAACTCATTTTAAAAATTTTGCAAAAAATACATACTCCAATCCAAAACACTTACTTTAAAAATTCGATAAAAAAATGTCTTATAAAAATGAAACAAAGCTCAAAATATTTCCTTCCAAGTCCTACAAAAAATTTCATTTAAAAGGTTAGACAAAAACTCATTTTAAAAAATCATTATAAAAGATTTACTTCAACCCAAAACACGTACTCTAAAAAAATGTCACTTCAAAAAATGCCTCCAAAAAATATCCATTGAAAATTAATTCCAACTTCATAAAAAACGCCACTTTAAAAAATACTTCAAAAAATATCACTTTAAAAAATACTTCCAAAAAATGTCAAAAAAATGTCCTTTCGAAATTAAGCCCAAATCCATACCTTCAAAAATAATGAAAATTAAGCCCAAATCCATACTTCTAAAAAAAATGAAGCCCAAAAAACATCCAAAAAAATGTATCACATACCTTCAAGAAATGTCCTTTGAATGTACCTCCAAGAAAAGTCTTCAAAAATGTTCTTTGAATGTACTTCCAAGAAAATTCTTTAAACCCAAAATAATTCTTTGTACAATCAGACCAAATGTACGAAAATATGTGAAAATAATGAATGCCTCCAAGAAATGTCCTTTGAATGTACCTCCAAGAAAAGCCCTTAAACCCAAAACAATTATTAGCAAAATCAGATCAAGACCTTTGTAAAATCGGATCAAATGTGCGAAAATATGTGAAAAATATTGAATGATTTCACGGCAATTTATATTGCCGCAAAATGTTTTTTTGGAGGGGCTCGGCGGTACTTTCCAGCCGACGGAAAGTTAGGTAAAAGTTCGGCTGAACTTTTCATAAATAGTTCGACCGAACTTTTTTGTCGTTTGACTTAACGGGCCGTCGACTCAAAAAATAGTTTGGCCGAACTTTATTTAAGAGTTCGGCCGAACTAACGCCTCACCAATTACGCAGAACCAAGCTCTGAATACGTATATGCAACTTTGGACTGATTAAACTCCATGAAACATTCTGAATTAACTGTCGGAACCAAGACAAGCATTTTCAGAATTGAATCTACCTTCAGGAAATATAACTTTTATAGAATTTCATAAATATTTACTAATTTTAATTAATTTTGTAATAAAAGGGGTGCAAACAATTTCTGAAGATCATTGTGATTCAGTGAAATAAAAATTCTATATCTTCCAAAATACAGTGCAAAAAAAATTGAAAAAATTATGATACATTACATTGGTCCGTCATCTCTAATGGGTAGCTTTTATATTTTTAGTTTATAACTTATATGTTAAGAAATTTCTTGTATCGCGAAACATTTCAAAATATGCAGTTTTTTCATATTGTACCAGTTCAAATAATTCTAGTAATTATGATATGCATCCATTGGCTTTGTAAATATGACGAAACCGAAGTAGACTCTGTCTATATTGTTGTAACACATTTTGTTTCTCAAAAACACAAATTTTCAAATAATACAACATTGTGTATTAACATGACTTCTTATGAATCTGTTGATTATTAAAAAACACACACTCAAAGAAACACTAAGTTGACATATCAAATGTGTATAAAAAATTCCATAAAATAAGTAATAGAAAGCTAACTAAATTTCTGACAACTTTTATTTTTATTGCAAAATTAAATTCTAAACAAAAAATTTGTTTTAGCTTGTAGAAAGTTGAAGAACCGAAAAAAATGAAAGTTTTTTCTCAAAAAATGACAAAAAGTGTAACCCAACTTCACATTTTCACCTAGTATAATATTAAACCAAATATTTTCTCCCACCCCACTCCAAATATGATAATTTATTCCATATGTCTCACTTCCCTCAGCCTATACTATTATTGAAAAAAAACAAATTATTATACTTTGTTATTGAGAAAGAGTAAATTATTATTATAAAATTACTTAATATTTCGTCTCATCTCTACGTTCCAAATTATATATTTCATAATCCCATACACAATGTGTTTACCCATTACATGATTTTTCAAGAATTAATATTGAAAATTTCATTCATTAATACATTAATTCAAAGAAAACTATAAAAATACATCAATATACACTCATATCTTTAATTTCTAATCACCAGATCAAAATGGATAATATATATATATATATCATAAACTCATGACGAATGTGTTTTTTAAGTTTATTATATAACTTTTCAAAAACTAATATTGAAAATTTCATTCATTAATATACTAATTTAGAAAAAACAATAAACTACATCAATATATTTGATTTCTAAACACAATATCATAATGAATACCTTATATAAATATTTATTCTTTTTATAAAGCTCAAACTAATATAATCACAAAAATAAAATGCTAAAGAAATAAAAATTAACGTTTGTTAATATTAATATAAAGGTCTACGGAAGCGGCGTAGTGGTAAGGTCGCTCTCGTAAAGACAAAGAGGTCTTGTGCTCGATCATGAGTGAGGGTGTGTGTCGCGGTGAGAGATTAACCGATTCGGGCCAAGTTCACAACCTTTCAAGGTCTATGGAGGCGGCGTAGTGGTAAGGTCACTCTCGTAAAGACGAACAGGTCCTATGCTCGATCCTGAGTGAGGGTGTGGCTTGTCGCGAGAGATTAACCGATCGGGTCCAAGCCCATGACCTTTTGACAACCTGAGTGGGCTCAATGGTTAAGAACTTGTGATTTCTCTTTGGAGGTCATAGGTTCAAAACCGGCAGGGGGTAGGGTTGTCTATTGCCCGCCATGATCAGCTAGAGGGATAGACGCCCCCATTGTTGAATGCCTCGGTCCTTGCACAATCATAAGTCTCTAGTAGATGTGACTTGCCAGTTGTTGCATATACCCAGAAAAGTTGCTTGTTCCCCGTCTAAAAAAAATATTAATATAAAGAAATATTTAAATTACCACTTATTAAAATTCCAAAACATTTAACTTTACTTTCACTAAATTTGTATATATAAGATCACATCACAAACAAAACTTTTCTAATAAAACTTTTCTATTATTTTTCAAAGTCCAATGCAAAAAACACAACCACTCTACTAAAGAGAAAATGAACTTACCCACACATTCTAAGAGACAAAAGCGTTCGAATTCAATTTTTGCATGCACAGTAAAACAAAAAAGAAGATGACGGTTGGAAATGTAGAAATTTGTGTGTTGATTCTCCATAAATCTGACAATGCTGCAATGAATTTGGACATCGCAAAGCCTTCCTACCTATTACAAACAACCAAGCAAGCTTATATACATTAATAGTATAATATTTTTAGTGGAAGTTTGAGGCTTTTTTGTGCGTTCTTGTTATAGAAATGGACTCTTAAGCTAGCCTAGGGATAAAAGAAGAGTGACAGATGAATCAAAGAAAACGATAAGGGTTGGGGTGATGACACTCAATAAACAAGATATTATTTTCTGTAATTTTATTAAAAAAATATTGCAATTTTGTTGTCTTCTGTAATCTTACTAAAAAAATATTGCAATTTGTCTTCTACAGGTCTTTTTAGTATTCCTCATTCTCTAGCTACTAAATACTATTCAGTTGTTGGCAAAACACCATCAATAAAAAATGGCGAAACCGCGATCTGCTAAAAAAGAGAGTAAGGATAAAGGAAAGTCAAAAGTGGGGCCAAGCAAGAGAGGAAGGAAGTCTTGGAAGGAAATAATGTAGATTGTTCAGTTGCTAGAAAAACACAATCAACAAAAAATGGTGAAAGCGGCAATCTTCTAAAAAAGAGGGTAAGGATAAAGGAATATCTAAAGTGGGGCCAAACAAGAGGGGAAGGAAGTCTAGGAATAAAATAATGCAGAACCTTTTCCATGCCTACAGAATAGGAACACCTGGTCACGTGAAATCTGATTTCAGGATAGGAGCAAGATCTAAAAAAAAATGTGGAAGAAGACATCTTTGACGAAGAGATGGAGATGTGGAGATGCTGACAGATATTAGGGGCATAGTGTCATTATTTATACAGTCCATCCATATATATTGGACAATGAAGTGCTTGCTGGCCAAGGCCATTGTTAATAAGCGGAGATCCGAAAGCCTCTATTTTAGCATAAATGTGTAGGGACATCTAGGAAATCCATCTCTTGCAACACCATAGAATGTCCGAACTACAGCGTAAGAGCATGAACCAAGTTGACATGCCCGGATCAAGTGTCAAGTATGCAGCCCCCATCGAATCTTCAGATGACTAAGTTTTATGGTTCCTTGTTTTTATTTTGGTCATTAGATATAGTAGATAATAGATTTATTAAGGTAGCTATAGACAGATTTAAACTTTATCAATTTTGGTTGGCCTATAATTCTATGAGGTGACCAAGAGACCTGGTTTCCTACGGACAATTTAAGGCCATCAAGTAAATACTATAATTGTAACGACCATTTTGACCATTTTAATCTAATGAATGAATAGAGATATTACCAAATTAAAATAATAATAATAATAATAATATATTTTTAAGATTAATAGAATAATATTTTTAAGTTTTGTTTTTTATTTATTAATAATTGTTTTTATAAATATATTAAGAAATTATAAAAATATCTTTTAAAATTATAAATTCTGTAATTTATATAATTTAAGTATATAATAATCCCAATTTTATTAAAAATTATGTTATGAAATATTAATTTACTGAAACATAATTTTTTTTTTTTTTTTTATATTGGAAATACCATTTCTTAAAATAATCTAGAAATTGATATGCATAAACAAAATCAATTATTTAACTTCACTTATATCAATAAAATTTTAGAATATTCATAAAATAGACAATCCAAAATGCAGGATTTCATGGCTGGTGAGTTTTGTTCTTGGGCTCCATCTCCATCTCCTTTCGTTCAACTTTTGATCTTCTGATAAAATTTACTCCTTTTATATAATCGGTACAGTTTGCATCACAGTTTTGTAGTTTATTGTACTCCTTCAAATAGTAGGAATCAGAATCAGGGTAAAAAATTGATTCCAGTATGTCAGTTAAGGGGAAGCTCGGTTGGAATTCCAAAACCGATTTATTTTTAAATTTGATGATAGTTTTGACATCTCACCAACTATCTTCACGGTCCCAACAAAAAAACTTCTAACAGTTTTTTTCTGACTATATTTAACTCATGACTGACAAGTTTTCTGTCAAATTCCATCCCTGCTGTAAAGTTTAAAGCGTATCAACTTAAGTGTTATATTCCCTGTCAAATTATCCATTAAATTCCAGCCTGCGACTTGCATAAGCATTACGTAAAACATTTATTTGAAATATTGATGGAACAACTCCTGAGTGAATCCTTACACACCTCTATGGTTTCACCTCCATTGTGTGTCACATCAAATTGGGCTCACAAAGTCTACCACGTGATCCACGGAGTCTGATTATGCAGGGCCTACGTCCTGTCACCATCAACTCCGCACAGTTGGATTTTAGCAGTCTGCTTTTCTCTTCTCAGTTATCGACGTTGGCTTTGAATATCATGTGCTGACAGTCACGGATGGAATTTGACATTTGTTGTGATTTGTTGAGTTAAAAAAAATTTAGCAGTTAAAATCTTTAGTTAAAAGGATCAAAATAGATACTAGGATGGCATTCAAATTTGATTGGTGTTTCTTAAGATAGGAATTTTTTACAATTTTTTTTAAAATCCAGTTTATAGCTGTCTAGAGTGATAGTGATAAATTAATTTTTACCATGAAAAAACAATTTAAACATTCTCATAATAAAAAAATTTGAAAAAAAATAACCAGATTCAAAATGAACTTTCCCCATAAACAAAATTGTGGGGTTTCCTAAGCTACGAATTTCCTACAAATTTTTTTGAAAATCCAGTTTATAGTTGTCTAGAGTGATGATGATAAATCCATTTTTGCCATGAAAAAACAATTTAAACATTCCCACAATAAAAAATTTTGAAAAAAATTAACCAAATTCAAAATAAACTTTCCCATAAACAAAATTGTAACCTCAATAAACAATACCTTTATCCACATAAATTTCCATATCACCTTATATTTACAATCAATACCCACAAATAATCATGAAGAACCAACAACCTCCTCCTTTGACTATCAATTGCAGCAAATTCTGCAGACCTGACTACATTTGGCCTTTTTGAATTTTTAACAAACTAACCGAAACAGTGTTGGTATTAGAATAAATTCTGCAGAATTGACCGCCCCTGGTACCTACAAGGGAAGGCCTTTTCGAATTTTAAATGACTTGATGAAACAGTCTTCGGCCGTTTTCAACAATGAATTTCAATACTACTCAATCACGGGATTGCTTCGTTGGGAGACCGAGAAACAACAGTCCAAATCCGCCTTGAATTTCTGGAATTTGAAGGGTGCCTTATTTCTGGGCTATTGGCCCATTAATATGTAAAGCATTTACCATATATAGAGCCATATTATACTATGCATTTAAGATGTGACGAGTTAAAAATGATGGCTCCATTTTTCTTACCAGGGGAACCCTGTGATTAATGCAATAACTGTCGGTAGCATTAAATGTGGCTTTCCCACCTTATTTCAAACTAGGCCACTTTTCAAATTCCTATTATATTTCAAACTCGCGCAAAACTTAAAACTGGAATATTTGAAATTGAGTTGATATAATATATATTTGAAATTTAAGTTAGTTTAATTGAGTTTTTTTTGTTTTTTTAGATATCATACATCTATATTTTTTGATATTATTGGAGTAATTACGGTACTTTTATGGAATCCCTAATTTTCACCCTGTCGATCTTAATTATCGGTTTGAAAGTTTACCTAGGTCTGGACCCAAGTTTGTTTCTCCTGAGCTGCGTTTGAGGGGGGGTGTTGGAGTAATCACAGCACCTCTATGGAATCGGTAATGCGTTTTAGGGGGTATTGGAGTAATCACAGCACCTCTATGTATAATTCTCACCCTGGGATCCTAATTACCGGTTTAAAAGTTTACCAACATCTGCAGATTTTAGTGTAACAGCAAACCTCACCATATCCCCTCCATTTTACTTAAAGGTCCATTATTTGTTGCCTACAGAAAATTGCAACTCTATTTTGTGAAATTTTTATTGGGATACAATAACTTTTAACTGAAGGCCCGTTATTTGTTACCTACAGAGAATTGCAACTCCATTTTATTTAGACGCCTGTTATTTGTTGCCTACAAAGAATTGCAAGTCTATTTTGTGAGATTTTTATTGGGATAAAATAACTATTAACGGAAGGCCAGTTATTTGTTGCCTACAGAGAATTGCAACTCTATTTTGTGAGATTTTTATTGGGATACAATAACTATTAAAGGAAGGCCAGTTATTTGTTGCCTACATAGAATTGCAAGTCTATTTTGTGAGAATTTTATTGGGATATAATAACTATTATTTTTACAAACTGAAGGCCCGTTATTTGTTGCCTAGAGAGAATTGCAAGTCTATTTTGTAAGATTTTTATTGAGATACAATAATTATTATTTTTCACAAACTGAAGGCATGCATTGTATTTGTTGGGATTAGTTGAGGAGACCATCAATTCGGGAATTGTTCATATGGTTTTCTCTTTTTTAATAAAGACGGTTGGTTTCGACCAGGTTAACTAGTGTTTCAACCTGGTTCACCAGCTTTATAAATACACTAAATACACTGTTGGTTTCTACCTAGTTCACAGCTGTTTTAAATTGTCAACAATTTGGAGAGGTGTTTAGATCAAAAACTGGTTCATTAGTGTTTTAAATCTTCAGCCTCTTGCAAAGTTGTGTAGACCAGAGACCAAAAGTGGAGTTGAGGATTTGCTAAAAAACCAACAGAAACCACATCTCAACCTCTCGCACTATTAGACTTAGACTTCTATCAGACCACTTTGATAAGTTGTGTATAAATTTAGAGTTCACAGCTCCATTGACGTTTAAAAATAATATGTTAATATTTATATAAAAAATTATATTTAATTTTCAAACAAAAACTTGGAACGCTATTAATCACCTCGACTCTCACATAGTGTGAAGGAGTTTTGACCAGGCATCAAATGCTAATATGGAAATGCCTATCTCTATGGCTGAAATTGAGGATATACTAAAATCTTTTGCCCATGATAAGAGTCTGAGACCAGAGGGTTGGCCGGTAGAGTTCTATATACATCTTTTGATCTTCTGAAGGATGAACTTCTGTTGGTGATTGAAATGGTTCGGATGAGGGGATTTGTGCCTGGGAATCTGAATTCTACTTTTCTGGGTTTGATCCCAAAATCCTCGGATCCTGAATCTTTTGATGAATATAGGCCAATCTCAAAGAAATCTTGTAAACCGAATGAGAGGGGTTTTATCTAAATCTATTGCAGGGGAACAATTTGGCTTTCTCAAAGGGAGATCAATTCATGATGTAGTGGCTATTGCGCAAGAGGCAATGCACACGATTCATACCAAAAAATTGGATGCCATTATAATGAAGATCGATTTACACAAAGCTTACGACTGGGTTGATTGGTCCTTTATTCATGCTTCTCTCTACAAAGCTGGTCTTTCTATGAAGTATATCCGATGGATTATGGCATGCATTTGCTCAGTTAGATTTGTTGTTTTAGTAAATGGCCTTTCGTCTAATTTTTTCTTGGTTGGCCGAGGGCTTCGACAGGGATGTGCCCTATCCCCTCTTATTTTTATCTTTGTTATGGATAGCTTCAGCAACATTATGAAGATGGCTAAAAATGCTGGCTATTTTGAAGGACTTTCATTCTGGCCTGTGGTTAGTATTTATCACTCGCTTTTTGTTGATGACATGTTAATATTTGCCAAACTAATAAGGAATTAGTGGTTTTATTTATTCTATATCCTTTCTCGATTTAGAGGGGCTACAGGCCTAAGTATTAATAAGAAGAATTCGATTTTGTATTATGACCAAGACGATAGTGATGATGTAAATTTCATAACTGGCTTTATGGGTATTAGTACTTGTAATTTTCTATATGGTCTTCCATATCTGGGCTTCATTCTAAAGCCATGTGCATATAAGAATAGTGATTGGATATGGTTGATTGAGAGATTCAGGAATAAGATTATGAAATGGCAGCATAGATTTCTATCCCTTGGTGGTTGGCTCATCCTGGTTCAAGTGGTATTAACACAGCTCATGGTATACTGGTCTCATATGTTCTATCTTCCTGTGTTTATTATAGAAAATTTGGAATCAATCATATCCAAATTTATTTGGGCTGGTGGTTTGGAAAGGAAGAAAATTCATTTGTGTAAACTTTCTCGCATTTCCATTCTAAAGGTATTTGGCGGATGGGGTATTTTAGATTTGCGATGTTTTGCTAATGCTCTTCTTGTTAAATCGTTCTGGAGGGTCTTAAATGAGGAGGGGGTATGGTCTAATATCATCTATCACAAATATATCAGTGGTGACCCTATCAAAAGCCTATATTATCATGAGCAGTGGTTGGCTCATAAATCTTCACAGATAAGGCGGAGCTTTATCATGGTAAAAGAATTAATGGGAGGTTGATTGAAATGGCCTTTTAGAAATGGTTAGCAGATTTTATTGGGGGTGGACCTCTCTTCGGTTTACATGGGAATGCGGTGATGGACCCTGTTTTATTGCATCGTTTACACCATCGGGGAATCGTCTATATTTTTGCTGTCATCTCTCATTGGGAGATAGGGGCTCCAATTTGGAAAATGGGTCAGATGATTGGTCTAAATGATGATGACTCTATTTTATGGGATAGTTACAGACAGCGACTTCAACTATCAGGTTTTTCCTACAGGTCTGAAGGTGACATGATTAAATGGAGTGGAATTCTGGTTGATAGTAATATACAGGTAAATGAATTATATTTGGACCTAATAAAAGAAAAACTCAATGACCCTCTGGTTTTTCCATTCTATCGTTTTCGGAAATGGCACATTCCCACTAAAATATTGCTCTTTTCTTGGTTGGTTTGGAATAGCAAAATCCTCACTTGGGATTCCCTTATGAAACGTGGTTTTCATGGGCTTGGTCGATACCCTTTCTGTATGGGTCAGCTGGAATCGGCTGATCACATTTCTTTTCATGTTCCATTACTGTGAAAATTTGGCAATTATTAAATGGTCCCTTAAACGATTCTCTTTGGCGGCCTGTCGACTACTTGTAGACTTTTTCCAAATGGGGTTCTTTAAAAGGACAAATGCGATGCCTTCCTTTTTATGTTTTATGGGAAATATGGGATGCGAGGAACCGATTTATTTCTTAGGGCATTCCCATTAACATAAATGGCATTCCCAGTAATGTTATGATATGGTTGGGAACCAATTCTCATCATTTTTCCTCAGAGGTTGATCTTTCGGTGAGGGCGCGTCCTCATCATATACAACTTCCCATGATTTATTTTGATGGGGCATATAATGTGAACGTTGGTGGCTGTGGCGCCTGGATTAAGCTATCGGCATTGGAGCGGTATCATCTATATTGGAATTCTGGACTTGGATCAAACAACTTTGTTGAGATTATGGCTCTTTGGAGCAGGATCAGGCTGGCATATCATTTACAGTTGAGTCATATTAACATATATGGGTATTCCAAGATCATTATCGACGGGGTCATTGGGATTTGTAGATTTAATGATCTCTTACTATATGGTTGGAATGAACGTATAAATTATATTCTCTCAAAATTCCAGGCTTTCATTATTCAGCACATCTATAGGGAGAATAATACTAGAGTTGATTTCCTATCTAAAAAGGGTCTTTACGCACCTTTTGGGTCTTTCTTTATTTCTCGATACAGGAACAATACTATGGTGGAATCTTTCGACATTCCCCTGCCATAATGGATTATATCCCTTTTTGTCTTTGTAAATCTGTAATATCCCTATGATTAGTTATTTAGTCTAATGATCCACTCCTGAATGTCTCTTTTCCTTCATATTTTATGGTTTTTTTTTTTTTTTTTTTTTTTGAATAGGACTAATTCTTTTAAGAGAAAAAACATATAGTACAATCAAGCTTGCATGCAAGCGAAGCTGAAGAGCATGGGAGCTGTAGGTGATAGGCTATCAACCTTGCTCCTGAATGACAACCAAGGAATGAGAAAAAAGATAACAAGGAAAGCAGAAAAACGAGAGCTAGACAGAGGTATCTACCCAGTGTGGGTGGATACTGCCAAACGACATTTTTTCCCTTTTTTCCTGCTTACTTTGACCCAGCCAGTGGAACTTGGTTGGGCCGTGACCAGTTGTAGACTATCCTGCACTGGGGGTGGAATATCCTTATCAGAGTCAGAGGAAGAAGACACGTGAGAGCGTTTCTGAGAGATTGGAGGGGCAGAGGGATCCGTAGGACTCGCTGAGGGAGCGTCCATTGGAATCCCAACATTCTCCCCATCTACTTAAATTTCCTCCTCATCCGAGCTGGAGGAGTCTGTATCATCCATGGGGGGGAGGGGGGCGGGAGGAACACATGGATTCCAGCTCTTGGATTTGGGTTTGCGATTCAGATTCTTCTTTTTGTCAAGGAACTGGGTGCATGCATTTTGGAGGTGCCCCGTTTGATGACAATGGCGGCAACGAAAGGCCGTATTTTCGTAATCCAAGGTTTGTGTCCAATGGAAGTCACCAATCTTGAGGTTGATATGATCCAGCAATCCTTTGCTAATATCTATTTCTGTGCATACTCTGTCGTAGGTGTAGAGTCATTTCTCCCTTCTTGAGGTATCTATAGCGAGATAGCGGCCTAAGATGTCTCCAATGGCCAATAAAATAGAGAAATGCCATAGATGCGCGGGAAGGTTCGGGAGCTTGACCCAAATGGGAAGTTTGGTGATGACACCTGTAGAGGGGTCAAAGTCTGGAAACCATGGGGTGAGGAAAAGCCCAGCCAAGCCCCAGAACCAAGGGCCTCCCGTTAAGGCTTTCTGGTAATCTTCATTTAAGTCAAAAGCCGCAATGAAGAAGCCTTTCGAGCATAAGTAGATCTTGCTTTTATTAGTCCAGTTGGTGTGGATCCATTGGTATAAATATGTTGTGTGAGGCCATAGACCATTAAATCTGCATATGATTGCGGTTTCTGCAAATTTCTAGTAATGATCGTCAATCGCAGGATGAGAGAATTCGATAGAAGGAATTTCCTCCAATTTATCCACCAAAAATGGCTTGGGAGCCATAGTTGGTTGAGCTGCTTTCGAAGAGGACTGTGGATGGGCTTCTTTATAAGAGAATGGAGGAGCAGAAGAGGTTTTCCCAAAAGACCCTCCTCTTAGACGAAGGGTAAGAACAATAGAGACATCCCTTTGAATACAGTAAAAGGAGAGGGGAAGAGGGTCCTCTAGCTATTTACCTTTATACAGCAATCTCTGGTAAGAGGAGGGGATTCCTAGCCAGAGTTCGAGTTTGCTCAAAAGATCCTGCACAAGATCTGTTGCATGCACCCATTGCAGCATCGTTTTGCCAGAGAGGAGTGTGATTTGGATTTGAAATGCTGGTGCTCCTACTGGCAGATCTGGCTGGTCTGAGAAGAAAATTTGCTTCTGGCAAGCAGTAGAGGTGGAGTCTAATGACTTACCTACTTGGATATGATGTTTTGAAGCATCCCCTGTCCAGCTACTAACAACTGCTTTATTGTGGAGAAAAGTATTTGCTCGGGCAGTCTTTAGTGTGGCTGAATCACCAGTGAAATCCTCCAATTCCTTGCTTTCAACAATGTCAGTGGCAGCCCAGAGAGGTGGAATAAAACCCCAATACTGCGCCTCAACTGAAACCCTTAGGCTTATTGTGAGAGCAGCTGTTGCAAAGCCGCCTGAAGCGTTTGCAAAGAATGAATCCACGCTGACAGCGTCCACATCTATGCCAGGGATAAGCCAATGCTGGTTCCCGCAACCCTTCATAGTTCGGTTTGCGACCAAAATCTTGAATGCGCGGAGATCAGCTATCAGAGCTGCATTAAGGGTGCTAACCGCTTTGTCGCTGATGGCCATGCTGATTTCATAAGTTGCAGAGGCCAGTCGAAACCCCAAGTGAAAGCAGGTTCGAGATGGGCTTGATTCTGCAAGGAGCTCATGACATCTGACTCTGCAAGAGTGCGGAGGTTTGTCGATAGTGGCCCGCAGTTGGGGTCCAGAACCTCCAAGCCGATGTGGAGCCACAAATCTTCAAAGCACATGGGAGCAGCCGACCCAGCGCCACAAAGAAACCCAAAACAGCAAACCCTAATCTTCGCGCTTGCCATCGTCTCACCTCCGTCATATTTTATTGTTTTCTAACAAGCGAGCTAGTATTTTATCAAGCGAGCATGAATGGTTTAGGTTCCCTTTATCCTTTCTGGATTCCCTATCAGTTTTTTGTTATGGATTTTTCTCAAGCGAGCGTGGAGGGTATATGCCTATTTGTTTCGTTGTTTTCCTATATCTATGATGATATCCATCTTGGGTTTGCGCTCTGCCCTTATATCAAGAAAGCCTGTTATATGTATGCATTATGGTCAAATCTGTTCTTTCGTACTGATCGTTTTCTCTCTCGGGTTCTTTGTTGTATATGGTGGTTGCCTTTATCTTGTTGTTGCGGTATTTTGTTTATGTACTTTGTATGGAGCATTGGACTCTTCATTTTTGTCCAAAGTTGAAGTAACCATCATTTGGGATATGGTTCATCGTCATGTTTGGACCTATGATGTTATTGTATGGTCAGTGTAGTGTATTGTCTATATGTTTTTATGCATGACTAATCTGTATGTGTTCTTAAATACATATAGGTAAATGTAATTATGATGAATGGACTGTTTTTAAATAAAGCAGTGGTTTTTTCTTTCTCTAAAAAAAAAAAAGTTAAAAAAATTAATTTTATTTTTTTAATATAAATTTAAAAAAAAAATATTTTAAAGGATTGAAGTTAAAAGAAATTAATTTTATATTTTTAATATATATTTTGAAGGATTGAAATTAAAAGAAATTAATTCTATTTTTTTAATATAATTTTAAAAATTAAATAATTAATTAAAATTAAATAATTAAATATAAAATGTTTAAATTTATTATAATTAATGTAGATGTTCTATTATAAGTTTTCATGATTTAAAATATTTATTTTAATTTTAAGATATTTTTCTTATTATTTAGTAGAATTTATTGTCTAGATTTATAGTTTGATATTTAAATTTATAGATTTAAACTTAAATTAAATTATTTGTTTAATTATTAATGTAAATAAAATTTTATATTATTGTTTTGTTTCCATTATTAATATTTTTAAAGAATAAAATATTAATGAATTTATTAATATTTAAAACATAAATTTTGTATTTTGTTATTTTCTTTTCATACATTACTCTATGATATAAATTTTACAAATTTTGATATATTAATTTATTCAAAAATAAATATCATGTGAATTTATAATATATCTATTAAAATAATATATGTGAATAAAAATAAAATGTTCTTTATAATTAAAAAACGATAGATTGGAAAGAAATATGAGAGAGAGTTAGTATTAGATAATTTGTTCTTTAATTTTATAATTATGAGAGAGATAAATAAAGACATAATAATAATATATAATATATAAAGTCACAATGTATAAATATTATAAACTAACTTAGAGTGGGAGTTGAGCATGGATGGTTTGGTAGAATATGTTTGTATATCAATTAGAATTATGGTTAGATTTATTGTATGTTTTTATCATAGCTATAGTAAGGAGGAGCATAAGTAGCCAAAAGAGGTCGAGTGGTTAACGAAATCTTGTGGCGTGAGTAGCTCAACTATTGACTATATGTTAAATCCATAGTTGCAGTGGTCATTTAGTTTTTTGAGTCATGAAAATTAGTCCATACTTTGTTTATTGTAGGGCGAGGGGAGAACAAAATCAATACGTACTATTTTAAGCACCTTACATAAATGTCATTGTATGAAAACTTGACTACACAAAGAAAGAAGTTAGGAAATTCCTTGCTGCAACCATATTCTGCTAGTTACTAAGGTTCACAACCTTACTAGGAAAATTTTGACTTTTGGAAAAACGAAAAATGTTAGATAAATAAATTATAGTGCAAAAGATAGTCGTATGCTCCAAAAATATAGTGACACTAATTGTTACCTTGAAAACCACATCGTTGAAGATGGAGTCAATGGTGTTGAAGTTTGATGAAGGAGCCGCCTTGTGATGAGAACCATAGTGTCGTGTGAACACCCTAACGATGTTTACTCCAAGTTATGAAATTTTGTCATAAGTAGGTGTACTTCACGAGGATGTTCTAAGACATGTTATTCAAGCATGCATGTTGTGCAGGAACACATGCCAACTCAAGTTGTGGAATGAACCACCTAGATAGGTACGAGGGTGGCAGGTGTGCTCATACGCTAGCTAGAAGTCAATTTTTGTAACACCTTAAGACTTTTATTAGACATACATGTCATGCAGTGGTGCATGGAATTATCAAGTTGTGGATGGACAACTTGGATATTACCACGATATTACCAAGGTGGCAAGTGTACTAGTATCCTAGATTGAGGGGGGGAATGTGTGAATGTGAGATGGTTGATGAACCATGTACGTGAAAAGGTATCCTAGATAACTAACGGATATAGTGGTTAGTTACCCATGTCGATAGTGACCCTTTTATATGGAATTCAACAGAGTGATTGAGGCCAGTTTAATTTCCCCAAGTCGATTTTAATGGGGAGATTGTTAAGCTAGTTCTGGTAAACTTGACTCAATCAAGTTATTTATGATTTTCCAAGCTACAGAATAACTCATTGTTTCCTGTCATATGATATGAGGCATCAGAATATAGGTACTAATCACTCCCTCTTATTGTGATTGATATGCAAGTAGAGAGGGTGAAATCTAACTTGAATTGAGATTCCGTACCATCTCCTCCTGCTCCTTTTGCAGCTCTTTGCTTGATTTCTTGTTTGGACACTTGGTTGCACAATGTCCATATTCATGGCAATGAAAAAATTTTATTTTGTTGAGGTCCTTCTTCTTGCCATTGTTCTTTTTGGACTCTGCCTCACCTTGGGCCTTCTTTTTCTTAGCATTCTTTCCTTTTCCAACTAAAGAAAGGTCCTCTTCCTCTTCTCTGGATTTGATACCATCCCTGGTGTTCCTTCTGATCTCTTCCTACACCAAATTAGACTAAAGTCACTCCCAATTTGGCAGTTTGTACCTTCCATTTATTGAATCTTGGTAGCGATGCTAGGATTTTCAGAGCTAAGCCCGCTAGATCAGTTGATGGAACATTTTCTCTAACTCCAGCTCCAAGATCATCTCTGACTTGAGCGAATCTAGAGAGGTATTGGACTACGGTTACATTTTTCTGCATTCAGATGTTTCTGAGCTTGTCCTTTAATTCCAATTTCTTGGCATCACTACTACTTTCGAATAAGTCTTTGAGGGTTATCCACATAGAAAATGGAGTCTCCTTGTCATGTAAATTTGATACCACATGGTCTCTTACAGCTTCTAGGATGATCCTTCTCATTGTTGCAGTATCCTTCTTCCATTGGGTAACTGGTGTGCATCCGATGTTGTTGGTTTTGGGATGTTAGTTTGGGTGTATTAAAACACTCCATTTTCATCAAGTACAACTTCCATCCTTTCCTTCCATGATATGAAATTTGAGTTTCCCTTTAGGGCATACTCCAATCTCTATTCGTTGAAAGACATATTCCCAGAACTGAAGAAAAAATTGCGTCACAAACTCTGTAATTCAAGATTTATGAAGGAGAAGATCAAGTGACTGATTTCTATTTTGTTTTCGAGGCTTTGATACTATGTATAAATGGTAATAAATTTGCTACAGTTGATGAATTTGAACTAAAAACAAGAGACACAAAATTCTTCTACAATCAGTGGAATAGAAAATAACAAGATAGAAACAAATGCAATGACATGCAACAATCAAAACACAAGGAACACATTGATTTACAGGGAAACCCAACTAGGAAAACCCCCTCCATTGCTTTGCATTAATGCAGATGAGAAAGAGAAACTATTACAATGTCTTGCTTCAACTCTGAAGCACACCCTGCATTGTAAAAATTTTCTCCTACTTCCTAACCTGCTCTAGATAACACTTACTCAATTCAAGCCTCAACCAACCTCCTATTTCCTTGCGCAATTGCTAAACTATTTTTGGTAATTAAAGAAATGATAGTGAGCCTAAAACATTGTGACTTTTTCACTGAATCCGACAAAACAATTTCAAGAAAGAATGTGAGTTTTTGTTATTTAAAATGTATTTTTGAATGCATAAATGGATTCATCACCCTGAAAAACCCATGGACACTTGAATTCAATAGATTAAACTACTTAAACTCAAGTTTTTAAAAATATCAAAATTAACCCCAAAAAAATGTCGTGAAAAAAGTCATTTCGTCTATAAATCACACACACACACACATAAACTTTTTTATATATGTGATTAAAATTAACAAACCAAAATAATTAAATTAACAAAATTGAATTAATATTTTTTTTTTCAATATTCACTTTTAAAATAGCTTTTCTACTAACAATATTTGACATAAATAATATTAACCTTAGCTCCAGATCTATCAAGCTTCTAGAGGGATCAAATCTCTCAAGGTGCTAACCTCTTTTTTGAATAAAAAACTTGAGGAAATGTTTGCAGGTGGAGAGATGTGGTTCCTCCTTGGACTTAATAGTTCAGGAGTAAAGTTGAATTTAGACCAGTTTATAATATTTATAAATTGTGAATTTTATAATTATATATTATTATTGTGTTTTTATTTATCTCTCATAATTATAAAATTAAAGAAAAAAAATCTAATAATAATTTTCTTATTTATTTTAATTTATCATTTTTTAAATATAAATTACAATATATGAACAATTTAAGTATTGAGGGGTATAGATTGTGAATTTTATATATTATCTATTATTATTGTGTTTTTATTTATCTCTCATAATTATAAAATTAAAGAAAATTTTGTCTATTAATAATTTTGTTATTTATTTTTAATTTATCATTTTTTAATTATAAATTACACTATATGAACAATTTAAGTATTGAGGGGTTTTCCGCATTGCATTAATTAGATATCATTTTTTAGGATTCAACTGCGTTAAGTATTATATTAGATATCATTTTTTGGGATTCAACTGCATTAATTAAGTCATTCATCTATGACGGTTTCCATGAGAGGTAGTAGCAAGTGACTAATTTCTCATGATTTTTGAATAGCTCATTTAGCACTCATTGCATTGAGTGATGCTCACAAGGGTGAAGAAGTGGGATTGACACTAGTGAAATGAATCACATAGCGTCATCATCACTTTTGGGGCTTGCACCTGGTAACCAGGACTTCCAGGGAGGTCACCCATCCCAGATCGCCTTTGGCTCAAGCCTGCTTAAGTGTGGATTTTTCCCCACAATCAAGCCCACTTAACTTGCTACCCCATTTGCAAAACCTTAGCAAGTATTGTGCCTCATAAGCCATTCAAGTAGAGCTACCTTTACTCTTTCTATTTAAGTATTGAGGGGTTTTTCGCAATGCATTATATTAGATATCATATATGAATTGCACCGGGTGATGCTCAGAGGGGTGAAGAAGTGGGATTGAAACTAGTGAAATGAATCACATAGCATTAATCATCACTTTCGGGGCTTGCACCCGGTAACCAGGACTTCCCGGGAGGTCACCCATCCCAGAAATCCTCTGGCTCAAGCACACTTAACTGTGTATTTTTCCCCACAATCAAACCCACTGCTACCCTATTTGCAAAACCTTAGCAAGTATTGTGCCTCATGAACCATTCAAGTAGAGCTCCCTTTACTCTTTGTATTTTAGGTATGAGGGCTTTCTGCAGTGCATTATATTAGATATCATTTTTGGGATTCAACTTCATTAAGTAAGTTTTCATCTATGACCATTTCCATGAGAGGTAGTTGTAACTGACTAATTTCTCATGATTTTTGAATAGTCCACTTAGCACTCATTGCATTGAGTGATACTCACAAGGGTGAAGAAGTGGGATTGAAACTAGTGAAATGAATCACATAGCGTCAATCATCACTTCCGGGGCTTTCACCCTGTTTTCTTGTGGTTCTTTTGAACGAATAAGGCAACATGAGAGTCAAGAAAATGAAGAGCTGGAGCGATAAAGATGAAGGCCAAACACTTCAAGAGCAGATCGGGAGGACGCCCTGTAGTCGAAATAGGAAAGAAACTTACCATTCACCTTTTAGCATCGCCAACCTTCCGCCACAACACATTACACATCGCAAATTATAGTATTTACCTCATGATCCCCCCATAACTAAATAATCCCAATTGCGATCTGTAGGCTACACTTCTACCATGTCACCCATTTCCTGCTCCCCACACATTGCTCCCCGCAAGATTTAACTCTTACCTACCGCTGCTCATATGTAAAACCTTTCGATTGCGATTTTTTATGTATGTCAGGCCCCGCCTCCATCCTTCCATGTCACCTTCCGCTCACTGCACTCTGCACATCGCAAACCATAACATTTACCCTCCGCTTCTTATCACAAAACACTTTCGACTGCAATCTACGGGCGAGTCCCACCTTCGCCACATCACCCATTTCCCTCTCATCGCACATTGCTCCCCGCAACATATAACTCTTACCTTTCACCACTCCCATATGAAACTTGCAATTTGTGATCTTCGGTATCAGCTCAGGTCCCACCTTCCCGCCACGTCATCAATAGCCCTTCCACAGCCTTTGTTTCGCTCTTTTCAATGTTAATAAGCCCCGCTAACTCCACTATCGCTTCCACCACCCATGCACCCCTCTGAAATCCGGTCTTCGGTTTTTACAAGTCAAACACAACATTGGTTTAGGCGGGACAAGCACATCGGAGGTATATTCATTTTGTCCAGGAAATTCCCACTAAAGAGTGAGACACGCGCAACACAACTAGTTGTTCCACAACAGTAAGTGGAAATCATGAGAATTAGAGAGTGGAGACTTTTGACAGCAGATGGAATCATATAATGGAAGCCAGAATGCCCACCTGTTCACAGCCACTCCTCACCACACCATTTTGAATATTCCAGGATGCGACATTTGTGGCCAACTATGTTTTCCTTTTTTACTATTGATTATGATGTTTTGCTAGTGAAATCTCAATTTCACCCGATTCTATTTTGATTTTCTGTTTGCAAGGGTGATTGCTTGATGCACGCTCTGCTAGTTTGTTAGGATATTTTGATTTTCACACATGTGGGTTGATATTATTCGATCATGAACCCTCACTAATAACTCTATATGTAGGAAGTTCAGAGATGAAAGAAAGATTCTGAATTTTGAAGGATTTTTGCTATAGTTCTATGCAACTGTGCTCTTTATGCTCTGAGATACATATTTGGGAGAGTTGTTTTGAATATAATATGATACAACGTTGTTTATTTGGATTCCATATGGGACAATGAGTAGTATGTATCTGTGTTCTCTTGTTTATTTGCAATCTCTTGTTTATGTATAACCATATTTCATGTGTTGTTACTTTGATGATTTGTGTAATGTAGCTGCCGGAAATAGGAATTTTCATTCATGAAGCTCATGTATTAAATTTATTTCACTTCCTTAATTCATGCTCCACGAATCTCTACTGTTAGTCATATTCCACTTACGTCTGTTTCCTCTGATTTCACGGGAGACATATTCTTAAGGATTTTAAGCATGTCTTTTGCGGATTCCTCCTTCGTTCTTCCTCAGCACCTCTTCATAATTTTAAAGCCTCTTATCATTTTTTCATACTTGGCCCATTTGAAATCCATCTAGCCATTCAGCCTCTTGAGCCCTCTTGCAGTATAGGGTAATTCACATTAATCAGACTCCAAGGTCTTCTCCATTCCTGAACCACCAAAACCATTATTTCCCTTGATTCATATTCTGTCAGAGGCATCTACACAATTGTCTACATTTAACCTTTGATTTTAAGATGTCCTAGGCACTGGTATTTTGCAACTTAAGGTTGTCTCTAGGAGCTACAACATATTTTTGGCGTCATTTCTGGGGATACGAATTTGAAAATATTTTCCCTAGGGGATGACATTATCTTCACCCTTTAATTAGGTGAGCACGAAGGGTTGATATTTGCATAGCCCTCACCTTGGAGACTCCACTATTAAAAAATTTCAAATCAAGTGTAATCCTAGCTTACACAAGGCCTCATACTCGATCAAATACTTCTCAACAGAGAACCCTTTTGTATCTGATCCTGGAAATATTATATTCAAGAGATTCTGGAAGGAGAAGCAAACCAAACAGGCCGACTTGCCCTCCTTTTCTCTAGAATATTCGCCTTCATCATCTCAAAAAGATGAAATCTATGGTCCTAGCTCCACAGCCCTTATACTTGAGTATCCTCTGAAAACCTCTGATTTAGCCAATTCAACCATAAAGATGAAGCCAAATCTGCTAATACTTCTCTGCCTCCCTTCCACCCAACTCCCGAGGATGAAGATTTCAAAGAAGTCGCAACACTCCCAAGCTCTTTACAAATAAATATCCAAACCTCTACTCAGCATATACCTGTTATACCACAACCCAATCATCCTCATAACTTACCACCACCTCCCCTCATGGTTGTAACTAGTTTCCTCCTCAACAAATATGCTCCATTGGCTTTACCTCAAGTACTGAATGACATGCCGCAAGATTATCTAAAGCTCCTACCTCGGTTCACTGAGGAAGATAGTACTTATACGCAGATACATATTGAAAACTTTTGTGCCTTTGTTGAGAATGTGAATGTAGAGCAATTAGATGTGGTGTTGAGGCTTTTTTCCCAATCCTTGGATCGAGAGGCTTGAAAGTGGTTCAAGTCTCTAGCTGATAACACAGTCACCTCTTGGGAAGAAATGGAGAATTTATTCACGCTAAAATGGGGAGAAAAGAGGAATCATGGATAGGTTCTCACAGATTTCAACGCTCTTAAAAAGAGACGTAATGAGGATGTAACAAAATTCATAAAGAGGTTCAATAAGCTTTATAATAATCTCTCTGCTGAGATAAAACCTCCCCAAGCAGCTGCTAAAGTGGTCTTCACAGGAGCCTTCGAACCGGAGTTTGGTTTCACCCTAAGAGAAAGAAAATCCACGTCTCTAGATCAAATCCAGACTAATGCATTGGAGGTAGAAGAAAACTTTGCTTCTACTGGTAAATTCAAGGGGAAGACAGAGCATGAAACCAGAAGAAAAAAAAAGGAGGAGGCTTCTACTTCAAATCAGGAGAGGGAATCACAAGAGTATAGAATGGAAGAAATGAATAATTTGATCAAGAACCTCTCAAATAAGTTAGTTAAGCTTGAATTGGAGGCCAAGAATTACCCCCCTCATTCCAACCAAATGATTCCAAACCGTGGGTTTAATCCCCAGTATCGGAAGCCCCCTATATAGCTGCTGCAGCTAGAAAGGAAAGAACAACAAGATCATATCCAACCTCATCTGTATCTAGAGGGGGGAGTGGAGGGACATGTCGAGGAAGTCACATATATTCCTTTCCTACTCAAATGATGAGGAAGGTGAACTCACCCTGCAAGGGAAGAAAGAGGAGAAGGAAGTCCCTTCAGAAGACTAAGATATTGACAATTACTACAGGCAGTTCGTGGATTTCATTCAGGCTCAACTCCACAAGAAGTATGATCTCAGGTCCTCTAGGAAGAGAACCCGAATGCAGGAATCAAATGAAGAGTCAACATTAAGAGAACATACGCCTCCTAGTTATGCCCATAAGGAGTAAAAGCCATTAGAAGAGTCTTCCCATCATCCACTTCCACGAAACAAGGCTCTAATCCTCCCAAAAATGAGAAGTCCACAACTATACCCTTGAAACTGCCCAATCCTCCTGAAGAGAAGTTCAAAGAAGTTATTACAGAAAAAGCTCCCACAGCCTTTAACCTCTAGAAAGAATTAGAGATGGTCAAGATCCTGGTTCCCTTGATCAAGCTCCTCAAACAACCTTCATACAAGGCTCAAGTGTCCCAATTCATGTTGCCCCATGGTGTAGTCCCTCTGCCTGACAGCATCAATCTCCAAGAAGAATGACCAATGGTAGTTTTTGGACCTCATGTAGAAAATCTAGACTCAACCACTCCCCCATTCTATGTGACTCTAGTTATACATGACCTATTGTTGCACAATTGCATGCTGGATTCTGGGGCTTCACATAACCTGTTTCCATTGTCTGTAATGGAGTGATTAGGGTTGCAGATTACAAGGCCTTATAAAGGCCTATATTATTTTGATTCCAAGAGGGTGAAGTGCTTTGGCATGATAAAGGATATGGTAGTAGACTTAGCCCAGATTCTAGCCAAAAGTGTGGTAATGGACATTGTTGTAGCTAATATCCTAGCTCAGTTTGGAATGTTGTTGTCCAGGTCCTAGGGTTCCAAGATTGGAGGATCAATAAAACTTGACCTCACCTACGACACTATTCCTGTGTTCGGTGGGGAGGAAAGACTATTATATCGTGAATCCAGGTTTTTGAAGATGGTTACCAAAGCCAACTACTCGAAAAATTCCCCAGTATATGGTAAAGAGGGTGAATTATCTTGTCTTATGCTCGAAGAGGATGAAAATCCCCTGCAAGAAATGGAGGTATGTCCTCTAACACCAAAGAATCCTATGAGCAAAGAGGAAACCAAAATTTGGACCTTGCACTTTGATGAATCTTATTCATGAGAAGGAAACGGGGGCAGGGTACCCTTGATATCACCAGAAGGATGCTTAATTCCCCTCTCCTTTAAGTTGGAATTTGAAGCCACAAACAACATGGCTGAGTATGAAGCCCTGCTATTGGGATTGCAAAGAGCACAGAACATGAACATACAAAATCTAAAGGTGTTTGGAGATTCATAGCTCGTAGTGAGGCAAGTTAGGAGCCAATGCCAAACTAAACACCCACGACTTAGAGCTTACAGGAATGAGGTATGGGATTTGGTTGAGAACTTCTTTTCTGCTTTTAACATTCAGTTCATGCCAAGGGACAAGAATAAAATGGCAAACTCACTAGTTGTGGCTGCTAGTAATTTCTGCCCCCTGCAGAATCCCTTGCTCAAATATGAGGTTGAAGTGCAATATCGCCCCTCCATTCTGGACAACGTAAAGCATTGGAAAGTCTTAGAGGATGAAGAGCAGGTCAAGAATTTTATGGAAATGGTGGGTGAGTTCTCAAATTTGGTGATTGGCTCAGTCACTCAGGATGACAGTTAAGAGCCAAAAACCATATGGGAAGAGACACTGGCTGGGCATCGTGTTTTGTAGTTAAATGGAAATGTCATTCCCAATGGTCTCATGCCATTGGAGAGATTGTTTGAAAAAAATGACATCCTGGTGAACCCCAGAAAAATGACCCTCGACGAGCCAATCAGGGATGTAAACACTGGGATAGAAGAAGATCCGAAGGTGGTGAAGCTGTCAAAAGGGGTCCAGGAAGAATACCAAGATCAGTACCTCAAGTTGTTTCAATCATAAAAATATGTATTTTCCTATTCATACCAAGACTGAAGACTTTCGAAATTGACATTATACAGCACAAGATACCACTCAAAGAAGACGTTAAGCCTCATAAGCAGAAGCCAAGACAAATCAATCCTCTTGTTCTCCCAGCTATTGAAAATGAAATAAAGAAGCTGTTGCAGGCAAAGATCATTGTCCCTCTGAGGTACTCCGAATGGGTGGTGAACCTGGTACCCGTGAGGAATAATAATGACGAAATCAAGCTCTGTATGGATTTCCACAGTCTGAATAGAGCTTCACTCAAAGACAACTATCCCCTCCCGAAGATGGATCACATCTTGCAAAAGGTGGTGGGATCCTCCTGCGTGTCCATGATGGACAAATTCTCAGGATATAATCAAGTGGTGGTGCTCCTGGAAGACCAGAAGAAAATGACGTTCACTATGCCTTAGGGAACCTTCATGTACACCCAAATGCCTTTCGGCCTGATAAATGTCGGTGCCAAATTCCAGCATGTGATGGACATCACTTTCATAGGAGATAAGGATAAGTTTGTGGTAATTTATGTGGATGAAATCACCGTCTTCTTGAAGAGTGACGCTGAACATATATAGCATCTTCGATGAACTTTTGACAAATACCATAGATATGGCTTGTCTCTAAACCCCCAAAAAACCATGTTTTCCTTGGAAGAAGGAAAGTTACTCAGGTACATAGTGACTAAGGAGGGAGTGAAGATTGACCCGAAGCGAGTGGAGGTGATAGACAGCATTCCCCTACCAAGAAACAAAAAGGAAGTACAGGTATTCCTAGGTAGAATCAATTTCCTCAGAAGGTTTATCCCAAACTATGTCGAGATAGTCCGAAACATCACCGAAATGCTGAAAAATTATAGTGAAGTGAAATGGACTCTGTAATCTAGGGATTCTTTCAAAAGAATCAAGCAGGCATGTGCAGAAGCTCTAGTGCTGGCAGGTCCAGATAATGGAAAGCCATTCATGATTTTTTCTTTCACCTCCCCTCATACAATAGTTGCAGTGTTGCTACAAAAAAACGATGATGGGCATGAAAAACCCATTGCATTCTTCAGCCAAGTCCTCCGAGATGCTGAAATAAAATATAATATCCTGTAAAAGCACGCATATTCTATGGTTAAGTCACTTAAAACATTTCGGGTTTATGTGCTTCAGTTTGTCATAACAGCTTACGTACCCACTGCAGTAGTGAAGGATATTCTGGTTTAGGGTGAAAACGAAGGAAAAAGGGGAAAATGGATAGCTAAGATTCAGGAGTATGAGATGGAGATAAAGCCTACCAAACTCATTAAATGCCAAGGGCTGGAAAAAATCTTGTCTGAATCCAACTATCAAGCTCTAGGGATAAACCTATCTATGGCAGGAGGAGAAGCACTGGAGGATACAGGTGTACAATAGGGCATAGAATCTTCCATGCAAAAGACACATGTGAAGTACCTTCTATCCTCATGGTATAAAGATGTAGTGGAATATATTTTAACACTGAGATGCCCTCCTAACTATGATAAGGCCAAGTATCTCACTCTCAGGTTAAGATCTGAAAAGTATATTGTGGCAAATGGGTGACTGTATTGGAAGGACTGGACCGGGATTTTACTACTATGTCTAACAGACTAGGAGGTTGATGAAGTGATGACAAAGTTCCACGAAGGAATATGTTGCAAGCATTATAGCTCGCATTCCACTACACACAAGATCCTGAGGGCAGGTTTCTTTTGGCCTAAGCTGTTTATTGATGTACATGCTCATGTTCGAGCTTGCGAGAAGTGTCAGACGTTCACCGAAAAGCAAAGGTATGCACCTCTCCCGTTTATCCTAGTACATGTTGAAGAACCTTTCAAACAATGGGGAATCAACTTCATAGGAGAGATCCACCTGACTTCTAGCAATCAGCATCGATGGATCTTCACTGCTATAAATTACTTCACTAAGTGGGTGGAAGCCATGCCCGCAAGAAATGCTACAAATTTGGTGGTGATCACGTTCTTGGAGGAGAACATAATAGCTAGGTTTGGATGCCTTGCTAAAATCATAACTGATAATGCCCAAGCTTTCAAGTCGGAAAAATTTGTAAATTTATGTCAGCATTATAATATCATTTTGGGACAGTCCACTACATATTACCCACAAGGAATGGGCTGGCAGAGTCATCTAACAATACACTGTTGAGGATATTGAAAAATACCATCAACGAAAACCAAAAGAATTGGGATTCCCAACTCAAGTTTGCACTCTGGGAAAATCACATCACCACTAAAAGATCCATAGGGAAGTCCCCTTATGAACTGGTGTGTGGCAGAGCTGCGGTCTTCCCTATTCAGCTAGCATTACCTGTGGCCTGATTATTACAAGAGATCGAGGAAGAACCAAAAGACATTATCAGAAGAATGAACCAATTGGTCGAGCTAAGTGAGACATAGGAACAGGTAAGTCTCAAACTAGCAGAATACCAGGAAAAGATGAAAGGCTTATTTGATCAAAGAGTGGCAGAGGTCAAAGGAAACAATACTTTTGCGCTGGAGAATTTGGAAGGAGAGATACTCGAGATGCCTGTCAATGGGAAGTTTCTCAAGCCTTACTTCCAGCACTGATAGTGGGCTACGACAACCCATTGTACATATCCTAAAATTGTATATACTCCATTTTTTATTTACACATCAATTCCTGTTTTGTTTTTGGTTAAAACTACTTGAAAATTTTTCTAACGATGATCCCAAGCACATTAAGAAGATCACAAGCAAGTGATCTGTGAATTCTCAACACACTCGAATGAGTGCGTCATCCCCAATGGAGCCAATGTTAGCTTGTGGTTCTTTTGAAATAATAAGGAAACATGAGAGTCAATCAAATGAAGAGTTGGAGCGGTAAATATAAAGGAAAAACACTTCAAGCGCGGTTTGGGAGGACACTCTGAAGTCGAAAGAGGTAAGAAACTTACCATTCACCTTTTCGCATCACCAACCTTCCGCCACTGCACATTACACTTCATAGATTATAGTATTTACCTCCCACTCCCCCCATAAATAAATACTCCCGATTACAATCTATGGGTCACACTGCCACCAAGTCACCCATTTCCCGCTCACTACACATCGCTCCCCGCAATATTTAACTCTTACCTACTGCTGCTCATATGTAAAACCTTTTGATTGCGATTTGCGATGTATGTTTGACCCCACCTCCATCCTTCCACGTAACCTTCTACTGACCACACTCCGCGCATCACAAACCATAACATTTACCCTCTGCTTCTTATCACAAAACACTTCCGACTGCGATCTACGAGCAGGCCCCACCTCCGCCATGTCACCCATTTTCTGCTCACTACACATCACTCCCCGCAACATATAACTCTTACCTTTCGACGCTCCCATATGAAACTTGCAATCTGCGATATGCGATATCAGTTCGGGCCACACCTTCCCACCACGTCATCAATAGCCCTTCCACAGCCTTTGTTCCGCTCTTTTCAGTGTTAATGAGCCCTGCTAACTCCAATATCGCTTCTGCCATCCATGCCTCCCTCCGAAATCCGGTCTCCGGTTTTTGCAAGTCAAACACAGCATTGGATTAGGCAGGACAAGCATAGCAAAGGTATATTCATTTTTTCTAGGAAATCCCTGCTAAATAGCGAGGCACGCGCAGCACAACTGGTCATTCCGCAATGATAAGTGGAAATCATGAGAATTAGAGAGTTGATGCTTTTGACAGCAGATGGAATCATATGATGGAAACCAGACTGCCCACCTGTTCACAGACATTCCTCGCCACACCATTTTGAAGATTATAGGATATGGCCTTTGTGGCCAACTATGTTTTCCTTTTTCATTTTTGATTATGATGTTTTGCTAGTGAAATCTCGATTTCACCCGATTCTGTTTTGATTTTCTATTTGCAAGAGTGATTGCTTGATGCACGCTCTGCTAGTTTGTTAGGATATTTTGATTTTCACACATGTGGGTCAATCATGAAGGATTATTAAATCATGAGCCCTCACTAAGAACTCTATATGTAGGAAGTTCAGAGATGAAAGAAAGGTTCTGAATTTTGGAGGAGTTTCGATGTAGTTCTGTGCAGCTGCCCTCTTTATGCTCTGAGATACATATTTGGGAGAGTTTTTTTGAATATAATATGATACAGTGTTGTTTATTTGTATTCCAGATGGGGAAATGAGTAGTATTTATCTGTGTTCTCTTGTTTATTTTCAATCTCCTATTTATGTATAACCATCTTTCATGTGTTGCTACTTTGATGATTTGTGTAATATGGCTGCTAGTAGTAGGCATTTTATTTATTGATTCGTTTATGTACAACACTCATGTATTAAATTTGTTGCACTTCATTAATTCATGCTCCACGAATCTCTACTATTAGTCATATTCCACTTACGTTCGTTTCCTCTTAGTTCACAGGAAACAGACTCTTAAGGATTTTAAGCCTGTCTTTTGTGGATTACTCCTCCATTCTTCCTCAACAACTCTTCATAATTTGAAAGCCTCTGCTCATTTTTTCATACTTGGCCCATTTGAAATCCATCCGGCCATTCAGCCCCTTGAGCCCTCCTGCAGTATATGGTAATTCACATTAATCAGACTCCAAGGTCTTCTTCATTCCTGAACCACCAAAACCATTATTTCCTTTGATTCATATTCTGTCAGGGACATCTATACAATTTTCTACATTTAACCTCTGATTTTATGATGTTCTAGGTAGTGGTCTTTTGAAACTCAAGGCTGTCTCTAGGAGCTACAACACACCTGGTAACAAGGACTTCCCTTATTAAAATAATATATCCAAACAATATAAAATCAATGGTTATCATTTGATTGCAAAAATAATAATAATTGATTCAAAACTTGATTATGATTCAAATCCTGATTTGATGGATTTGGAAGAACAATCTCTAAAGAACTCTTATCGCCTCAATTCACAAAATTTACTCTTATCACCTCAGTTCACAAAAATTTCTCACACTTGAATTTTATATTTAAATTTATAAATTGTTTGCATGCTACAATGCCCATCCAACATAACTATATATATATATGATTTTTTATTATGCATAAATCCAATACCCCTCTTTTATATCTTACTATATATCTATTTTTATTTTAAATGCTTATATATAGAGAGAGAGAGAGACTTTTTTCATATATATTTATATTTTGGAAACACATATAATTATTATTATTATTTGAAACCAGTATATGATGATGAAAGTGTTACCCACAAGACATTAACTCTATTATAGTGAGCTATAAATGCATTATGCTACTTTTTATACAATAAGACAATATTATAAGAGATGGTGCTCATTGTTAGGATCGCCGAACTGAGAGAAGTGGTGGTGTCTAAAGACATCATTGCTTGGAATCTCAATGGCCACTAGGAAAAACTTACCTGGAGTCTTTGTTTCATTAAATAGGTTATATTTAACATGAATACCATGAATTCTCATAAACCTAGAGCTTGAAAATCATCAGTAACTTTACCGAGTCAAGTGTACTGGAACTAGCTTAACAATATCCCCACTAAACTCTATTTGGGGAGATTAAAATGGTCTCAATCACTCTGTCGAAGTCCATATAAAAAGGTTACTATCTACATGGCTAACTAGCCACTATATCTGTTATTTAGCTAGGACACCTTTTCACGTACATGGTTCATCAACCATCTCACATTCGCACATTCCCCCCCAAGCTAGGATGCCAGTACACTTACCACCCTGGTACTATCCAAGTGGTCCATTTCACAACTGGATAAGTCCATGAGCCACTGCATGACATGTAGGTATGATCAAAGTCTTAATGTCTTACAAAAATTGGCTTGTAGCTAGCATATGAGCACACCTGCCACCCTCACACCTATCTAGGTTGTTCATTCCACAACTTGAGTCTCTATGTGCTCCTACACAACATGCATGCCTGAATAACATGTCTTAGAATTTCCTCAGGAAATACACCTGCTTATGAGAAGATTTCACAACTTGGAGTAAACACCCTTAGGGTGTTCACACACCACTATGGCTCTCATCACAATGCGGCTCCTTCACCAAACTTTAGCACCATTGACTCCATCTTCAGCAGTGTGGTTTTCAAAGTAACAACCCGTGTCACTATATTTTTGGATCACATTACTATATTTTTCACTATAATTTATTTATCTAACATTTTCCATTTTTCCAAAAGTCAAAATTTTCCTCGTAGGGTTGTGAACCTTAGTAACTAACAGAATATGGTTACACCAAGGAATTTCCTAACTTCTTGCTTTGTTTCGTCAGGTTTTCATACAATGACGTTTATGTATGATGCTTAATATTATACGTATTTATTTTTTTCTCCCCTCACCCTACAATAGACAAAGTGTGGACTAATTGTCGTGACTCAAAAAACTAAATGACCACTGCCACTATGAATTTAACGTATAGTCAATAGTTGAGACTTGTTCTCCCCTCACCCTACAATAGACAGAGTGTGGACTAATTGTCATGACTCAAAAAACTAAATGACCACTGCCACTATGAATTTAACACAGTCAATAGTTGAGCTACTCACACCACAAGCTTATGTCAACCACTCGACCTCTTTTGGCTACTTGGGCTACTCCTTACTATAGCTATGATAAAAACATACAATAAATCTAACCATAGCTATAATTGATGTACACACATATTTTATCAAACCATCCATGCTCAACTCCAACTCTAGGTTAGTTTATATTATTTATACATTGTGACTTTATATATTATATATTATTATTATGTCTTTATTTATCTCTCTCATAATTATAAAATTAAGGAAAAAAATTGTCTAATATTAACTTTCTCTGATATTTCCTTCCAATCTATCATTTTTTAATTATAAAGAATATTTTATTTTTATTCAGATATATTATTTTAATAAAATATATTATAAATTTACATATTATTTATTTTTCGATAAAAATTATATCAAAATTTGTAAAATTAATATCATAGAGTAATGTATTAAAGGAAAAAAAGGAAAATAACATGGTACAACGTTTATATTTTAAATATTAATAAATTCATTAATATCTATAATTTTTTTGAAAATATTAATAATTGAAACAAAACAATAATATAAAACTTTATTTACATTAATGATTAAACAAATAATTTAATTTAAATGTAAATTTATAAATTTAAATATCAAACTGTAAATCTAGCCTATAAATTCCACTAAATAATAAGAAGTTCATACCTTAAAATTAAAATAAATATTGTAAATCATGGAAAACTTATAATAGGAAACGACACTAATTATAATAAATTTAAACATTGTATAATAAATTAAATATATATATATATTTTTAATTTATATTAAAAAAATAAAATTAATTTCTTTTAACTTCAATCCTTCACGCCGTGTGAGAGTTGAGGTGATTAATAGTGTTCCAAGTTTTTGTGTGAAAATTAAATATAATATTTTATATAAATATTAACATATTATTTTTAAACGTCAATGGAAACTACCCTATTGATTGTAGTGGTTGCGTCGAGCCCAGAAGGGAAGTGCGAACTCTAATTTTATACATAACTCATCAAAGTGGCGCATGATAGAAATCTGACTCTGATAGGGTTAGAGGTTGAGATGTGGCTTTTGTGGTTTTTTAACAAATCCTCAACTCCGCTTTTGGTCTCGACTGCTCCGCAAGAAGCTGAAGATTTAAAACACCGGTGAACCAGCTTTTGGTCTCAACACCTCTGCAAGTTGTTGAAGATTTAAAACAGTGGTGAACGAGGTCGAAACCAACAATCTATTTATAACACCGGTGAACCAAGTTAAAACTTAACATCCAATATAAAACACTGGTGAACCAGCTAGAAACCAACAACCTTTATTTAAAGAGGCTAAAACCATATGAACAATCCTTGAATAGATGGTCTCCAAAACTAATCCACCTTCATTTGTATCCTTTGTGTTTTACTTGGCATCCTCACTCTTAACTTGTATACCTCTGTATTTTACTTGGTTTTACACAATATGAGTATGTGAAAAATGGTAGTTATTGTATCCCAATAAATATCTCACAAAATCAACTTGTAATTCCTCATCGACAACAAATAATGGGCCTCGAAATAAAATGGAGGGGCTAGATCTTATCGTCCGACATGGGAGCAGGGTCACCAGCCTGCGCATTAGTGGAAGGTGCAAAGAGATAAATCAACGTGGCGATGAAGGTCATCAACAAAGTGATAGACACTTTGGAGAAGGCCATTCCTAGAAATAAAATAAAAAAGTAGATGTATGGTATTAAGAAAACAAGAAGAGCACAATTAGACCAGCTTAAATTTCAAATATATATTATATCGATTCAATGTCAAATACTCTAGCTCTAAGTTTTGCGCGCGTGCTTGGTTAAGTTTTAAATATGGTTGGAAAGTGGCCGAGTTTGAAATAGGGTGGGAAAGTCGCAGTCAATGCTACATAGATTTATTGCATTAATCACAGGTTTCCCCTGCTTGGAAAAATGGAGCCATCAGAAAACATGAAGTAACATGCATGCTCGGCTCATCACATCTCAGATGCACCTCCCGATGCCTAGCAAGGTTTTATATATGATGAATGCCACTATCGGGTGCATTAATGGGCCAATAGCCCAGGAAATAAGGCTCGCCGAATTTGAAGTTTTTTTTTGTTTTTTCAACGTATTAGATGGTGAGTAGAATTCTGAAACAACAAAATAGGTATAAATAAGAATAACACTTTACACACTAGGAATAATACAAACAAAAACCAAGGGTGAAGCGTGCCCCATCCATGGGTGAAGCACTAACCTAAAGTGTTGAACGTTTTTGGGTGGCCCTAACGGGAGGGTGGGGAGGGTACGGGAGCAGGGGTGGGTGGGGGACGTGGCGAACCCTACCTTCCCTTGCCCTTGCTTTCGTGTCTCTCTTTTCCCTTTTGTTGCGACTTTTTTTTGGAGATGATTTAGTGGTGTGGTTTTTGGTTCACTTTGTGATGGATAGTGCGGTTTTGGATGTCGAGGGTTTCTCTTCCGCTAATATGTTCAAGGTTAGCCGAAAGCTGATTATCTCGATGTTCATATGGTGATATGGAGTGTTGGGGGCGAGGCAACTTTGCAACGTTTATCCCTGTTTTTGTGGCTCCCCCTCCCCTCTTAATGCGACGTCATTTTGCAGATGACTCAATGGTGTGGTTTCGAGGTTCACCCAGTGGTGGATGGTGGTGTGTTTTTGGACGCAGAGGGTTTCTTTTAGGGCCATTTGTTCAGGGTTAGCCATAACCTGGTTCTCTTGACTTATTTTGGTCCCTCCTACTGGTGCTTCTAGTGTCATAGGGTACGAGGTGGTCATGGTTTTTCCTTGTGCCCAACTACCTTGTTTTGCTTGGCATTTCCTACTTTGAAATCGTGAATGTCATTATATTGAGTCAATGTTTTGGGGATGTTGTCGTTCTTGTGCATTGAGCGGTCATCGGGGACACTCCCCTGCTTCATACAGGGTTTTTCCATATTATTTGTCCCTTCGAGGTTTCAATGGCTGACCTTTGAGTCTTTTTCTTTATGCTTCTCAACTGAGGTTTGTTAACCTACATTGTAATGGTTTTTTTCGCAGTCCTACATGTCGGGTTTTTATTCAAGCCTATCGAAGCATCTACAGGTTTTTCTTGTCGGTCATAGTATCTTCCAGGATAATATTTTCCTTCAAGTCAGACTATTTTCAAGTTTAATTATCTTACCAGTTAGTGTATCTTCCAATGTGTTATCTTACTGGTCAAAGTATCTTCTGGCATCGCTCGAATGATGATTGGTTTTCCATTGTTGGGATTTATTTGATGCTCCTTATGGGTTCTCTTTAAGGGGTCTGCATACCGTGTTTCTTGATATCAGTTATATGTAATATGGGGTTATTCTGGCACATATGATATATGCATGCTATATGTAAACATATTTTTATTAATAGAAAGGTGGTGATTTTTTCTCTCCTTATTAAAAAAATAAAAAACACAAGGTAAGCCACAATTTAGATTAATCTAACTCTAGATCTACCAAGTGTTGAGACAAATCAAATGTCTTTTTGAATGAAAAGAGATTTGATCCCTCTCAACCCTGAATAGATCCAGAGTTAAGATCGATCTAAGTTGGTTGTGGCCCTCTCCAGCGAAATATGTTTTTTTTATATTATGTAATTTTATGTTATGTAAAGATTTTGACTTGGTCGAATTACATAAAAATTAAAGTTCAAATAAAATAAAATAATAATTATAGTTATTAATTAAAATCATTCCACTTTAGGAAATTACATAAAAATAAAAATAAAAATAAACTAAAATAATATAATATAATATAATAATAATAATAATAATTATTATTATTATTATTATTATTTTTATTTTTTTGTAATTTGACCAAGTCAAAATGTTTACATAACACTACAAGACAGGATATTACAACATCTCTTCCATGTTGGGCTAGAGAGCACTTATAGGCCCAATCATAAATTCTAATGGCTAATTTACATGTAGGAGAAGGTTAAACGTGGTAAGATGGATCTGCATAATCATAAATTCTAATGGCTCATTTACATGTAGGAGAAGGTTAAACTTGGTAAGATGGATATTGCATGTTGGGCTAGAGAGCACCTATTGGCGCAATCATAAATTCTAATGGCTAATTTACATGTAGGAGAAGGTTAAACTTGGTAAGATTGATTTGAAAGACTTGTCACAATAAGGTTTACATATGTAAGAAAGTTAAACTTGATAATATGAATTTGAAGGACTCGTCACTCTCAAGTTAATGATATTTTTTAGGGTCACAATTCCTAATTCCACTAGAAAGTTTGGAAATATAAAAACCTTAACTTTAGTTTTAAGAATGACTTAGACCGATTTTACTAATTAAAATTACCTCAACATCTTGGTAAATTTATTATAATTTTGTAGGTATTAAAATTTTGATACACTTTTGGCCATTTCCCAATATTTTTTATGCTTGAACTAACCTCTTAATGATACAAGAAATGTTTCAAACAAAAATTTTACATAAAATTTGTGGTCCTCTGAAGTTGGCATATCAAAAAGGCTCCTTAATGACCACATTTGCTTTATAGCCTCATCTCTTAGGGTTAAGACACAATTTCAACCTTTTGTAATCTTCTCCTTGCAAATGAGCATAGCTAACACATCTATGTTTAGAGATAAGCTACCTCCATTCTAGCCAATTTGTATTGCTTTGCATATTGCAGTGTTCTTATATTTCATTCATTAATAATATTTGGTGTTCATTGTGTTATTGATATGTATGTTATAATATGTGTGTTTATGTTTATATTTCTATTTCTATCTTGATTTTATTATGCACAAATGTAGATCAATGATATAAAAGCAATATAATTTGCATTTGTTTTGGTGCATATCTCTAATGAGGTCAAGGCATAAGGTGTTGGACCTTAAACTATCAAAACTTGGTGAAGACCACAATTGTTGGCCGAAGCAAGATTCCATGTTAAGTGAGAGGAAAGTCAACAAAGAAAGATATCCTATCAAGTCACTTGCTTAAGGAACCCTCACATGACAGAGAAGCGAGATGATGGATAAATTTTTATGGAGGCACCTTCAATAACCAAAAATTTCAGAGGCACAATCCCCTTCAAGGTAAAATTTAACTTGGACAATCCTTAATTTGAAGGATAAATTAATGTGATTGCTTTTGAGGAATGGTTAAGTCTAGTAGACGGTTATTACTTTGTTAAAAAAAAAAATCAACAGTGATAACATAACCATGAGATCCTTGAGTCCCTTCCCCATGCCTAATATTGGTGGGATATAACTTACTAGGTGCATCATGCTATATATGAGTCTCCAACATTTAGGGCAATGCTCACACGAGTGGATTTTTTCCATCAAGGAGGAATTCTATATTGTTCGGAATTATGATGACTAGTATGTGAGATGGATAGCTTTGCACCAGTAGGTTAACCACATAGTGCCAAAGTAAACCAATATCTTTGATTTTTTGAATTTAAAGTTCAATATCAGAGACCCTAAGTGGCACTTGGTTCTAGAATACCATAGTAGTCTACAAAAGTGCATCCAAATAGAGATGGAGTTCTTAGACATTTCTTGACTTGGGCTTTCCTATTGAATGCTGTCAATATTATGTTGAGGAGTAATAGTGGATTTGGGTCTAAAAATCCACCATAATAAAATCATGGCAAATTTAGTCCTAACTCACAAAAAATAAGACAAAGCAAGGATAACCAACCTTAAGACAACAAAGACAAGTAGCAAGAAAACAATGGTAAAACAAGTTGAAGAAGGACACTAAAAATTGGTGTGAGATACACAAAATCCCTTGGAAAAACACATCACTCCGAGCATGATTATTGGCTGAACTAAAAGCCTCATAATTATATTTTGGTTTATACACTACTTCAAAGTTATATAAGGGAAAATGGATCACCAACATAAAACCCATTGTTACCAGGACATGACAAAGATCCAACCAAAGGAAATGAAACAATTAAGGAAGTTCATTATCTCCTTTGACACACAATGTGGGTGGAGAGACTCCACTAGATTTCATTATTGACAATAGAAACCAAAATAACATAAGCCCAACAAATTTCATCAAGATATTGAAGCTACAACAATGTCAATTATACTACAACATTAATCCCTTCAAATATGAGGTACTATGTGATGTTGCTCGACTTGAAGTTTGTGATGTTCTTTTAGGATGACCACAAATGTGGAAGTGTCATGTTGTTTATAAGTCTAGGCATTATAGTTTCAATATTACTTTGGGAGGTTAGCTCTACAACGTACTAGAGATAGTTCCAACCACTATAATCTCTTTGATCTTAGAAAAGTAGTGCAAGAAGCTCATCTCTCATATTGAGAGACTTGTCCTATTTATGATTCAATCAAAATGAAAATGAAATATCATTGTGATTACCAAGGCCTCTACATGGAATCTCTAGATGAAAAAAAATTATGTGGATAAGATAGTGGAAGAATACAAAGATATATTCGCCTCTCTTATATGGGTTCCTTTGCATTGTTAAGTAAATAATTCAATTGATTTAACACCTAATACTACTCTACATGATTCCTCGGTATAAAAATTATTTATTCTAGGAAATGAGAAATAAAATTCCAAAATTCAAAAGTACCACATTCCATATTCGACCAATATCTTAACCTTGAGAGATCCCAATTTTATGGTTCAAAAGGAGGATGGGGAATGATAACTTTGTATTGATTACAGATATCTAAAAAAAATCATAGTATAAAATCAATATCCAATCTCTCTAATTGTTGAAATTCTTAATTATCTTATGGATGAAAAAAAATTTCAATAAGGTTCACCTAAAATCGGGTTATCACAAAGTGTCAATTTAGAAAAGTGATGTATGGAAGACAACCTTCAAGTCCAAAGAAGGCCTCTTTGAGCGTTTGGTCATGCATTTGGTTTGACTAATGCCCAACAATGTCCATGAGGATCTTGTAGCCATTCATAATTTCCTTTCTTGTTGTATATATGGATGTTATACTCATCTTCAACAAAACTTGGGTGGAGAATTTACAACACATTTAACAAGTTTTGATCACCCTATTGCAACACACACAAAGAATTCAATATCTAAGGTACATTGTGGATGAGGATGTTATGCATATGCATCTCTAATGAAATTCATAGGTACCCACCTATGACAAGGAGATGTACCCCATTGTGCAAGCATGTCGACAATTGAAGCATTATATTTTGGGAAAGGAAACAATCATCCATAATAGTCATATGCCCTTATAGTTCATGCAAATGCAAGGAAACTTACAAAATTACTAGAATTTGAAGTGGTTCACATACCTACAACAATTCTACTTTAAAATTAAGTACAAGAAGGGTAGAATAAATGAATTTGTAGCCTACCTCCACCAAAATATAGTTTTTGCAACAAACATAATACTTAAATTTCATGGACACAAGAATTCCAGGTGGCTTTAACCATATGGTAGTGACTCTAACTCTGCTACTACCTGTCATTTGTTCAAGTTTCTAACGTTGCTTTGTAGGTTATTTAATGTTTTTTTATTAGGAATAGAACACATCAAACTTCACTAAACTAAAATTTATTGACTAACACCATCAAAGTACCACAATAATATGATATGTAACCATTATTAGAGATTTTTCCTTCTATGGTCTCCACACGTCTTCATAAGCATACTTATATTGAGAAAAGAAAGTTGTCATTGTCATAATTATTTACTTTGATATGTCAATTTGCTTCATCCTATAGCACCCCTATCATGTTTGAATTCTTCTAGCCTTGATCCCATATAGAAGTGTTATTAGGACATGTTTTCTCCATGAAGTAGCACTCACCATTCATATTTAATGTAGTTACTAAAGGATTTGAAAGATTGAAATTCCCAACACATCACCCCTAGCGATCATTTTTTATTCTCACTTTTCTATAATTCCCACATTCAAAGCTAACAATACCTACAATTGGAAAATGATTTACTAGTTCATTCTATATTACTAAATCCCTTGTTATAGATTTTACTAGTTGGTTGATCCAAACCTCAACAAAAAAAGCTTCAATTTATTTTTTCTACTTTAATAAATTCCAAAGTACTTTTTCTAATAACCTCTACAAGTTCCTACCTCCCAAAGCTTGTCCAAAATGATGTTTATTTTTAGTCATAACCCTCCATATTATTACTTTATTCAATCTTGTTCCATTTTTCTAAGCTAGTTCCATGTTGACATTATTTTTTTATATTAAAGCTAGTTCAAGTATTTCAAATTATAGCAATTAAACTTTAATATGAAACCCAAATATTTTACTCCAATTTCAAATAAGGATTTTTTAAATGATAGAATTTTAATGATCCTTTATTATTACTGTGAAATATCTGAAAAATGGAATCCTATTGCAGAAACTCATATTATTTCTCCTAATTGTTAATTAATTAACAATTTATTTGCTATGGAAAATATCGAAATAAATACAGTGCAACCTTCACAAATAAAAAATTGTGGAAGAATAAATGTTGGAAGAAATTCTAGCACACACACATAAAATGAACACGGTTATTTTTGCACAAAATTCCCCGAAAAAACCCAACTTGGGAAAACTGGTGCAGCAGATAAGGGTTTTATTATTAAGCAGTAGTGAAATAATCCAAGTACAACTGGATGTTGAAACTGAAAATCCTACAAAGAAATATTGGCAAGAAAAATCTAGTGAGGAAATTTCCTCACTCCACAGGAAAATATGGGCTCTGACCTTAGCTCCAGGTGAGTCGTCCAATCTGGCTCTGCGCAGCTACTACGTCACACTAGCGCAATCCCTTCTACACTGAGTTCGAACCAACTTCTCATCAAGTCGTCTAGTTTACTATTGTCTCGGAAAATGTCTCTCATGGCCTCCAAAACCTCAGTCCAGCTTCTGCAACAGAAACTCATCTTTCCTCAACAGAATTGAAATTGCCTCTAGAGGCTACTGCATCAATATCTTTATGGTTCTTTTGCCTCTCTGTAAATGAACTCACCGGATCTAGAATTTATCCTCTAGCTTCACTTTCTCTGGCCCTCTTCTTTACTACTTCGATATCACTAGATCTCTCTCCGATAACTAACTGCTACTACTGTGGAACGATTTACTCATGAAATCAAACCTCTCAAGTGTACCCTCCATCACCACATCGACCTCCTCTTATAATCCTCTATTGGAGCACCAACATCCAATATTAAAACATAATTGATGGATTCGATCATCTTAGAGTTGATCCGTGCGAGTTTCTAGATGATTCTCGCCTTGAATTAATTAATTCTAATTAATTAACCATATTCCTAACTTTAGACTTAAGAAATATTTAAAAATTGGTTAATAATATAATTAAGCCACTTCTATGCAAAAGTTCCAGATTTGATTTTTGGGTTTTGGAGAACTCATGTATTCAAGCCTCTCCACAAAATTGGTGCCTAAAACACATTGGATGCTACAAAAACTAACACTTTCTCTTAGCTAGGAATGTGTTCTAGTGTTGCACCTTCTGCTACAATACCCTGTCTCAGTATAATCTCCTGTCACATTGCTGATGTTTAGCTAATGTTTCCCACCAACCATTGCGCAACTCTGATATGAGTTGCATCTATGTTGTTTCTCACCTTATTGAACTACTTTCAACACTGCATCTGCACTGCAAATCCCTCCCATTTTTTGTGTTGCCACTACAACATATGCCATAGAAAAACATCCAAAATATTGAACGAACTATGTTTAGTATGATGGATCTGTCACCCGAATCCTGACTACTACTAGCCTCTGCACTATATACTGAAGACTCTGCATTGATGTTGACTCTGCATTGTGCCAACTTCACTGCTGCTAAATTTGCACTACACTCCCTTGCATCTAACTACTACTAGTATCTGCATCTGTCACTCTAGCATCAACTGCCACTAGTCCATCGTGCTACTAAATATTGTGGGCCCCCATAGATAGGTACTGATGCAAGAGGTGGAATACTCAAGGATCATGCCCATCGGTAGCGCTATGGGGATACAAAACCAAGTCACCCAACCTCACTCCTAAAGTCATGTCGGCGAACATCGTGAAGTCTTCCTCCAGTCTGGAGGAAATCCTATCAATCTCTGCATAAGTTTTTTGTTGGTCCTCCTTCTCCTACTATTCCTTCTTCCTAAGAGGACATTGGGTACAGTAGTGTCCTAGCTCACAATACCTGTATAATTTGACCTTCGACAAGTCCTTCTTCTTCTTCCTCTGCTCCCCCTGTCCCTGACTGGGACCCTTTGATGCAAGGGCCGCATTCTCCTCTTCCTTCACCTGCTTCGATCTGTTGATGTTGTCACCGATGGAGCTCTTCAAAAGAGCTCGCCTCATCTCTTCTTGTTATAAGTCATCCAATGTCTTGTCCCATCCAGCTAGTGTGTCTCTTCCCAATATACTTTCAATGAAGACTTGCCAATCCTATGAGACGGTGTTGAGTGCAAAATGCACTAACTCTAAAGCTTGAGGCGCTACCCCAAAAATCGACAAATGATCCTAGACCTTTTGAATCCTGGTGAGGAAAGGGTCTATGCCTTCCCATTTTTGCATCTAGATGCATCTCAATTTCTCCTCGAGGTACATCTTCCATTGCTCAGAAGTACCCTGATACAACGTGGCAAGAGCATCCCACACTTCTTGGAAGTATCCTTGCCAACTATATGTGAAACAACATGATCACGGAATCCATGTAGGATCAATCTCTTCACCCGCGACATCTCCTTTCAGTACTCCTTCAATTGATTTTAATCCATGGGAATTTCCACCACATTATTGATATATGCCTTCAGGCAAAATTCATCTAGAAGGAAGGAGATTCTTGCCTTCCAGATGACATAGTTGGAATCACCATCCAAACTGTCCTGATCTCTTAGCCCTGCAGTGACCATCTCTGATAAAATTTTGAAAAATCCCTCTTCCCCTGCGCTCGGCTGCTACTCTGCTACCCGAAATCCCTCCTAGAATGTGTGGCTCTGCAACTGCTACTTTTGATCTGCAACTGGAGATTCGAAATTCCGAGACTATAAGTTCCATGAGAGAAATATTCCCTCAGTGTATGCTCTTCTTCCACTCGATGCGGGTTCTTCTCTAGAAACTGCTGCAAAACCCTTTGCATCCAACAAGATATTTGCCCAACGAAAATACTGAGATGCTCCCTTTGCCTCTAGAGCTACTTGATCTAGATAGATATTCAAATTTTTCTATCCCTTTCTCAGAAGAAAATGAATCTCCTTAATTGACTCGGCCTCTCGGCAAAGTGATTTCATTTCCCTCTTGGAATTTTGATCTATTGCCCATAATGAATAATGAAATTTCTTCTTCTTCGCTTCTGAGCTCTCTGGCTAATCAACTACACTCTGATACCATGTGAAAAATTTGAAAACCGAAATCCTATTGCAGCAACTGATATTATTTCTCCTAATTGTTAATTAATTAACCATTTATATGCTACGGAAAATATCAAAATAAATATACTCCAACCTTTACAAATAAAAAATTTCGGAAGAATAAACGCTAGAATAAATAGTAGCACACACACATAAAATGAACACAATTATTTTTGGACAATAATCCCCAGAAAAACCCAACTTGGGAAAATTGGTGCAGTAGATGAGGGTTTTGTTATTAATTAGAAGTGAAACAATCTAAGCACAACTGGATGTTGAAACTGGAAATCCTACGAAGAAATACTGGAGAGAAAAATCTAATGAGGAAATTTCCTCACTCCACATGTAAATATAGGCTCTGATCTCAACTCCAGGTGAGTCATCCACATTGGCTCTACGCAGCTACTGCATCACACTGGAACATTCCCTTCTGCACTGAGTTCTAACCAGCTTCTCCTCAAGCCATCTAGTCTGTTGTTGTTTGGGAAAATTTATCTCCTGACCTCTGGAACCTCTGTCCAGCTTCTGGCACTGAAACTCTTCTTTCCCCACCATAATTGAAATTGCCTCTAAAGGTTACTGCGCTGCCTCTACATCAACCTCTCTATGGCTCTTCTACCTCTCTGCAAATGCACTCACCAGATCTGGTATTCTTCTTTTGGCTTCACTGTATCTGCCCCTCTTCCTCACTGCTTTGATCTCACTAGCTCTCTCTCTGGAAACTAACTGTTGCTACTCTAGAAATTGATTTTCTCATGAAATCAAACTACTCAAGTGTATTATCCATCACCACATTGACCTCCTCTTATAATCCTATGTTGGAGCAGAAAAATGCAAGATTGAAACATTCGATTGCTAGGATCATCTTGGAGTCGATTCGTGTGAGTGTCTATATGATTCTTGGCTTGACTTAATTAATTTTGATTAATCAACCATATTCCCTAAGTTTAGACTTAGGAAATATTTAAAAACTCCTTAATAATATAATTAGGCCACTTCTAGGCGGAATTTCCATAAATTATTTATGGGTTTTAGAGAACACATGTATTCTATCCTCTCCCCAAAATTTCATGGCTAGAACACATCTGATGCTACAAAAACTAACACTTACACCTTTACTAGAATATTAAAGATAATATATGATTATTTGATATTTAATTCCATTTGTGTTGCTTTGTAATATAGTTCTAGGATCTCCCGGATGCGGGTGTTAGATGATGAGACAGAGTGCCACCTGGGCACCATGTGGTAGGGCACCTACCCTCTCCATGATAAATTTTGGATCATGGCTCATTTATTTTCCACCCCCGCCAGCTTCCTTTCGACATCCTTCGTTTGTTGTTCATTAATTATGCTCGTCCTGCCTTGCCCTACTCCCATGGCCCTTAAATCTGCCACCCCCGCTCCACCCTCCTCCATTCGTCTTTCCCTTTAGCTCTATGCAATTGACTATGGTGCCTCTGTCACGCCTTAGCCCTTCTACTCTATTTATTTTCCCTGTGGTTGCTTCTCTGCGAATTCAGGCACCTCGGTTGCTCTAGATGTCACCCCCTCCCCTCTGTGATCCTCCCATTCGCTTGCCTCTACCATGCCGAGACGACACAGGATGCGGTGTCGTAGAGTTGGAGGGCGAGGACTCACCTCCAAGCCTCCGTCCTCAACTGCCGCGGGCAGGGAGGTGGATATTTCTATGGACTAGAAGGAGCCGGACCTATTCAACCCTATCAATCTCGCCGCCCATCTCTCCCTCCATCTCCCTAGCCCTTCGCCTGAATCCTTCGTCCTTCGACCCAAAAAGCAACCCTGAAAATCCACCATTCAGTTTGCTCCAGCCTTCTCTCCTCGCAAAATGAAAGCCCTGTCTATGTAGAGCGCTTCCAGCAGCAGTCATGGTTCAAGCAGCTGTACAAGTTCAAGCTCGAACGAGGACAGAAAGGACGTTGAGGCCAGCACTCATGCAACCTCATCCTTTTCACTAGATGCCCAAGTGTTGTTTCTCCCTCCATCAATTGCCCACGAGTCTAAGAAGGAGGAGGACAAGTCACACTATGTTTGCAGGATTGTGGAAGAGCCACCCAACCCTCCAGAAAATAATGGCAGCTCACCAGCAACCTAATTGTTGGGTGCTCGTCTCTTTTTCTAGTTATCTTCTGGTGTTTTCTAGATTTCTTGTGTTTTGGCACTATTTTCGGCTATGGTTATTTATCAGACTTATAACTTGTCAATCTGGTTTCTCGCTTTGGGCAGCTCATTATCATCTATGCTCTTGGGCTGGTTTCCCCGCCTGGGGCAGCCCCTATTTTGTTGTTTTTCTTTTGATACTTCCCTCTAGAATGGTCCTGCCAACTCTGGAGGACAAGAATTGTAATATTTTCACGTGTATGATATAACAGAAGTAGCCTACTTTAGAAAAAAAATATAGTTCTAGGATCTCCTTATATTTTTTCAACTTCTGTCATAGTACCAAACGTAATATAATTACATAATCAACAAATAACAAGTGAGACAGAGTCAAATATCTACTTTTTTTTGTTCATTTTTTTGGTCCCTTCTCTTTTTCTATCTTTTCCTTTCTTACTTAAGCCTCCGAACACCCAAAGAAAGAGAGAAAGTGATTTAAAAAAAAAAAATCACTAATCCTTTCGATGGATAGAAATATTCGAATGGAAATCCAGTTATTATAGCAACAAATGAAATTGAGTATAGATGACCCATAATCCAAATTTTAACTCTCATTCTAGAGCAAAACAAGATTACTCTCAAGTACAAATAGCTTAGTTTATCATAATATGTTCATAGGTCTAGTTTGAAAATCATTGGTAGGGTCTTTTAGCTCTTTATGGAATGAATATGCTACCCCTACTGCATCATGAATTTTTCAATTGAATAGGAATCCAAACTATCCTTGTGAACTAGAGCCTAAAAAATCTTCTTTAACCTTGAAGTTTTGATGCAAAAAAAAACACAGCTAAGTGGGTCCACTTACAAAAGCTAGTGCAAAATATTCAAAAAGGGAAGAAAGTGTGATAAATATTTAAGAAAAAAGGTTTTCAAATTAGAAATTAGAATGAATGCTTCTTGACTTGTAAGTTGTCACTTGTGTGATCCTTGGCCTTAGATTGTGCGTCCAAGGGGATGCAAAAAGGAGGAGTCTTTTAATCGACGAATCGGGAGATGATGTGACAGCTCCCGATCCCCCCGCTCCAGCGACCTCACCCTTCTCTGACGTGATGTGGATCCAGCCTCTCCAGCTCCTAACGACAGCGGATTGCGATGGCTCCCGGCGGACGTTAGCGTGGACCCCACCCTGAACGCCTCCTCCGCCTCCCCTCCCCCTAGCACTACTCCTCCCCCACCCGCCACCCCCACGACCCTCGGCCACCTGCAGTCATAAATGCTGCACAAATTTGAATTTCGAATTTGAAAGAACTCCCTGTAGTAACCTCACGACTACCCGTCATTCGTCGGCATTTAACAAACACCCAAGCATCTCCACTCTGAATCAGCTCAGTGCAGCTCAGTCCGAGGAGCAGAGGTTAATACAAAAAAAATCAAACTCGCATTCTTTCTGTTCACCTCTGTTTCATTCCCCACGGTGAATATTTAATGGTTTATAAGGTGAATTACACAGTTAATAAACATTCTTGAGAAGTCTATTTGAAATTTAAAGTTCGTCACAGTGAATAAATAGTACCTAAGATTGAAATTTAAAGTTCGACAGTGTATATATAGAATGCTTAAGGTGAATTACAATGTATATACATAGTGATTAAGATTCACCTTATTTATTTATGACGAGTTTGTTTGAGATTTACAGTTTTAATACAAACATTTTTGACAAATCTATTTGAAATTTAAAGTTTGCCACAGCGAATATGATAATTTTATTCGATATTGACAGGTTGAAGACCAACATTTATGACAAATCTGTTTAGAATTTAAAGTTTGCTAGTCGAGACTGTGAATATATAGTGCTTAAGGTAACTGCACAGTGACTGAATAGCGCTTCAGATTTCTCAATTCGAAATTTAAAGTTCACCACAGATAGTACTTAAGGTGAACTTTACAGTGAATAAATAGTGCTTAAGATTCCAGTGTTTTGTCATTCCTGTTGAGACTGAGATAGGTCTCTAATGTATCTTATGATTAATTTTACAAGTAGATATGCTATATGTTCAATTTTACAAGCAGATACGGTTTATTTTCATAATATTTGAAGTTAGTTTAAATACTTGCCAGAGTTTTTGTTCATAAACCGGGGTTTCAAAATTTGAGTAATGGTATTGATTACTCATTTTTATCTTCAAAAATTGCATTAGATCTGAAATTTTGCTTAATTTCTGCAGATGGAAGCTTTTTTAAAGGTGTTGTATAAGTGCATAACCTAATTAGAACTCGAATGGAAATTAGTTGTGATAGGATGTTTAATAGAGATATATGCCACAATTAGGAGTCAGTATAAGTGGTTGTGGTGAATTGCAGCATTGTTGATAGTGTTGTGTTATAAATCATTGTTGGAGGAGGAGCCTCATGGAGAGGTATTTACCCATTGTTCCAAGGAGAGCTACATAAATAAGAGTTGAAGTTGTGAGGATGAGTGGTAGCAGAATTCAAATATGAAACATATTTGTGCATTAATCTTTGTTAAGTGGATATTTGGTATGCATATAAATTTTTTTCCCTTTAGGCACTGGAAAATGATTTTCCAACGCCTACAGGAAAAAAAATTTATATGCATACCAAATATCCACTTACAAAATGTGTCTTCCTATTTGATACTACCTCTGTACTTTTTGACCATTGAGAAACATCTGTCCCAATAGTCTTCCTTTTTATAGGGATTTAAATTTTTTTTCCGGTAGGCGCTGGAAAAATCATTTAAATCCCTACAGGAAAAAAAAAATTTAATCCCTATAAAAAGGAAGACTATTGGGACAGATGTTTCTCAATGGTCAAAAGGAAGACTGTAGATAGTACAGAGGTAGTATCAAATAGGAAGACACATTTGGTAAGTGGATATTTGTTATGCATTTAAATTTGTTTTTCCTGTAGGCGCTGGAAAATCATTTTCCATCGCCTACAGGAAAAAAAAAATTATATGTTTCTTGCTTAAGGATGTTGGTCCAAGAATTTAAAATTTCTATGTTTCTCATCCCATTTCTTATAAATCCAAAGAATCTGTACACAACCATCATAAATAAATTAAAGGGTGCTTAGTTTTTTTCTAGTGTGAAAGTCTGACATGTCTGACATGAGTGCTCTGTAGCTGAAAAATATATTCACTGTGAAACTATGATGTTTCATTGCAGTGTACAATTTTCTGGCACTTTAGCACCTAAGCCAATGTAAACACCAGATTTTAAAGGTCATTCCATTTTTCAATGGAAAATAAAATTTAGGATAAAGGGTGTGGGAGTATGAACTGAAGGTATAACTGTCCAAATAAACCAAAGCTAGTACCCATAACAAAGCCCTGCTGAAAAACTTAAAGAAAATTATTTCCATGATATGGATCTTTAAATTATTTAGAAAAATAATGGCTAATAAAAACTTATGTGGCTATACCCTGAATGACCAAGGATGTTGGAAGAAATACCACAAATTGCAAAACATATACAAGGATAGCTGATCAGGTTAGCTGTGTTTGTTGAGTATTTGGAGCATTCATATGTGTCATTCCAGACTCCCCTACCTTGGCTTCAGAAGTTATTAATCTTGAAAAAGGTTTTCTCAATAACCGCCATTTTTTATGTTTTTTCAACCCTAGAAGCTTCTGTTGCTGCTTACGGAATGTTCTATTTGCATGCCATTTCCCAATTTTCCATCCAAGCCCATACCTGTCATGCCACACCTTATAGTGTAGCTTCATTGCATTATATCTGACTGGCCAGGAGGAGAACAAAATGAAAAAAAAAGAAAATTCTATTACGATGAGTAATCTCGAATATAGAAATCTTATAAATTAGCAAAAAATCAACCAAGTAGAAAATGTCCCTTGCAAAGAAATAACATAGAAAGAGCATGAAAACTCTGAGCAAGGAAATAGTTTATATATCATGGTCCAGACTTTCTAGTACTTGGATGGCGCACCACAGGATGTGACCATTTCTTAATTTTATCTTCGCACCACTTGGACTCCTCCTATTTTATAAAAACATATGTGGCTATACCCTGAATGACCAAGGAGTCTTCTTTCCATTTTTCATAAATTCAAACAAATCTAGAAAAAATCACCATAATATGTTTATATGGTCCTTAGGTTTTCCAAGTGAAAAACTCTAACATGTATTGTGCATAGTGCAACATGGTGTATAACCTTTGCCCTCTGCCCACTGGAAGTGTGGAACTGTTTGATGGTTTGAGAGTATAGAGTAAGGAGCTAGCAGTATCCATTTAAGTGTTTTGATGTCTATGTGCACTATGCATGTGATGGGTTTTTACAGTTATGAAGAGTGAACCATGACCATGGAAGTTCCCAATGTCTTCAATTCTGTGTCTCACACAGTGATCATGACGTGCCTATCTGGTGTTTAGCCCTCAAATTTCCAATGTGGAGCTCTGATCATGGTGTTCACCTTAGTGAAATCTATGGGAACAGGTCTCTCTTTATGAGCAGGGATGGAATTGACAGGAAAATTATTTGTGAGAAAGGTTATTTTCTTGTTCAATATAGTCAAATGTTTTAGCATCCCATTCACATTCTATGTTAAAATTATTAAAATGAAAATCAACCTTCCATGTTAAAATAATTAAAATGAAAATTAGAGTTGATAAAACTGTCTATGTAGTACAACATTTTTGAAGCTGGGGTTCTTTTCTTACCTCTTTGCACATACAAAAATACAAGATTTTCTCATTTCTACAGCCAAGAGATGGCACATGGAATGTGCTGCACCAAAAGAGTCAAACATTGTAAA
>CM076575.1:246043136-246170605 GCA_034641835.2 Pinus albicaulis | reverse complement strand
ACAAGGCAACTCAATTTTTAATTGAGTACTGGAAGTTCTAAAACATATAATCCAAAGAGAATAAATTGTTGGGCAGTTCAATCAAAAAAATTCCAATGGAATGCCATCTTCAATAATTCGTTCATGATCGGATTTTGACATTTTCCATTTCTTAATTTTCGTTTTTTTCTTTGATTGAACCTCTATCAACTTTATTCGTGCTACACACACCAAGTGACTATATTGACAACTTATGAAATTAGGTTCATAGTCTTCAAAGTAAACAAAATCCCCACTTTGATTAGTTTGTCTGAAAAAAAAAAAAAAAACAACAACAACCTTTCAGTATAATAGATCCTCTTTCATATGGAAATCTGTGATCATTATAGTCTTCTAATAATTTCATTTTTCGTTCAGTGCAACGCATCAAATAATACTTCACATTTTCATCGTCGTCAGTAGGTGCAATTACAGCAAAAACATCTCCTGCACAATAAAACAAACTTAAAAAAATTATACATATTTAAATTTATTTCTAGATCTTTATCATTAGAAAGAAATTCAAATGTTACCTTCTCTAACAAGATCAGAAACTAAATCACCATCGGATGATATTGTAGTCTCCTCTGATTGCATTTCTTCAAACATTGCAACAGACATTTTTTCCTTTGTATTTAGCTCTATATGTTTCCAATCTTTTACTACATTTTTTTTTCACAAACGTCATTGGATTTTGTGTTGTCTATGCAAACATGACAAAAAAAATAATATTTTCTTTTATCCATTGCAAACACATTTCTGGACGACTTTGTTTTAATTGAATGCAATTTTTGAGTCTCTTTTATTGTTTCAACGTCATTTCCAATTGATTTATCTACGTCTTCGATCCCAATGTGCCAAAAAAACCTTTATATGGAAAATTTAAAGAAGAATGTAAATATGATATCAAAATACAATCAAAGATAATCATTGTGATAAATGTACACTGTTTAAAATTAGATATCCAATAAAAATTAAATTGAATGTAGCTTCGCACTTCCCTTGATCGGTTAGTCTCATGGCTTAGAGCAGTGATGCACCATTGAACAACTTATTTTGCGTCCACAAGTTGGCTTGCAGAGGGGTTCATTTTATATCTTCGAAGTGCTCGTTTTATGCATGCCCCTGCACTGTCATGTTCTCCTTTTCCATGGCCAATCTCAAAGAAATTCCAACAATGTTTATGCAAGTTTCCTTATGAAGACAACATAACCAAAAGAATGATCGTGCAGATTTTAATTGACATGCGCATTCGTCTGACCATATCTAATGTTCATTGAATTTTATTCCAAGATTTTTCAAGGAATCATAAATTTTTCCAAAACAATGTTGTACAAAATATGTATCATGTGTACGATCGTCACTGATATAAAAGTGATATTCTTTAATAATATGTCAATTTTCACTGGTGCTTTCTATATGATCAACGTTTTGTTCAGCATGTCTATATAGAATATGGACGAGCATGGAGACTTGGTCAGAATGATAGTATTCACTCTGAATTTCTTTTTGTGGAACAAATGTCTAGTTTTCTGCAAAATCAATTACTAACAAAATGGTCCTTGGTGGAAAAACTTCACGGGATTTTTTGAATTGCAAGTCTTGCCATTGAGCTCTATGGGAATTCTTGGTGTATTTGTAAATTTCTGCCTCAAACTTTCTCAAAAATTCTATCACAAAAATTTCTTCTTCTCGTAATTCAATTCTTTTAACACTATTTGCACCTTGAATCGATGTATGGATATATTCATATCTCTTCCATTTCACTTTCATGTTGGACAATGATTGATCATTTATATCAGTACGATATTTTTTTTGAAATTTAGTCAAATTTCCACAATCATCACATTTTTTACCACCAACACATTTATTTTCGTAAAATAGTTCATCGCTTTCTCTTTCACATAGAATTTGAGATATGAAATCATGGATAGTGGAAGGAGGAGGTGAATCCTTCCAAAATGTTCTACCAAAATCAAGGAATGTGTCATAATATAACTCAAATTCCACCTGATAACGGCAACAACAAGTGTCGCGTACGGTGATAGGTTTTACATACCATGGTTTTTGTTGAACAAAAGCACTGATTGAAACATGAATTTCATGATTCTCTTTTTTGAACTTGTTGAACAACTCTATCTGAGTGTTTTCCAAGAAATGTTTTTCATGTTCTTCATACTGATTTCGTGTTATTCTTCTTCGCATCACATGCCTTGCAGTTGGCGAAACATGCGAATTGTTCTTCCAATATTCATATATTATTTTTTTAACATTTTCTCCAAGTCTATCTTTGTATGGTTGCCTACAAATAGCTCTCCAACAAGTGAGTTCATCATTTACATTTATTTGCAACCAAAATTTCTGATGTTTGTGAAAAAAAATTTGCGATGTTCCTAATGCTCGTGCCATATATTTTACCAAGCGATTCTCTTTAGTACTTGATGAAACTACTGCCATATGTATTTCTCTACGTACAACTGAAACATTTTTCTGTCTAGATCTTCTAATTGAATTTATAGCACTATTTAAATTTTGTATCACATTTTCCTTCATTTTTTAATCTTTGGTTGATTTTCGAACCCCTAATAAAGTCGTAGTTTCTTTTAATTTCCTTAATGATAGGAGACCTTTCAACATTTGGGCTTGAACTGTCACCTTTTCCTTTATGAAATGCTTATAAAAAATGCAGTTAACACAATATCGTATATAATGGTCAATTTTTTTATCTCCATATGTGTAAGTGTCAACATTTTCTAACATCTCATCATCAACATTGATTTCATCTGTACATATTCGAATGAATAGTACATAATAAGTTTACATATTCAATAAATAAATAAATTAATAAATATATGTATAATTTCAATAATATGTGCATGTGTTCAACATGTATATATATGTGTGTGTGTGTACATACCTTGTGATTCAATTTCTTCACTTGAATTGCTTTCAACATTTTCACCATCTTCAATCATTGGTTCAATATCTCTTTCACTTTCTCTTTCAAAATTTTGTATCTCGTCATCAATGTTTTGAGGAATATCTCTCTCTGTTTACATTGCAAAATATTTTTCAAATTAGTTCATCAAATAAAAATTAAGCTTCACATTTTACACTAGGAAAATTTTAAATATATCAAAAATCATAATATCTACATTTACATACCTGCTTCAACTTCTAGTTGAGGTTGATTTTCCCCTTCAATATTTGAGAGTGCTTCTATCTTTCTTTTGCGAGATTGTCTCGTCTCTTCTCTACGTTCCTCGGGGTCTCTTTTTCGATCATATTTTCTCATACAATTAATTCGATTTCCCATGATAATAGAATATTAAGTTCAAAAAATTTCCTTCAAAAATTTAGACAAAACTCAATTAAAAAAACATCACAAACGATTTAATTTAAAAAAAAAAACTCATTTTAAAAATTTTGCAAAAAATACATACTCCAATCCAAAACACTTAATTTAAAAAATTCGAGAAAAAAATGTCTTATAAAAATGAAACAAAGCCAAAATATTTCCTTCCAAGTCCTACAAAAAAATTTCATTTAAAAAGTTAGACAAAAACTCATTTTAAAAAATCATTATAAAAGATTTACTTCAACCAAAAACACATACTCTAAAAAAATGTCACTTCAAAAAATGCCTTCAAAAAAATTTCCATTGAAAATTAATTCCAACTTCATAAAAAACACCACTTTAAAAAATACTTCAAAAAATATCACTTTAAAAAATACTTCCAAAAAATGTCCAAAAAATGTCCTTTTGAAATTAAGCCCAAAACCATACCTTCAAAAATAATGAAAATTAAGCCCAAATCCATACTTTCAAAAAAAATGAAGCCCAAAAAACATCCAAAAAACTGTATCACATACCTCCAAGAAATGTTCTTTGAATGTACCTCCAAGAAAAGTCTTCAAAAATGTTCTTTGAATGTACCTCCAAGAAAATTCTTTAAACCCAAAACAATTATTTGCAAAATCAGACCAAATGTACGAAAATATGCGAAAATAATGAATGCCTCCAAAAAATGTCCTTTGAATGTACCTCCAAGAAAAGTCCTTAAACCCAAAACAATTCTTTGCAAAATCAGATCAAGACCTTTGTAAAATCAGACCAAAATATAGCTGAAGGAGGAATCTTAGCCTCAAGCCTAAATGTGGAAAACTGAAGTGCAATACTCCTCCAAGAGGCCTCTCATGGTAGGAGAAGGAATTCCTAAACAAGAATGCCTTGTGCTAAACAGCACTACAACTCTACTAAACAGCAACAAGATGCCAAATAGTCATGCAGACCATCAAAATCAATAACCATCCATCTAACCTCAAATGGCTGACATCCCCTTCCTTATAAGCTATGTGAAGCTCCTCACCTTGGGTCCCACCCATTAGGGTTTCCACATGCACATGATCCATCTCCCTCCAAAACTGTGTTGTATATTCATTAAGGCCACTCTCCCTTAACAACGTTGTTTGATTTGGTCAAGGTTGACCTCTTTAACCTGCTTCACCCCTTCTCACACCTAAGTGTCTTCAATCCAGCTTCCATATGTCTGTCGAAGCTGATCCTTGTTCACATTGAGCTATTTCATAGGTGATCCATTCCTCTTCATGCATGTTGTTGACTTGGTCAACTTGACTTTGTCCACATGCAAAAGTCCTTTTTCACACATGAGGGTGCGAAATTCAGCTACTACAATGATCCCCTTTCATACCAAGAGGGTTTTTAAGCTGATTTAAGTTAAATATGGTTCTCCTCCCCCATTTATTCATCTACTAGGTGCAAAAATAAAAAATCAATATTCCCATTAGTTGCATGCTAATGTAGGAATATTACAGCTTATCACATTATTTCCTAACTACTTGTGGTCCCTTGCATAATGTGGGTTAACCACTTTATTTATTAATTATGGCCCATGTATTTATTATCCTTACATTACATTATTTCCTTGGGTACCTTCCTCTGTACCCCATATGATCACCCCTAGGATTACCCATATTATCCCCCCTAGGTATACTACATTCCCTTTATGTGTCTCATTATCATGTCTTCTAGCATGAGACCATTTGTCCAAAAGGACTTTTTCAAATTTTTCATCGGAAAGTGCTTGCACCTGATCAAAGTTGAGTGAGTCCCACAAAATGGCAGCCTCATCTCTAAAAATTAAGGATAATTAATATTTCTAGAAATTCTTTAATATTTGCTTTCTCTCTTTGAGAAATTCTTCAATAGTCGGGTCATCATCTTTTCTTCTAAAAAGCATCTTTCTATAACCCTTAAAATAGAACAAAGGTTTGAATAAAATCACTTACTATGGCGAAAAATTAAAATGGTTACATTGCCATAAATATGGCTCATAATAATTTTTATAGCCTATTTTTGGAAATGGAATGACCATTCTTCATCTTCCCATGTGATTGAAATCCTGATTCAGGCACTCTAGAAACTCAGTTCCACACTGCAACTGTCTTGACATCCCAAAATTTCTGAAAAAAAAATGGTTGATTTTAAATCAGCGATAACTCCCTCATCCAGACTCTGATTCGACCAATGTTTTTTTTTTGTAATCGGGTGATTTTTGAAGGGGATATCAGATATATAATTATTTTTTCACCAAAAGCTGCAAAAAATGTGAGGAGAGCCGCCGTCCACGAATTGTCGTCGGAAAAAATTCTACAACACTACTGATTTTAAATCAACAATATTTCCCTCACCCGGACTCCGATTCGATTGATTTTTTTTTTAAATTGACTATTGTTTCGCAAGGAATCTAGATAAGCTATTTGTTTCCAAATTTTTTCCACAAAATTATCAAATCTACTCTGCAACTCGCTGCCCAAAAAAAAATTCCTAAAAAAAATCCCCAACTCTAGCCAAGAAAGTGCTCTGATTCCACTTGTAATATATCTTACCTGCAAATATATTAAAATATGCAAATAGGCGCAATAACTTCAAGAACATAGTATAAAAGCTTCAGATATTTATTAATAAGAAAACACTTGAGATAGGGCAACACCATACAACTACTCCTTAAGGAAGGAGATCACTCCACAATCCATATGCTTGTCAATACAATAATCTTTGGCACCCTCAATGGAGAGTCTCTAGCCTCTATATCGGCTTCATACATACAATACCATAGGTAATTACCATGGGTCATACATCTAATACCATTTTCTTATCACATTATTTCCTAACTACTTGTGGTCCCTTACATAATGTGGGTTAACCACTTTATTTATTAATTATGGCCCATGTATTTATTATCCTTACATTACATTATTTCCTTGGGTATCTTCCTCTATACCCCATATGATCCCTCCGAGGAATACCCCATATTGTCCCCCAACGTATACTACACCCAAACTCTTAGATCACATACGAGCTACAAGAGTCGTTAAAGGCAGTAGCATGATGATTGGAGTCAGTTGGTGTAGAGGATTATGGAGAGGCACAAGGAATGCTAGATTGATGAAGACTAGAGCAGCACAGATGAGAGGCAGCAGCAGTATGGAAGCAGCAACACAAAGGCTGATGGGATTTTAGCAACGTATAGGTAGTGCTTATGTAGTGCAGAGCAGCAAACATCGCAAAGCTTCAAAGAGTCATCACAGAGAAACAACAGAGGATGCTTCAGTGATGAGATGTAGCCAAACTGACTTGTCTGTCAGTTGTTGGGTGATTTTCCTTCATTTTCTTACTTCTTAGCAACTTAGTTGTAGTGCAACAGTTAGTAGTGGCAGTGCTATAGGCAGCATGATGCAACAATTTGAGAGAGAGTTGCAGTACAGATGTGGCAGTGACTGTGGCAGAGTCATGGGCAACAGTACAGAAAGCAGCAACATAGTGGATGGAGGGCAGCAGGCCAAGCATCAGGAGCGTAGAGGACCAATGTCATAGATCAAAGTAATGCTTATGGAGTGAAGTGTTGCTAGAGCACATTCCTCACTAAGAGGGAGTGTTGAGATTTTGGGTATCATTAGATGTGCTCTAGCTCCGAAACTTTGTGGAGGGGTTAGAACACATGAGATCTCTAAGACCCATAAATCGTTTGGAGAAATTCCACCTTGTGTGAAAGTGATCAGGTGCTCAGTGTTAAGCTCAAAACTAGAAGTGCTCATAATCAATCGGACCCTGAACGACTGTGAAGTGCTTGTCACCAGGAATTCGACGCAATTCGTTTCATCGAAACCGACTCCATATGAGGAAGATAGAGCATGTTGTTTGTTTTCCTAAATAGCTAAAAATTTTGCAGAAATGATAGAATGATGACATGGAAGCCTAGTCAGCAAAAAAAGAATATTCCCAAAATATTCCTCCAATTCGTCCAATGACACTATGACAAGTGTCACTTCAGTACTAGTTTCTAATTTGGGTGATTTGCTATGATTTTACTGGTTGTGGGATGAGCCAATGGGAAGAGGACATGTGGCAAGCCCAGAGGCCGCCACGTGCCTCCCCCCCTTCAAAGGCCAAAATTTTGGTTATGTTCAAAGGTCGGATTACATATTATGGGTGTAAAAATTTATGTTAGAGGATGGGCAGAGGTCGGGCTTGACCCAGCATCCTTGTCATAGTTACTTGATTGGTTGATCTGGCATTACAACGTTACTTTATCTATTGGTTTTTCAGCAAATTAGGGTAGGTTTGTGCATAAATAAGCTGCCCAAGGCAGCAGTTCAGCTTCTGGTATTGGTTTATGTACATATTGCAGTATGTATATGTTTTGGATTGGTATGAGTTGTTTTGGGTTTGAAGTTTTTGACTCCATTACCCAATGGATGAAGGCACTTGTCTACTCTCCCAAAGATCTGTTGTTCTTGGCACCTCCAAGGAGCTACCATCCCCATTGGAGCCAATGTTAGTGTCAGTCTTCGCAGCCTGTCACCAGAGATCAACATGAGCTCTTACTATGTCTGGTTTTGTTAGATGTTTTGCACATGATTTTCAGCACAAAACATGTCACAAGTGTGTCCATCAGAAGAAGCTCGGAAAAATATTTCCAACGGTATATCACACTCCCATAACCGGTTTCTGGATTAGAAGATATGATCAAAATGAATGAGTGATTCTTGGTTATGCATGTTTTGAGGTCAGTTGCTGCACACAATGAAAAGTTTAGTACAAAATCAGTTTGTGAAATAATGGTAAGGAATTTTTCAAAAGTGAAAGAGGTTTTTGTTCATAACATACCAAATAACAAAAACCTCTTTCATTTTATGCACAGGTGCGACTATGTGGGAGATATACAATGATATTTGGAGCCTACATTAAAACAAAGAAAAATTTTCATATTTTTTACTGTTTTAGTCATTTTAGTGCGAGGCCATTTTACAGCAGATGGAAATTAATTTTGCAAAACCCAAGGCGGTTTTTGTTAACCACAAGCCATAAAACAAAAACCTCTTTCATTTTATTCAAAGGTGTCACGAATTGGGATATGTGACTAGATCTTTATAGCTCATTTTCACAGATTTAAATTTTTAATGATTTTCTGTTTTAGAGATGATTTTGTGGAACAAATTTCGAGCAACTGGAAACGAATTTCCCAAATTTGAGAGAGTTTTTTCTCCAAAATGACCTTATCTACAAAAAAATCTTTCAGTTTTGTAACAGGTGCTATGGTTTAGGAGATACGAGTTCATCTTCAACACCTATTTTCAGAAATTCGGCCCAAGTTTAATGTAACTGATTCTATTTTTAAGAAAATGGTTGAAACAACTCCTAGAATGATGAGCTCGACCCCTAGAGGCATGGGATGGGGTTAGGATGGTATATATATTATATTTTCTGAGACATTTTCAGGGTTGGATACTTGGGAAAATTTTGGCACCTCATTGTACATTCATTTCAGATTTTTGGCAAAGGAAAGACCAAAGTTTTGCAGCACTTGTTGGGATCCTTGTGGCTTCTGAGTTTTGATGATGTTCTTCTCATGTTATTGTAAGTTTCATTAATTTTATATGTATGCCATTTCCCTTCTCTATGCTTCTGAATTAAACAAATGAGTAATTGAGGTAGAATTCATTGATTTGCTGGTGCTCTGCCTTAGACTTTTGTTTAGTTTTATATGTTTTTCGTCAGTTTGAAGAGGATCCTTGCACTCTCTTGCCCTCTTCAGCTCCTTAGAAGTCTTTCTATCCATCCATTGAATCTAAGACATCAAAGTCATTGCCTACCCTGCCCCAACTTGAACTCTGCAAGAATTTGGCCTCATCCCCAAGCCCAAAATTGTTTTTCCCTTTTTCCAACAAAAACCCCTAAAAATCAAAATCAAACCCTCCTATTTGTTTATATAGCCTAAGATCAGTTTTTTTTTAGTCATCTCAAGCCCCTTTGAATATTTTCATTGAGATTGACCTGGAGAGAGCCATCTCCTGTCCTCGTAGGGCTAGCTACGAGGCTGAGCGTGGTTTAGTGTTGTCCTTCTTCTGCCTTATTTCAGCCTAAGGTGGATTTACACTAACAGGTTGGATTACATTTACATATTATGGGTGTAAAAATTTATGTTAGAGGATGGGCAGAGGTCGGGCTTGACCCCACGACCTCCCCCACACTACACACAGGTCTTACCACTAGACCACAACATAAGTAATTATTATATAATGGTCTTAGCGTATATTTCAATTAACCAAAGGTTTTCAACGGGGGTAAATCGGGGGCCAGCCCTCCATTCCATAGAACCATATGTGATGACCATGGTGGCAGCCCACGTTAAGCATGGGGTTTAAATTTTTAATGCATTTTAATTAACATAACCCACGTTTTAGCGCTAATCCCATTTGTTAATGCGGATTTAACTAAACACGCATTTAGCGCTAAACCATTCTTATCCCATAATTAAATTGCACTTAACTAATAATTAAACCATGCTTATCTTAGCAGCGGAGTTGGCGAAGTCCACCATTTGTGGTGAAACTCCAAAATTAGCGGATTTAATTAGAGCTCTCTCCAGTTTTGGAGGGGTTTCCTAGGCCAAAATTGAGGAAAACCATAACTGGACCAATTTTCGACCATTTTTGGCTCAGAAAGAGTCTATCCTAGATTTTTTGGACATTTTGAGCATGTTGGAGAAGGTTTCAGGAGCAATAGAGGATTGTAAACAACACTTGTTTCTATTTTGAACTAATACAGAGGCCTAAGCCATGGAGGCTAGACCAAGGAGATGTAGCCCAGGAGGGGTGAACTTCTTCATCAAAATACTCTATTAATGGATCATTTGATGGTTTGTTGTTTAGTACTTTGTTTTGATTTTAAAATTCTCATGAATTTAACATAAAACTTATCACAATTACATGTTTAACACTTCCAAACACCATAAGGATACCTATGCACATGAAGCAAATGATCAACAATTGTTTATAAATCTGAAAATGAAATTAGAAAAACAAAACTAACATTCAGATTCATATCAAGGTGGTATTAGAGCAAAGGTTATTTTCTTGATATTTTCTTGAGTTTTGTGCAAGTAAGGTTTTAATGGTTGCAAATTTGTGATGCTTACAAGGTTAAAGTTGCAGAGAGGATAAGGGAAACTGTTGGTTTCTAGTCCTGAAGTTAGGACTAGAAGAGGCAGAGCCACAAGGCCACCATCTCCACCCAAAGTTTCACTCCTAGCTGCACTTGAAGCTCCTCAAGTTTTATCTCTAGTTGAGATTGAAGAGGTACAAGTTGCACCAGAAGCTGAGTTGAATCCATAGCAATCATGTCAGGTGTAGGAGAGACTGAAGGTCTTTCAGAAGAGGAAGCATGCAAGAAGGCTTTCTATGACCTAACTGAAAGGGTTAGGATCCTTTTTGAATAGAGGAGCACCAGGATGGTTGGAGATAATTCTAAGTCTACACATGGAGAGGGAACGTCAAAAGACAAAAAGGATGAAGAGAAGGATTCAAAGGGAAGTGGAGAAAATCCTCCTTCATCTCTGCCATCTTCAGCATCATCCTCATCATCACCATCAACATCATCTTCCACTTCCACAACACAAACCACCCATACTCACTTAAAAACTCCAAAAGGAAAAACTCCCTTACTCAAACTTGATGTCAAATTTTAGCTTCCAATGTATAATGGTGAAGTGAATGTAGAGAAGCTGGATAATTGGATTTGTGATTGGAGGTTTATTGGAGGTTTGCGTCCTTGAGGATGGAGGGATCAACACTTGTATGGTGGGTAGAAAGGACTCAAGAACAGAATAAAAACCATGGTAAGATCTAAATTTATTGGTCAAATTTTATTGTTTCCATTAAAATGATATTCTATCATCTAGCTTACATGAAAAAATACATTACAAACTCACAGAATTTTAGACACTTGAAAGGGAAAAGTGTGCAAGATTATACTCATGAATTTAGGAGAAGAGCACTTATTTTGGGTGTCAATTTGTATTCTCAAGAAACTTTGTTAAAATATATTGGGGGTTTTCACAGTTACCTTAGACATACTATTCTCATGTTCAATCCCACAAACTTATATGAGGTTTGCGTTCAAGCCACACATCTAGAAGCAAGAGGGAAACCGAGTGCAGATGAGAAAAGTGATAGTTTCTTTGAGTATGAGGGTAAAGGAAAGGGAAAGTTTAATGGAAGAGGAAAGAGAAATAGCTCTCTAAAAAAAAAGAGAAAGAGAAACTCACATGTAAACATTGTTCGAAGAATGGCCATGATGAAGACCATTGTTGGCAACTCCATCCAGAGTTGAAGCCAAACAAACTTAAAGCCAAAGAGAAGGGGAAAGTTGTTGCAATCATTGAACATGACTTAGGTTTACATTCAGGATATGAAACCAAGATTACAACAATGGGTTTGAAAGGTAAGAACATAGCAAGCACTAGTTCTTCAAGTTGTTCCAATGTAACTCAAAATGAAGATACAAGAATTGAACTCTTTCATATTAGAGTCGTTTCTAAACATACCAAGATAAACACACTATTTGATAGTGGTTCTCAAGCTAATTTGATTTCTGAAGACTTAGTTAAGGAGTTAAACCTTGAAACTGTTATACATCTAAGACCTTATCCTTTAGGGTGGATATGTAAAAATGAAAACTTGCAGGTTACAAGGAAGTGCATTCTAAGGTTTGCAATCAATTCAAACTTTCTTGACGAAGTTGAACTTGATCTAGTGTCGCTTGAGATTTCAGGTCTTGTTTTGCGAAGTCATTATCTTATGATAGGAAAGCAGTATTTCATCGCCATGAGAATAAGTATCACTTATTTAAGGATGGAATTGAGTACATAGTTAGAGCGCATAAGAAGAAGATAATTTTGTCTCTTATACACACAAGAGAAATGAAGAGAATAGTGAATGCAAGTCAAAATTTGACTTTGTTAATGATCAAGCATAGAAATGTTTTGAATGAGACCTTTCAAAAAGATGCATCGAATGAACAAGTTGATTTCATTGAAGTTGCTTATGTTTGTAATAAGATGTTTCGGGAGTCTAACAGATTTCCTTTGAAAGGAGGTAAACAAGATGTGAAAGATTTGCAGCAGTCGACATCAGTGTTGGAAACAAGCATTAGAGGAATTTTGAGGTCTAAAATGGGCCTCCTAAGGAAAATGTACAATCAAAATTCACTTTATGAGAAACAGTCACATTTTAGGGGATGACATCATCCCTAATGGTTGAGGTGGCATTGTTTGAGTTAAAGGTACTTACTTGACACATTCTCAATGGTGGATAAAAACGCATGGTTAACCATGGTAGTGCTCTAAGTACTTTTAAAGTCAAAGTACAGTACTCATAATAAATGTCATTTCACACTTTTTGAATAAAAATACATTATTGTCATTTTATATTTGTTGAAAGAAGTAATGCATTTCCTTATACATTTATTATATTATATTATATTATATTATATTATTTTTATATAGTATATTAATTACATGTTATTATACAATTTAAATAATATAAATTTTAATTAATAACATATAATATAATTAAGATTTCATAAATTTATATTTATATTTATATTTTAAGTTATTTAAGTACAAATGACAAATGCATTAGTTGTTCAATGATAATGACCTTTTCTTGAAAAGCTCATTCTTATTTATAGTCACATCAATACAATTTTTTTATTAATTTTATTTTGGTACAACTTTTGAATTGAATTTAACTATGGTTACATGGATTGTGGTGCAAAAAGTGAATTGCAAGCTCATAAATATTATTTTATTGGTTTAGCTATTATTTTATTATTTCCTTAGGAGGCCCATTTTAGATCTCAAAATTCCCCTAATGATGCCAGTGCAAGAGAGAGAAAAGGTCAAAGAGAAAGTGTCAAATCAATTTGACAAATAATACATAGGTTCCACAAGTACTTGTTTTTGGTTTCAAAAAGGTACATAGCAATGGCGAAAACACTTGGTCAAAATTTGATGCAAGTACAAAGCAAGATTAGCTAAGAATCGCCATGACGATAGTGTTCGAGGTGAGACGGTTTTCAAGTTTCCTTTCATTGACGACCGAGGTGGGAACAAGTTTGTTTCTGCAAGGACAACTTGTTGTTCTGCAAATTCAGGGAAATTGCAGCATGATGGTGTCTACAACAATAAGAGAGGGTCTCAAGAGTCAAGGAAAAAGATTAGTTTTTTTGAAAAGCTCAAATTAATGAAAATGGGAAAATTTTAGTGGATTGTGACTGGAAGGGTGAGGGCTTTGTACCATCATCCACATGTTCAGTAATCAAAAAGTTTTTGGGGTCCAAAAGGCTTATGGTGGGGAGGAATGATCATGTGCTCAGTGTTAAGCTCAAAAATAGAAGTGCTCGGAATATATTGGAACCTAAACGATCGCGAAGTGCTTGTCAACAGGAATTCAACGCAATTTGTTTAATCAAAAAATGACTCCATATGAGGAAGACATACCATGTTTTTCGTTTTCCTAAACAGCTAAAAAATTTGCAAAAATGATAGAATGATGACATGGCACCCTAGTCAGCAAAAAAAGAATATTCCCAGAATATTCTTTCAATTCGTCCAATGACACTATGACAAGTGTCACTTCAGGACTGGTTGCTAAGTTGGGTGATTTGCTGCGTTTTTATTGGTTGTCGGATGAGCTAATGGGAAGAGGAAATGTGGCAAGCCCAGAGGTCGCCATGTGCCCCTCCCCCCTCAAAGGACAAAATTTTGGTTATGTTCAAAGGTCAGATTACATATCATGGGTGAAAAAATTTGATGGGGCCCAGCCCTTACACCAAGTCTGCGCTCACAAAAATTTTAAATAAAACTTAAAAGAACCACAAATTATAACATATAATATGCTATGCACAGATACTTTATGAATTCGAGAAATTGTGGATATTTATTGTTTTGATATTTGTGATGGTTCGTATGGTACTTGGCAGATTTGATTTTATTATTTGCAATCCTCTGTGACTTAATTAGCTTATCCTCGTGAACTAGCACGGATTTGACACTTGTCTTGGTTCTCGAAACTTTCTCCCCGCGCTAACAACCCTAACACTATCGGTCGTTAGTCTTTTGGTTCACTTGCAGAGCTCTTGTGAGGGTTTCTGTTCTTCGACTGTTACACTTGGCTTCACGAGGTCTTCTTCTGTTATTGTTCTGCTTCTATGAGGTTATTCCGCGACTACGTCCGCTGATATGGTGGCCTTACTCTGCTCCCGTTCCATTGTTTTCTATGGCAAGGGTTTGAACAAACCCTACGGTGGCATTCAACAACTCTTCGTCGATTTGGTAACTTCTGGTGTTTGTATCTCTTGTATATGTCTCAGCCCATTGTATTTAAGTTTCCGCCTTCTGTTTTTAACTATCAATCTAACTGGTTTCTTCTATACTTGCAGGTTGAGGTCGCCAAGGGTTCCTTTGTCCGCTTTCAGCTCGAAAAAAACTCAAAGGTAAGCTCTCTGTCTATGATTCAATATCTTCTACATTTTTATGATGTCTCTAATCGGCTTGGCTCCTTGAGAGCAGGCCCTTGTTGGTTTCAACCGGAGTTCTTCTTTTGCGTAGCGTTCTTGTCTCTTTTGGTAAGTCACCCAAAACCCCTTCTTGTCTCCTTTCTCTATAGTTTGTTCTTGTTGGTTTTTAAAAACAGTTACGGTATATAACCCTGAAACACTTCTCTTGTTTTGCAGGTATTCCTAGTCTTTCAACTCGTGGTTTTCTTCCTTCGGAAGGGTCGTTTCCTTAAAGAAAAACCCTGTTAGCTTTATGTTATTTGTCTGTATAAACAGGCCTCCGTGCCTTTGTTTTCTTTACTGGGTATTTTTCATAGTTTGGTTGCAATGCGATATCATTTCTATGTAATTAGAGAACTATGCCAGTAGTATGACTATACAGTCATTCCGAGTCCATTCTTCCATTCCTATGTAAATTGTCCTCAAGCATACACTCTGTTCGTGTGGGGTTTCGAACCCAAACCACAACTAAAACTGTAATATATATATTTTGACAATTCTCCAGAAAACATTTGAAAGATTTTTAATTTTATTTGCAAATCGTGAAAAATGTAACTTTTGTGATTTTATATTAATGAAATACCTGGCACTGTTTTGTAAATTCTTACTCGTTCAGGAAATGTTTGGGAAATGATTTTTATCTGTGTAGACTCATCGATAATTATAGTACTCTGTTTGTCAATATGGTTGTTCGCTCCAGCACCTGGGTGCGAATTTGCTTCTTCTCATTCTTATTTTAGTTACGCAATCTTTCAATATTTCACATACAACAATATAGAAATATAATGATAGAAAGTAAGAATAATAACACTATTTGGCTGTAGATTTATTTTTAGACTCAGATGGTTTTTCTCTAAAACAAAAATCTATGTTTCTATTTTGTTATTTCTCCTTCACTCTAATGGAAAATCGAACCTTACAGAATGTGTTTCTTTCCTTTTTGTACCATGGTAGGAAATATTTTTCAGTTTGAAACTGTCAACCAGTTAATTACAACTACATCCTTGATTATGTTCTTTTAATGTAAGAACGAGTTTCTAGTGTCAATTAAAAGAAAAAACTTTAATTAAATCTACATAACTTAATAACATATTGTCCCTAATGGCTTTTTCCTAAAATAAAAATTAAAAGTCACAGGTTCAATGACTTGTCAGAATTCAAATGTAACAGTGAGACAAAAACCTGTCTTCTTTGTCTACCCTGAGTTGGATGCTCCTGCATTAGACTCTCGGGGTAACAAAAATTCATGGCTTCGTTCCATGAGGTCTTCAACAGAATAGCTTGCTTTCTGTATTTGTGTCGCATTAAGCCACGAACTGTCCTCAATGGGATGGTTCTTCCACTTGACAAGGTACCGTAAGTACTCCTTCATGTGAGTGCGCTTGGCTACCTGTGTGTCGAGAATTCTCTCGATCTCAAGGGGTTGCGCCGTAGGCATTTGCCTCATCCAAGAACCACTGTCAAATTGGGTGTCTCGTTCTGGCCATGCTGCCCTATCGTCTTCAGGACTAGCAATATATGGAAATAGATCTACCACATTAAAAATGGGCAATATGCCTATCCCTAGTGCGTTGGCGGAAAATTTTCTAAGAATTTTACAGGGGCCAATATTCTTAAACTTCAGCACGTTATATTCGCCCTTAGGAAAACGTTCTTTGCACAAATGTGCAAGAACTTCGTCCCCTACATTAAACTGAACTTCCCGCCTCTTCAAATCTACTTGTTGCTTGTACTTTTGACTGTTGTCCTACAATTTTGACTTCACCTGCTTGTGTAAATCACTCATTTCTTGGGCGAAATCTTCCCCGTCAGCACTCCTTCTTTCAAGCTTTCCCAAATCCTACAGTTCATGCACTCTGCGAGGATGCATGCCATACAGAACCTGAAAAGGACTGTAGCCTGTGCTGCGATTTGGTGAATCATTATAGGAAAATTCTGCTTGAGCAAGTACACGATCCCACATCCATGAATTTTCACCAATCAAACTTCGTAGCAGGTTTCCCAAGCTCCTGTTCACCACCTCCATTTATCCATCAGTCTGTGGGTGATATGCGGAGCTGAAACTCAACTGAGTGTCCAACTTCTTCCATAGGGTACGCCAAAAATGTCCTGTGAACTTCACATCCCTGTCAGAAATAATGGACTTCAGTAGGCCATGCAATCTGACGATCTCTGTGAAAAACAAGTGTGCTACATGAGTGGCATCACTGGTTTTCCGGCAAGGAATAAAATGTGCCATTTTAGAAAACCTGTCTACTACCACCATCACCGAGTCAAAACTTCGCTGCGTCTTGGGCAGACCCAAGACAAATTCCAAACTGACTGAGTCCCACGGTCTACTTGGAATAGGCAGTGGCATATAAAGTCCTGTATTCTGGCTCTGTCCCTTCGCCAACTGGCACATTTTAGATCTGCTCACATATCTCTGCATGTCCCGTCGCATCTTTGGCTAGTAATAGAAATGTCCGAGCTATGATAATGTCTTGTCTATGCTAAAATGTCCGACTAGACCTCCACTGTGTTTTTCTCGAATAATGTTCTCCCTCATTGAACAGTCAGGAATGCATAATTTTCCTCCTCTAAATAACAATCCTTCCTACAAATTATATTCCAGCCATGGATTGTTGTTCCTCAACAAAGGATTTTGAACGGCTTCATAAGCCTCTTTAAAATCTGCATCTTTCTGATACAAGTCTTTCAAATGCTCAAAACCCAGCACTTGTATCGTACTCTCCTGTAAGAGAAAATCTCTTCTACTCAATGCATCTGCCACCTTGTTGGACTATCCGCTAATTTGTTTCAACACAAATGTAAAAATCTGCAAATACTCAACCCATTCTGCATGCTTATGGTTCAACTTATGCTGCTACATAATATACTGTAATGCAGAATTATCAAAAAATAAAACAAATTCATTACCTAGTAAATAATGTCTCTAATGCTTTAGCACTTGGACGATAGCATAAAATTATTTATCATAGGATGAGTAATTCTGCCTACTTTCATTCAACTTCTCACTAAAATAAGTGACCGGCCTGTCCTCCTGGCTAAGTACTGCTCCAATGGCTGTACCACTAGCATCACAACGAACTTGAAAATTTTTGTTAAAATCAGGCAACCTCAAAATCGGTCTTTCAGTGATCTTCTTCTTCAAAGTCTGAAAACTTCTCTCTGCTGCTTCTGTCCAACAAAAAGGTTGATTTGCCTTTTTTATTGTATCCAACATAGGTGCACAAATTCCACTAAAATCTCTGATGAATTTCTGGTAAAAACTTGCCAACCCATGAAAACTTCGAACCTCAAACAGATTCTTTGGGAATGGCTAGCTAACTATAGCTGCAACTTTTTTTGGGTCCATCTTCAGCTCATTCTCTGCAATCACAAAACCCAAATAAACCAATTCTTTCTGAAAAAAAGTACATTTTTTCAGATTTATTAGCAGCTTGTTCTGCTGCAATTTCTCCAATACACTTCGAACATGTCGAAAGTGTTCTTCCTTCATCTTTCTAAAAATAAAAATATCATCTAGATAAACAATCACAAATTTCCCAATGAACTCTTTCAGCACTTCGTTCATTAGGCACATAAATGTACTAGGGGAATTACTCAAACTGAATGGCATTACCAGCCACTCATACAACCCTTCATTTGTCTTGAAAGTTGTTTTCCACTCATCCCCTTCTCGAATTCGAATCTGGTGGTAACCACTCTTCAGATCGATCTTTGAGAAGTACGCTGCTCCACTCAAACAGTCCATCATGTCAGCCATTCGTGGAAATGGGAACCTATATCTAATAGTAATTTTATTAATAGCTCTCGAATCTGTACACATCCGCCATTCTCCACCCTTCTTAGGAGCTAAAATTGTTGGAACTGCACAAGGACTCAAACTTTCCCCTATCAATCCTTTGTCTATCAGCTCCTATACCTGCTTCCTAATTTCTTCATTGTCCTTAGGACTCATTCGGTACACTGCCTTGTTTGGTAAACTAGCTCCTAGTATAAAATTGATATGATGACTGATACTTCTCTTAGGAGGAAACTCATCTAGTAAATCATCCACTATGATGTCACAAAAATATTGCAACATATCCTGGAATTCCTCTGGAAAATCTGTAATTTTTGTATGCAATATCACTGTTTTTGGCCTCCTTACAACAGCAAACTTAATTTCATTATCCTCGATCTGTTTTAAGAATTATTTTCCTCCCACCAACAATGCTTTGACTCCACTGGTCTCTATTGTCTCTTCTTCCTTGATGGGTACAAGCGTATGCTTAATCCCATCCTTGACAAAATTGTAGCAATTTGTCTTTCCATCGTGTACCACTTTCCTGTCATACTACCATGGTCTCCCTAACAGTATATGACACACATCCATAGGCATAATATCGCAAATAATTTTATCCTTATACCTGCCAATATGGAACTCCACTTCACACTGTTCATCAACTAACAACTGATGTCCTTTCTGTAACCACGACACCTTGTGGGGAGTGGGGTGTTTCAGCCTCTTCAGCCCCAACTTCTCCACCATTTATGTGGCTACCAAATTTTCTGTACTTCCACTATCAATTATCAGTTTGCAACATTTACCATGTGATTTGCAAACTGTTCGAAATAAGGCTTTTCTTTGGTCCGGTTCAACCACCTCTTTTGTTGGTTTCAGCAACACTTTATTTAGCACCATGGCCTCCCCTGTTTCGGGTACATTCTCTACCTCTTGGGGTGGTGCTTTAGCTTCCTCCATCTGGGCAACATATGTTCCTTTACCTCCTGCTGGTTCACCCTCAGGACAGTCATAAGACTTGTGCCCCCACTTATGGCACCTATAACACTAGATAGCAGCTCCTCTACCTCTGCCATTACCTCTTCCACACTGGTATGGTCTTCCCCCTCTAGTTTTATTGTCTCTTTCTGTTGTTCCTGGAGTCTTAGAATTGTTGCCTTCATCACTAGGATTGGCAGCTCTACTTCTGCCAAAAGCCCGTCCTTTTCCTCTGCCAGATCCTCCTCCTCTTCTGGCATTCTGCTTCTTGTTTATTTTCTCCTCTGCTTTTAAGGCAAACTGATATGCCTCATCTATGGTTCTGGGTGAGAGAATACTTATTTCATCTAGTATTTCCCCCCTCAATCCATTCACAAACCTTGTTGTTTTTTCAGGGGTATCTTCTACATAACCAGCTCTCAAATTCACTCTGTAGAATTCTTCCGTATATTCTTTAATAGTCAACCCCCTTTGCCTCAGTTTTTTCACCTGCCTGTACATCATAATCTAGTAATCCTTGGGTAGGAATTTACCCTTTATTTTGGCCTCCATCTTGGCCCACTTCTTTATAGGTTGTTTATTCAACCTTTTCCTCTCTGCCTGGACACTATCCCACCATAAGGATGCATGTCTTTTCAACTTGGTGGCAGCGAATTTTACCCTCTTATCTTCTCTAATCTCTTCATAATCAAAATATTTGTTCAGCTCACTAAGCCAATCCAGCAACACATCTGCTGACAAATTTCCATCATAAGTATAAACCTCATGCTTTGGCTTACTACTTGCTAACAAAACTAACCTAAACATTCTGAGTTCAGGGCCTTCTCCAACTAAACCATCTATCGTCTCTACAGCTTCTTCATCACTGTCATCTCCTTCCTCGGTATCCCTTCTTCTTCCTGCTTCTACCGCTGCTAATCGGGCGTTATGGATCCAGATCTCTTCCCTCAGTCCTTCATCTACTGGTCTGCGTAAACCTCTTCCTCGACCTCGTCGACCAACCTCCATTTCTACTAATCACAGCCTAAGCTCTGATACCAAAATTGATGGGGCCCGGCCCTTACACCAAGTCTGTGCTCACAAAACTCTTAAATAAAACTTAAAAGAACCACAAATTATAACATATAATATGTTATTCACAGATACTTTATGAATTCCAGAAATTGTGGATATTTATTGTTTTGATATTTGTGATGGTTCGTATGGTACTTAGCAGATTTTATTTTATTATTTGCAATCCTATGTGACTTAATTAGCTTGTCCTCATGAACTAACATAGATTTGAAACTTGTCTTGGTTCTCGAAACTTTCTCCCTGCGCTAACAACCCTAACACTATCAGTCGTTAGTCTTTTGGTTCACTTGCCAAGCTCTTGTGAGGGTTTATGTTCTTCGACTGTTACACTTGGCTTCACGAGGTCTTATTCTGTGATTATTCTGCTTCTATGAGGTTATTTCGTGACTTCGTCCACTGATATGGTGGCCTTACTGTGCTCCCGTTCCACTATTTGCTATGGCAAGGGTTTGAACAAACCCTACAGTGGCATTCAACGATTCTTCGTCAATTTGGTAACTTCTGGTGTTTGTATCTCTTGTATATGTCTCAGCCCGTCGTATTTAAGTTTCCACCTTGTGTTTTTAACTATCAATCTAACTGGTTTCTTCTATACTTGCAAGTTGAGGTCGCCAAGGGTTCCTTTGTCCGCTTTCAGCTCGAAAAAAAAAACTCAAAGGTAATCTCTCTATCTATGATTCAATATCTTCTACGTTTTTATGATGTCTCTAATCGGCTTGGCTCCTTGTGAGCAGGCCCTTGTCGGTTTCAACCGGAGTTCTTCCTTTGCTCAGCGTTCCTGTCTCTTCTAGTAAGTCACCTAGAAACCCTCCTTGTCTCCTTTCTCTATATTTTTTTCTTGTTGGTTTTTAAAAGCAGTTACGGTATATAACCCTGAAACACTTCTCTTGTTTTGCAGGTATTCCCAGTCTTCCAAATCATAGTTTTCTTTCTTCGAATGTCAAAACCCTAAAGGGAAGGTTCGTTTCCTTAAAGAAAAACCATGTTATTTTTAAGTTATTTTTCTGTATAAACAAGCCTTCGTGCCTTCGTTTTCTTTACTGGGTATTTGTCATAGTTTAGTTGCAATGCGATATCATTTCTGTGTAATTAAAGAACTATGGTCGTAGTATGACTATACAATCATTCCAAGTCCATTCTTCCGTTCCTGTGTAACTTGTCCTCAAGCATACACTCTGTTCGTCTGGGGTTTCGAACCCGAACCACAACTAAAACTGTAATATATATATTTTGGCAATTCTCCAGAAAACGTTTGAAAGATTTTTAATTTTATTTACAAATCGTGAAAAATGTAACTTCTGTGATTTTATATTAATGAAATACCTGGCACTATTTTGTAACTTCTTACTCGTTTAGGAAATGTCTGGGAAATGCTTTTTATCTATGTAGACTCATCGATAATTATAGTACTCTGTTTTTCAATATGGTTGTTCGCACCAGCACCTAGGTGTGAATTTGCTTCTTCTCGTTCTTATTTTAGTTACGCAATCTGTCAATATTTCACATACAACAATAAAGCAATATAATGATAGACAATAAGAATAATATCACTATTTGGCTGCAGATTTCTTTTTAGACTCAGATGGTTTTTCTCTGAAACAAAAATCTATGTTTCTTTTTTGTTATTTCTCCTTCACTCTAATGGAAAATCGAACCTTACATAATGTGTTTCTTTCCTTTTTGTACCATGGTAGGAAATAGTTTTCAGTTTGAAACTGTCAACCATTTAATTACAACTACATCCTTGATTATGTTCTTTTAATGTAAGAACGAGTTTCTAATGTCAATTAAAAGAAAAAACTTCAATTAAATCTACAGAACTTAATTAACATATTGTCCCTAATGGCTTTTTCCTAAAATAAAAATTAAAAATCACAGGTTCAATGACCTGTCAGAATTCAAATGTAACAGTGAGACAAAAACCTGTCTTCTTTGTCTACCTTGAGTTGGATGCTCCTGCATCAAAATTTATGTCAAAGGACGGGTGGAGGTTGGGCTCGACCCCGTGTTGTGTAGGTAAATCACCTCTGTGGACAAAGGCAATCCCTCTAGCGCTAGGGTGGGTCTAGCAGCAAGAGGACATGAAAATGCGTCGATTCCTAGTTAATGAATGAAACTGAGTTGGGGTAGATGTCCTACCTTTGTTCCAACGCAGTTGTCGTAGTTGTGGTATTAGTCTCCAGTCTCCTGATATTTTTCCTGACATGTCACGGTCCTTCAATGGTGGTACTCAGGTGCCTGCACAAGGATCAGAGAACAATATCAGCATACGAAACAATACTTTCATCCATAACTATCTAATTGGTCAAGGAGAACTAAACATATTGCATTAGAGTAATCATGTCAAATGCAAGACGGGAACCAAAACATCAGTCATGTATTAATGAGAAGAGATAAATAGTTTACAGCTAAAAAGCCTTGACGTTGCAGGCTCCTTCAGTGGGTCCAGTCAAAATGCATCTCAAGCATTCGTCGGGGAATTGGACTTAGCGAGGCAAGAATCCTAGACTCTCTCTCGACAATGGGTCTCTCTCTGCTCTATCTCACACCAGCTATATCGAACTGCTCAACTATTCAACCATTTTAGCTATTATGAAAAGTGTTCAGCTAGTTGCATCTTTGTGAGAGAAATGTATTTATAGGAGATGAGGAGGAGGTTGTGATCCCTCAAATGGTGGAAGGGAGGCCTTATCCTTTGGGAGGATGCTCAAATGTAGGGAACAAGAAACCAAAGGAAGATGTTCGATGTTATTCAGTCGAACAACTCATGCTGACTCCGCTCATGAAGTGGTTGGAATGGAGACTTCACTTCTATTTTTAAAAAACTTTCCAAAAACAGCTCGGTGCAGGAAGTCCACTAAGACAAAGTGCCAATGGGCACGGGCCCCAATGTTAATTTCTCTATGGGCGCGAGGCCATAATTTCTTGCCAGCACCGACCTAAGATCATGTGTTTTTTATGGTCTGTTCCAAGAATAATCAACGGAGAAAATTTACTTCTCATGTCAAGGGATGCAATGACACTTTTCGCAAGGCATGAAACTACACAGAAGTCACAGAAATGGTCCTCCAATGTGCGAGATTGGGATTGCAGGGATGGTGAAAAAATGTTGTGTAACATATGCTGCCTAAAGCATGAGGTCCGCGAGAGAGGGAAGAGTGAAATGCCTTACGAGAACACGTTCAAACCAAACACCGTCATCGAAAAACATGCAAATACAAGTACAACTAATATCTCTGATGTATGATCATGCAGCATGGACGCAACCATCCATAATAGAGTACATATAAAATTGAGATTTGAGGTATCAACGCAGTTATCCATCAAATAAGGATCAATAAATAGACTCAGGCATGGTCACAGCCATCCTATCAAAAGAGCCATGCAGATAGTCATGATAAACCAAAATATCCCGCAGCCGGGATTTTATCAGACAAAACCTAGGGTCTTGCTCTCCATCTTGACCTAAACAAGTACAAATTCAAGCTTGTGAATATGTGAGCTGAATTCGAACATGCAAGAAAGCCACCTGATTACCAGCCAATGATGAAAGTTCTTAACGGGCACGAGACAAACCATCTATAATGACAATGGCTCTCAAGGTACAACAAGTACAATCTACGGAATGTGAACAGTGATCTGGCATTGAACACCCATAGAATCACTTGATCGAAGGCCAATGATGAGGACCTATCATCGAATGCAAAGAAATTTCCATTGAGGCATGTAAGCTCCAAGGTACCAGAAGGGAGCCTCTAGATCAGCTTCCTGGATAATGAGTTGAAGTCGATAGGAAGTGACCTGATCGAAGGTGGTCCATAATGCTTCCCACATCATCAACACAAGACAAAGGAATAAGATGATAGTGGATCAGGACCAGAAAAGAGGATCAAAGGGAGGTTGAAAACTGTGAAAGGAAACTTCTCTTGAACATATCATCGAGACGACTCCGGACTTAGAAGTACTTGACATCAAGGGATCTGAGGTCATGAAGACATGGCAAAGAGAAGATGAGAGGTCAAAACATATTACCCAAACCCATGGAGGCAAAAATGATGAAATGAGATGTCCCCAGCCCAACACGAATGCAGATGAGTGTCATGTTCAAGAGCGACATACTGCCGACACAACTGAGAACTGGTTCTATTTTCCCCCACCATTGCTGGAAAGTACCCCAATTATTTTTGGAAAACAAGCTTAAAGGGGATAGCATATGCTTCTCATGTAATTTTTTCCTTCGGACAAATCCATCCTAGTACATTTTACAAGCCCTATGAGGTAGCAACTCGGTTATGTCATGGTGACGGTTTTCGACGTCATTTAGGTTTTAACGAGTCTAACAAGGGAAGAACTCTACATCTTTTCATGTTTAGAGAGTTTGAAAAGAATCGGAAAATAAAAAATCTAACAGGTCCCTTTTGCAGTAGTCTCAAAGATTTGAAAAGGTAGAAAACTATGTCTGAGAGAACCTCTTAGTCGCAATAGGCTAAGGTATTCCTTTTTCGTAAATAATCTATCCCAACTCGAAAAAGGGGTAAACGTACACTGAGTAGATATCATTTCACAACCTTTTAATGAGTTCAAAATGACAAGGGTCTCGACAATATTTTCAATTTTTGAGAGTCAGAAAAGAGCCGAAAGTTGAATCCAGGGGTGACATTTTTCGTGTTTTTTCCGAGTCTGAAAAATTATAAAATACAACTCGTTACTTCATCATCGTCATGTCGAGGACCTATCGCTGCACAAGAGACGCACGTAAAACCCATTTTTCGAAATAACATATAGAAATAATCGAAAAATATGCTTCAAAACCTAATTAGGGTTCATAAAAGTTTATAAAATGCCAAAAATGGTAAAAAATAAATCACTTTTCATTTTTACCTCTTGTGAACAGTGTGTTACCCTTTTCACTGTGATTTTACGGAGCTGACAGCGGGCAATCCGGAAGGCCAATCATGAATCCGTCTATTCCAAGTAAGAATTCATACTCTTCCCAACATTTTGATATCATTTTCATTACATGCAACCCATTTTTGTAGATCCATGGGGGGATTTTGTAAAAATTAGGGTGCGGTGGTCGGCGTGGGTATCAGGCACGTACTTGCGCCGACCGGCCTTAAAATCAAATAGAGGCGCACCAATTGACTCGACTGTTTTTAAAATAGTCTCGCCAACCACAGCTACCATTTTTAGCTTGAAAATTCAAACCATGGGCCTAATTTAACCATTTCAAAAGCATTTTTTTGGCTAATGACAACCATATGGATGTTTTTGCGGGTGTGAAAGGACAAAATGGTGATTGAATGGAAAGAACGAGAGCATAGTGAAGAAGGTGAGCAAGCCATGGGCAATGTGAGATGCATGGACACTCTCAGGGACTGTGAGCTTCTAAAATTCTTCATGGCACCATGTCTCAGAGCTCAACCAGAGCTATTGTAGTACTTAATCAGTGTCTAGAACATTAATTAGGAAAAATTCATAATTCATGATCAGGAACTCGAGATTGAGGTCTCGGATGTTTATTTCATAACCAGATTGTCACGGAGGGAGGTAGTACCAATCCTGACAGGCACCCAACCCACAATGGAAAATATGAATATTGTCATCGATAGAGTGTGCCCAGGAGCAAGGAAAGGGTCTAAAAGTAGAAAGGTGGATATTCATAACATTTCGGATCTGGCACTAAAATTAGTGCTGCACACCATTACACGGGTTGCTGGATCGCAAGCTCCACACGAGGCCAAAAAAACATAGCTACTTCTTGTTGTAAATTGCATGGCACCAACCCTCTACAACTGGGCAAAGGTAGTAACAATTAACATGAAACATCAACTGACAAAATTCAAGAACAACAAGTTGAAGCAGTTTGGTTATGGGTCCATTTTGGTACCATCCATCCTAGAGCGGTTACCAATTTTCCAATGCCAGGAAGTGATAGTTCCAACACCACCAGCCCGAGAGCCATGGATGGTCCGTTGCGCGACTTTGATGCCAAGATCAGGGGGTGGTCAACAGATGTCCTAGAGACCAGGATTCTTCGAGTGGCTCCGACGACAATTGATTATTGCGGAGGACTGGCCCTACTCTGGCATAGATTTTATTGGTGATCCAGATCTTCCAATTCCAGAGGGAGAATATTGGAATGAAGTATTGGGTAAGACTCATTTTTTAATTTGATGATTATTATGATTTCTTTTTTCTATGCATGTTCTGATGTCAATCCACATATTTGCAGATTTCGGCCCAGAAAGACCTACAGGATTATCTCCAATAGCACGAAGAATTCCTCGCGATTTTGATGTGGCCCCTCTTGGTGAGGGGGGCAAGGAGGAGGAAATCATACGCGACTTGGAGGAAATCTCCCTTGGGATCCCAGATTATGCGTGATTCGATGATGTTCCTCACGCATACCAGAGACACGCTACAGGGGTTTCAAACCGTTTCCACTGCTTATTGAGGCATCTTGTACGGGCAGTGACGTGTTATCATGAGCATCACACTGACTAGGCACATAGGCTTTCATTTTCGCATATTTTTTGAGAGACATGATGTCTCAGGATGTAACTGAAACATACATATTTTTTGAACTTATGATGCACGTGGATGCAAACACTCGATATATATATACATCTATTTTCCTGTATGGATCTTGTCATGTGATGATGATTTTTTTTACAAATTACGCAAATGTCTATCTAATACAATATTAGCTATTGTATCAGTTAACACATTCATTCGTCTAGGAATATGTTGATATGTGATGTAATCAAAATGTCTTTCCAGTAAACGGACACACAACTACAACCTTAAGATGTAAGGATTTATAACAGAATAATTTCCATTAAGCTGAAGAACAACAATCTGTGAGTCTAGGTTAACAATTAACGCACGAATGTTGAGATAAATGGCCTCAGTCAATAGTTCAATAACAACACTATATTCAGCGAAATTGTTGGTGGTTCGTCTTAGACAGATACCTTGGAGGTCTATCAACTCACCAGCAGGATCATAAATCACCCAGGCTGCTGAAGACATGTTCTTAATACTGTGGGAAGACCCATCCATGAAATCAGTGTAAGGAGTAACAGACATCTACACAATAAGAAATGATCAAATAAGCAGAAAAACGCTCACAAAGCACACCAAGCCAAAATGTACAAAAATGAAAAGCACCTATGTACAAAGAAACATGCACGAAAGACTCATGCATAGTACTTTTTAAGATATAACCCATTTATGGGTTGATCTAGAGGATGACATTCATAATCAATTATCTCATAAACCCTATTCTGCAAAACGCACTTAACAATGTAGGGCCCATGCCACATGGGTTGAACTTTTCCTGCCCGTAACTTATTGTGAGCTTGGTCGTACAGGAGGACGAGGTCTCCTTTTATAAAGGAATGAGGGGAAACTGACTGGTCAAAATGAGCTTTGACCCGCTTTTTTTGTGCTTCTATGACAAGAGCAGCAAAGCGACGAGTTTCATCAAGCCTCTCTAAATACAGAAGACGCTCTTCTTCGGGCGAGGTATTAGGCAGCAATTCAATAGCTAGTTTGAGAGAATGGATTTCACATTCAATTGGAAGGGTAGCTTCCAAACCATAGAAAATTTGGAATGGAGTGAATCTAGTTGCATCCTTCACCTAGGTTCGGTAAGCCCATAGAGTTGAAAACAACATGAGATGCCAGTTTTGTTTGTGTATCCCAATCATACGTTGAAGCATAGTGACAAGAACTTTGTTCATGGCGTCAACCTGGCCATTGTCCTGAGGGTAGTATGGCGTTGAACTGTCGTGACGCAAACCCAACTTGGAAGTCAACTCAGCCACCATGTAATGACGAAAATGGGAACCATGATAGATAACAATGGCTTAAGGGGCATCAAACCTAGTAATGACATGATTGAATAGAAACGGTGATGCTATATTATCGTTAGCCGTAAGTGTAGGAATTGCTTCGGCCCATTTGGTGAAGTAGTCCATGGCTATGATAATATAAGCATGTCCCCTAGCCGAGTGAGGGTTACATGTCATAAAATTGATGCCCCACTTCGCAAAGGGACCAACAGTAATGACATGGTGAACATGTGAAGGCGGCGCACGCATATTGCATTGATAAATCTAGCAATCATGGCACTTACAGACAGCAACGATGCAGTCTTTAAAAATGGTGGGCCAGAAATAGCTAGCACGAAGAATATTCTGTGCAGCAGCATATCCGGACATGTGACTACCACAGGCACCACCATGGCAATCATTTAGGACCTTTTCAGCCTCCTCGAGAGTCAAACACTGACGAAGAATGGAATCAACTCTGATGCAGTAGAGTGTATCCCCGACTATGCAATAGGGTTGCGACTGATGGCAGATGCGTCGGTGAGCATCCTTCGTCAACTTAGATCGGAAGGTGGAATTCTGAAGATATATGATGATATCATTGTACCAAGGATCGAGGGTGTTAATAAGAAAGCGTGTCGTCCAGAATGTGTTCCTTGGAACCAAATGGAGCAGAATCAGAAGGGAGAGAGTAGATCTAATCGGCGAAGACCAATGACTTCTTCGACTTAGCGATAGTGAACTCCAAATCGAACTCTTGGAGGATGAAAATCCACTTCAAGTATTTTCCCCCCAGCAATTGACGATTCAATATGTAAGTCATAGGGTTGCAATCAGAAATCATGGTCACTCTGCGCAGCAGAATATAGTGACGAAAACGTTGAACAGCTTGAATAGCAGCCAACGGCAACTTTTTGACATGTGCATAACATGTTTCAATATTGAGAATATTGCAACTTAGATAGTAAATGACATGTTCATCACCATCGTCATCATCTTGTACCAAAACCATGGAAATTGTGCTAGACACGACGGCCAAATAGAGGGAATAATCGCAATGATAACTTGGAGGACGCAATAGAGGAGCATTAACTAGCAACAACTTCAGTGCATCGAAGGATTTTTGGGCGATCTCATCCTAGAGGAATGGGGCGCCTTGCTTCAGTAATCGTGTAGATCCTTTTGCCACTTCATCATAGTTAGGTATAAAAACGGCGCAAGAAGTTAGCTTTTCCCTGTATAATCTGCAACTGATGTAAGGAGGAAGGAGAGGGGAGATTAACGATAGCTTCAACCTTGAGTGGATCGAGACAAATCTCGTCTTTAGAAATGATAAACCCTAAGAGTCTACTGGAGTCAACGTGGAAGACACATTTATGCGGATTGAGTCGAATGTTATAGCGTCGACAGTGAAGGAAAATCTGACGAAGATGATCATGATGGTCTTTATGCTTAGCGGAATGAGTTGGAAGGTCATCCAGATAAGGCTGAAAAATGCGCTTAATATCATGGAAAGCATGTGGAATTTCTCGCTGAAAGGTAGCCCCAGCATTTTTAATACCAAAAGGGAGATTTTTATAGGCGAAAGTACCCCAAGGTCAGATAAAAGTAGTCTTGTGTTGATCAGCTGGAAGGATATTATTCTGGTTGTACCCAGAAAACCTATCCATAAGGGAAAATATCTCACTCCCAGCACAATCATCAATGATTTGATCAATAAAAGGAGTGGGATAATTATCCTTAGGGCAAGCACAGTTAATGTCACGGTAATCAACACAAACCCGAATGGTACCCTATTTCTTATCTACAGGAACAATATTGGAAACCCATTTTGTCAATGGAATCAGATAGATAAAACCAGCTTTAAGAATTTTTTCAACTTCTCCCTTAATAGCGGCTGCCTTTCTAGGGTGCACAAGACGAAGACGCTGGTGAACAGGCTTCGCACCAAGATATGTAGGAATCTCATGCACCACTATACTTGTATCGATGCTGGGCATTTCTTCGTAAGACTATTTGAAAACGTCGCGAAACTCGTGGAAGAGACTAGTATAGACCTGGATCTCATCGAGAGAACAGGTCACCCAAATATGGATGTTCTCAACAACACCTAGTTTAACGGAGATGTTGATATGCATCGTCTGTGTGATGCTACTAAAGCTACCTTCTGTAAAGACTTCGTGTGTTAGAATGGTTGTTTGAATCAGAGGAGAAGGAACTTGAGAAGCAAACCTCTCGAGACAAGTAGACATGGCCCCAAGGTCAAGCATGAACGAGGAACAATGATGACTATCATCCCAAGGAGGATCCTCAAGAGACATAGTTTCCATGATAGCCTCATCAGAGGGAAATATCTCTCTTAAGGGATCGGGTGAATCTGAATCGTCAAGCCAAGGGGATTGAGAATAAGTGTCAAGAGATGTACTTAAAGGAGCACGACCTGGAGGGGGGGGATCCAAAGCCAAAATAAGTTCACAATAATCTATCTCGATTGGACTTAACAACATCGAATCTCCAAATGAATCAATATGCTCAGGTGAAGGGATGATCCACGGATCGGAAGACCGGGAGATCATGTTAACCTGAACAGTGTGGGGTGGAGGAAGAGGAAAAATACCCATGAGGGCAAGGTCTTTGAAAAGACCCGGCACTACGCTCTCATAAGGCATAGGAATTTGATCTACATATGGAACGTTGCTCTCGAAAGATGAAGAAGTGAAAAAAGACAATTGATCGACATTGACAATCTTTCCTTCGTGTGGAAAATGAAAAACACGAAAGAGAGTGGACGGAACGCACAGCATGGCGTGATTCCAACTGCAATCAAGGAGAAGATTGTAATTAAGCTTGGCGTAAACTACTCCAACCTCAATGTTAACTATTTTCCCTTCTAAAGTAATTGGTAAACTGGCGAGAACACCAAGAGATTTAGATTCCCTTCCATCAAATGCTTTTAGAGCATTTGGAGATGAAATAAGAGTTGGATAACCTATGGATTTCCAACAAGCAGATGACATGACATAAGACGCACCCTCATCCACAATTGCTCGATGAATATTCATTCCATTAATCCCAACCTGGATAATCAATGAAAGCTGGTGCGGGAGGCATGGGACGAAATTCTCCAATTCGAAAGTGATAAGGCTCGAATCAGCAGGATCAACCCCATCGATAGCAGATAGCAAAGCCTTTCGTTGAGACAGACAACTCTGAAGTACTTCTAAAGCAGACATAGCAGACGATGCCTGAGCTAAATCTTCAATAATACTGTAACGTTGAGCAGCACGAGCATTAGGGTTGTAAGAAGACTTACGGAGTACACCTTTAGAAGGTGGCTAGAAAACGGGCTCAGTACTGGGCCTTTCAATCTGAAGAGGGCCAGAAGTAGGTGGGGGAGGAGGACCATCAACGATCTCTTTCCCCGCTACCTGATGCGGTTGGGTATAATCTTTCGATCGGGTAGCAATAGAGATGGATGCAGGACCGTTCATCATGAAAACCTGAGAGCCAAATGGGGAACATGACTGAGGTTTCTCTACCAACTATGTTTGTTGGGATGGAAACGGTTCTTTGAGAATGGTCTAAGTACCTAGGGTGCCTTTAAGAAATCGACTTACCTCGGCTCGTTGGGGGCAGTCCTTGGTGTAATGCTCTTCATCAAAAATCAAACAAGGGTACTTCGGTTTACGTTGTGAACCATCATCATCACGATATTTCTGAGAATCTTGTTTCAGCGTATCAGCTTTGGTCTTACATTTACCCTTCTTTTTAACCTTGGAAGCTTTATCCTCCAGATTAGCCTGAACGACATTCACTTCAGTATTTTTTCCAGAATTCAGGGGTGGCTAAGAAGCAGTATCATTTGAAGGAGTAGATTTTTGCTTGCCAGGTATCAGAGGAGGAGACTTCCGAGAAGTCTGAGACACGGAACCGATGATACCATCGACGGATGGTGTCACCGGTGCTTTGGAAGTTCCAGGTCAGGGGGCATCAGGCAAGATATCGTACAATGTCTCAGACTGAGAGTACACGAGATCAAGGTACTGGATAGGAGCAATGGCTTGTTCCTCAGTAACGCATGCCCCCATAGCAATGTCCTTAGCAATCAGAGCAATGAAGGAGGTAGTGAACCAATTAGTTAGAAGCTGATTAGGAATTTGAAACTTGATCAAGCGACGACGATGCCTCCATTCATGAATATGATCAAAGATATGAGTAGCTCGATCTTGATTCAAGGATGTGAGGAGGTGCATCCCAGTTTCATACCGAACTAGTAACTGAAAGTGCGTGAGAAATTCCATGGCTAAAGAGTTGGAATATTGGAAGACACCACGAGATAATTCGATGTACTAGTTGGCAACGGCACCAGTAAGAGTCCATTGGAAAAGACAGAGTCGGATAGAATCATCAACCCAAGAGTTAGAGGAACACCAAAGATGATATGTCATAACATGTGCTTGGGGGCCTTCTCCGGACTTGCCCTCAAACTTGGTACAATCGCCAGGAATTTTGGTTGGAACTAGAGGCCAATACATATTATGAAGAATAGGATTGTTTTTCAACTTCGACACATTAGGCAGTTCCAACGTAGCAAGAAAAGGTAATTGAGTATTGAAAGGCATTACAGGTCATTGATAAATACCAACATTCAGATTCCACCCAGGTTGAGAGATATTTTTCCCCCATATGGTTTGTCCCAGAGGATTCTGTCCATAAGGGTTATAAGCCTGAAAGTTCTGCCCATACGTGGGTTGAGGGCCAGGATATTGATTCTGAGCATACCACTGAGGTCCTTGCTGAGCAACATATGGATTTTGTTGTGGAATGAAAGCAGTGCCTTGAGGTGCATTATACAACACCTGAGTTTGACCTAGCGGAAGATACGCGGTGCCTTGAGGAGCACTGTATACTATCTGAGATTGACCTTGAGGGACATAAGTGACGCCTTGGGGCGCACTATATACGACCTGAGATTGACCTGGAGGAAGATAAGTGGTGCCTTGAGGTTGAATGGGTTGTCCCTGTTGAGTAGGTTGACTTGGATACTGAGGGCCACCAGGTTTCCCTTGTGGAAATGGTTGGCCTGATGGTTGAGATGGGCCAGGTTGCACTTGAAGACCAGATTGACCCGACGTAGGACCATAGGGTTTTCCTTATTGCACAAAATTTTGGCCTTGTTGAACGTAAGGCGGATGTTGTTGCACAAAAGGTTGTCCCTGTTGGTGATAGATTTTTCCCCCAGGGACATAAGATGCACCCTATTGGATATGAAACAGACCAGCAAAACTAAAGGGTTGTCCTTGTTGGGTCAAAGGTTGTCCCTAGAAGGGTTTCCATTGCGGACCATAAGGTTGTCCCTGTGAACCGGAGGGTTGTCCCTGCTGGATCCGAGGTTGTCCTTGGAAGGTTTGTCCTTGTGAACTAGAGGGTTGTCCCTGTTGGTACGTGAACTGATTGGGATCAATCGGAGGCAAATAGACGGGATTACCATATGCGTCATAATGATGCGAAGGATTACAAGAGGTTGCTAACTGCTGAGAAACCTGAGGGGTAGAATTATGCTGCTGAGGACCCTGAGAGGTAGAATACTATTGTTGAATGGCCAACAGATACTCATCGAATGTATAACCACTAGGAATGGAAGTGGAAATCATAGGTGCAGTACAAATAGGTGGAATTTCCACAACACGAGGCTGTGATCCACTCATGGCGGGCCTAACAGGTGTCGTGGGATTGATAAAAATAGATCTATGGATAGTAGAAGGCCCCGATGATGATGGATTCATACTAACAACCAGTGCAGATGAAGCCACACAAACGGTGGGTCGAATAAGAACATAGGTTACAATCGTCGATGTCATAGGAATCGAGGGTGATTCCCTTGATACTGAGACAACTCAACTTGCGTAGGGAGTTGACCTATCGGACCATATTGGATCCTGATACAACGATTGAACGCCAGAAATGATCTGACCCAAAGTTAGATAACCACGTGGGAGAGACATTGGTTGTGAGGAAGGTTGATCTGAGACATAAGGAAAGTTCTCCGGAGGGAACTCATAATCTCATGTAGAAACATAAATATCTTCACTACTAACAGGACTCAAAGAATCCATGTCAGATGAAGACATTTGATCATGAAAAAGATGACGAACAGTGCCGAGCAAGGAAGTAGCTAGTGGGGGTGATCCCGAAGTAAGAGGAGGGAATTCTTCCTCGTTCCCAAAACCAGACCATGCATCTTGAGGTTGCCAATTGATATCAAATGGCTCATCAAGAGGAGATCGGGTAGTGAGAGGTAAGATACTCGAGAGAAGATACTACCAGAAATCAACAAACCTAGTGGGTTGAGATGCTTCCAAAGAAACTTCAGGAGAAGGATCACCACTAGGAGGTAATGAAGAAGATGACGAAACTGGTGATTCCGCCACCGTGACTGTGTTTCAAAAACAGGAAGAAAACGAGATAGCCTATTCGAGGCTTCAAGATCAAACACTAAGGAACTACTAACAACAAGCCAAGAATTTGTGTTTAGCGGTCATGTGATCGTAGACAGTTAATTTTTATGACATTGAAACGAAACTTTGCTATTTCATATTTTAAGAGTCGAGAAACAGGCAAAATATGACTCTAGTCACTTTCAGATTGAACGAGCGTGAAAGGACAAGTGCTCGATGATATTTTCACTTTTAGAGAGTCATGAAAAGACCAAAATGACTACTCAAGTGATCTAAGCAAGAAGGTGTACCAAGTTTCTGTGAATTGCAATATACACCTTGGTGATCAAACGAAAGAGAAATGACCAAGGACTTGACGTACGTGTAGGCAGTCTCCCCGAATTTTGTGTTTGGTGTATCACGGTTACAGGGCAGCAAACTCGGCTTCCTATGGATAAAGGATTGCAACCTATGAGGGTCTCCCTTTATATACATGACAGTACGAGGAGCACAAGTCCGTGCTAGTGCTGTCTCATGCCAGATGGCGAACAACAGCTACTAGGTTTAATGACGTCGGAACACGTCACTAGCCTAGACCTCTAAAATGTGTGTGTTAGGTTTCAATGTTTCCTTAGGTTGGTTGAATTGATTTTAAGATTAACATTGAATTAATGTTGTGATTTCAAGGCCTTATCGAATGTGATCTCGAATTCTTAATGCAAAATACATGCAAAAGAGAATCATTTCCATTCAATGAATGCTAACTAGGAGAAGGATAAGAATTCTATGAAAAAGTAGCAATCAATTGAAGCACAAGAAGAATTTCACTAATGCATCTAATACAACCAAATCAAAAAACGAAAAACTATTTCCTCGTTCGCTAAGAGCTACTAATGCAAAAGAACATTTTCATTTTCAATTTAAGCGAAAGAATGCAAATTTTGTCTTTTTAGATGAATAAGAAGCACAATGCACTATTACACTAAAAAGCAAAATGAAACACCAGTTTTGAGCACTTCGAATGTAACGATCTGAAACAATGAGATCAATGCAATACAAACATAAAATGCACTCAAAACATAGATTCACTCTTCCAAGCAAACACAGGATTTCGAAACGGTCCAACGAGCAATGTAATCTATACTCAAAGTGACGAATGGAGAGATAAATGAAAACAAAGGTGATCATTCAACAAAGCAAACACACGAAGAACCGACGGAAAGACTAATACATTCAGTCATTGGATTGAAACTACAAAGATCAAAGTGACTTGAAGTCAACTCAGAAGGCTCAGGGAGGAGAGGGTCGAACGAATGGTACAAGGCACCTAGAAACCCTAGGGAAACAAACTCCACTGATAAGATAATAGACAAACAGTTGAGAAGACCAATACTACAGAGTTAAAACAATCTCAATTGACCAAGTGCAAGGTAAAAAACCAATCCATAGCCAAGAAATATTGAAAAAACTCAGAAAAGAGGTCAATATTCAATCCTATAGGATTCAACGCGCCTGTTTAGCTGTAATTCACACTAAACAAGGGTTGGCGCACCTGTGACAAAAGCAACATGCGGAAATCAACGCAATTGTTCAAGGGAAAACCGCGTCGAGCTAGAAAACCATGGAGAAAATAAAAACCACTAAGCAAAGGTCGGACTTGACACTCTGGAACTGAATAATATGGTTGAAAATAGTCAGACAGGTCACGCAAAGCAGAGAAACGATGAAACGACCAAAGTTGACTCAACAAACAAAATGCTTGATGAACAACAAGAGACGATAAACACAAACTGATCCCCAATGGAGTCGCTAACTTGTTGTGTAGGTAAATCCCCTCTGCAGACAGAGGAGATCCCTCTAGCCCTAGGGTGGTTCTAGCAGCAAGAGGACATGCAAATGTGTCGATTCCTAGTTAATGAATGAAACTGAGTCGGGATAAATGTCCTACCTTTGTTCCAACGCAGTTGTCGTAGTAGTCTCCAGTCTCCTGATCTTTGTCCCGACACATCACGGTCCTTTAGCGGTGGTACTCAGGTGCCTGCACAAGGATCAGAGAACGATAGCAGCATACGAAACAATACTTGCATCCATAACTATCTAATTGGTCAAGGAGAACTAAACGTATTGCATTAGAGTAATCATGTCAAACGCAAGACAAGAACCAAAACATCAGTCATGTATTAATGAGAAGAGAGAAAGAGTTTACAACCAAAAATCCTTGACGTTGTAGCCTCCTTCAGCAGGTCCAGTCAAAATGCATCTCAACCATTCATTGTGGAATTGGACTTAGCGAGGCAAGAAGCCTAGACTCTCTCTCGACAATGGGTCTCTCTCTGCTCTATCTCACACCAGCTATATCGGATTGCTCAATTATTCAACCATTTCAGCTATTGTGCAAAGTGTTCATCTAGCTACATCTATGTGAGAGAGATGTATGTATAGGAGAGGAGGAGGAGGTTGGGATCCCTCAAATGGTGGAAGGGAGGCCTTATCCTTTGGGAGGATGCTCAAATGTAGGGAACAAGAAGCCAAAGGATGATGTCCGACGTTATTCAGTCGAACAACTCATGTTGACTCCGCTCACGAAGCGGTTGGAATGGAGACTTCACTTCTATTTTTAAAAAAAATTCCAAAAACAGCTCAGCGCGGGCAGTCCACTGAGACAGAGCGCCAATGGGCGCAGGCCCCAGTGTTAATTTATCTATCGGCGCGAGGCCATAACTGCCTGCCAGCACCGACCCAAAATCATGTGTTTTTGATGGTTTGTTCCAGGAATAGTCAACAAAGAAAATGTTCTTCTCATGTCAAGGGATGCAATGACACTTTTTGCAAGGCATGACACTACACAGAAGTCACAAAAATGGTCCTCCAGTGTGCGGGATGGGGATTGTAGGGACGGTGACAAAATTTTGTGTAACACCCCGCAACCTCCCCCACACTACACGCGGGTCTTACCACTAGACCACAACATAAGTAATTATAATATAATGGTCTTGGCATATATTTCAATTAACCAAAGGTTTGTGGCAGGGGTAAAGTGGGGGCCAGCTCCCCATTCCATATAACCATATGTGATGACAACGATGGCAGCCCACGTTTAGAGTGGGGTTTAAAGTTTAATGCAGTTTAATTAACATAACCCACATTTTAGCGCTAATCACATTTGTTAATGCAGATTTAACTAAACACGCATTTAGCGCTAAACCATGCTTATCGCATAATTAAATCACACTTAACCGCTAATTAAACTGTGTTTATCTTAACGGCATAGTTGGCAGAGTCTGCCATTTGCGGCGAAACTCCAAAATTAGCCTAGTTAACTAGAGTTCTCTCTATTTTTGAAGGGGTTTCCTAGGCAAAAATTGAGTAAAACCATAATTGGAGCAATTTTCGACCATTTTTTGCTCAGAAAGAGTCTATCCTAGATTTTTTGGACATTTTGAGCATGTTGGAGCAGGTTTCGGGAGTAGTAGAGGATTGTAAACAACACTTTTTTCCATTTTGAGCTAATACAGAGGCACAAGCCATGGAAGTTGGACCAAGGAGATGTAGGCCAGGAGGGGTGAACTCCTTCATCAAAATACTTTGTTAATGGATCATTTGATGGTTTGTTGTACATTTTATTGTTGTTGTTCGGTACTTTGTTTTGATGTTAAAATGCTCATGAATTTAACATAAAACTTGTGACAATTACCTGTTTAACACTCACAAACACCATAAGGAGACCTATGCACATGAAGCAAATGATCAGCAATTATATATAAATCTAAAAATGAAATTAGCACAGCAAAACTAGCATTCAGATTCAGATCAGAAAGTTATTCAAATAATTACATTTTTTAATGGGGACCCTAAGTCTAACTTAGGGGAATTAAAAAATTATAGAGAATTAATTTAAACATATGAGTGAGAATGTTCTAAGTAATATGGATCAAGTATTTTCTAATCTTACCCGTTGATTAGAGATTAGATCACAGTCGTTGATTTATCAATGAGAAAAGTATTAAAGGAAGGCTTGGGGTCAGTTGGAGAAGACACACAGAGCGGTAGCACTTGAGCTAAGTCAAAATTATGGGGCGTGGTTTGCTGAGAATTTTCGAGTGAGCTTGCAGTACTTGTGAGGGGCAGATCGGCGAGGGATTGTTCTGATCTGAGGCCGAGAATACTAAGGAAGAGAGGAAGATTCGTACCAGGCAACGCAAAGACCAATAGGAGGGACGCAACCCAGCCAGGCTCACATAGAGGCAGCGCAGAGGCTAACGCAGGGCCTTCGGGGTGACGCAGAGGTAACGTTGAGCCCATAAGGGTGATACAGGGGTAGCCTATGTTGCGTAGTGGCTACACTAGGCAAGAGAAGCTGACGCAAAGGCTAGAGGAGCAGCGTTGGGGTTCTAGTGGGCTAGAAAATCTCATATTTAGCATATTTTAGAGGAGTGCTTCCTCGGCTAAATCAACCATATTTTCTGTCTCTGAGTAATAGGTACATATGCCATGAAATTATCTGTTGGGAAAACCATTACTGGTGCCCTTGATTGTATTCAGACATTCTGCTTAATAAACAAACCCTCCAAGAGTTGTTGCACCGGTTTTCCCACATTGGGTTTTTCCAGGGACATTGTCCAAAAAATATTGTGTCCTTTTTCATGTGTGCATTATGCTTCAATAATGATTTGTGTGTATGTGTAGGCTACAGTTGTGTTTGCTTTGCTATTTTACTAAATATTTCAGAAAAATAACTTGTTAATTAATCAAACAAGTGGGAGAAGTAAATCAAGATACTACAGTAGGGTCTCTATATTCAGAATTTTTCACACATTTTTTTTGTGTATGGTTCTAGTCCTTCAATCAGTTATCCCTTGGAACTTATGGGATAAAGTTACGGTCCCTGAAATGATCTGTCTATAACTAGTTTTGGATACAGAAAATGAATCATATCAAAGATATTGTAGATATCTATTTAAACCTTGGTATTCTAGTTGACCCATCACACAAGGATTACTTTTTGATTGCTCAAAAATTACAGGCATCGAATTTGGAAAGACGCAAGAGGGATATTCTTAATTTTGAGGACGAATGGCGACTGAAGAACCAGGTCATCTAGATCACTGGGGGAGGCAAGCAGACAAACCTTTGTCATAATTATGCCTCTAAGAGAAGAAAATAAAACTCCATCTGGGAAATTAGGGATAAACATGGTAATTGTTTATCAACCCTAAATGATATATAGGCAAAGGCCATGAGGTTTTTCCGAACTCAATATCAGGCTAGGGCGAATGTGGACATTGAGTGCCATTTGGAAGTCATCAATTTATATCATACTATGTTCAATGTTGATTCAAATGAGTCTTTATATTGAGAAATTTCTATGGAGGAGTTGTTGGCTACTCTGAAATCCTTTTCCCGTGACAAGAGTCTCAGTCCTAATGGTTGGCCCATTAAACTGTTCATACACTTATAGGATATTACGAGACCATACATTTTAGTGGCTACTAAGGAATCACGCACTAATGGTTATATTCCTGGGGACATTAACTCCACTTTCAATACACTAATCTCTAATGTTTCACATGTCTCAAGCTTCGCAGATTATCGACCTATCTCACTATGCAACACAATTTACAAGTTGATCTATAAAATCATAGCGAATAGATTGAAATCCTCTCCGTCTGCTAGCATTTCCCATGAACAATTTGGCTTCCTTTGACAAAGACAAATACAAGATGTGGTCGTTATTGCTCAAGAGAATTTACATAAGATCAAGTATAAGAAGAAAGGGGTGATTATTTTGAAGCCCGATCTACACAAAGCTTTCGACTACGTAGATTGGACATTCTTGATGTTGGTTCTTCATAATATTGGTGTTTCACTATAGGCTATAACCTTGTAATATTCCTAAAATTTAGCTTTTAGCTAAATGGAATATTATAGATTATTTTTTCATTAGGTAGGTGAATAAATGGGTGGGGAGGCCCATAAATTTCCTTAGCAGCAATAAAAACACTTCAAGTGTGAAAGGAGACCTTCTAAGTAGCTAAATAAAGCACCTTTGAGTATGAATAGGGGTTGGTTCATGTTGAACAAGTCAACTTTGACCAAGTCAACAACGTTGTTATGGAGGAGAGGACATTAAATGAGGAATAACATAGTTTTGGAGGGAGATGGATTGCATGGAGGAAATGACCTAGTTGAGTGCGGCCAAGGGCAAGGAAGCTCATGATCTATATAAGGAAGAGGATGGCAGCCATAGGAGATTATGTTTTGGATTATTATTTTGTATGTGGTCTGTTTAGCAGGGAAAATTTTAGGGGCTAATATTCGTAGATGGGCTAATTTTCCATGCTTTTTCCAAAAAAAACGATTCGCCAATTTCCATTTTTTTTAAATTGATTCGCCCAAATTTTATAGTATAAAAATATTTTATCCTAAAAATCGCCAAAACTTTATATATACTAATATCAAATAATTAGAAACCAAAATATTTTTATAAAATATCATCAAAAATTTTAAAATTTAAATATTGGGGACTAATAAGATTCGCCAATGTTTTTAAACTTTAAGATAAACTTCCATCCTTAAAATTTTCCCTGTTGTTTAGACTTCTTGCATTCTTCAACTGTTTAGTTGAGATTACTGTGCTGTTTAGCACTAGGTGTTCCCGAGCGGGAATCCCACCTCTTTCCATGAGAGGCCTCTTGGAAGAGCATTGCATTTCATTTCCACATTCAGGTTTTCAGACCAAGCTATAGCTTTCTTCATCAACACAGTTTCTGCAGAATATTGTGCTGTGTTGCAGGGTGCAGCAGTGGAGGATTAGATCAAGTGTCTTCAGAGCTAGTTTTGCAGTGGAAGAAGGTTTCCATCCATTGGGAGGCTTGTAAAGAAGCCCCTTGAGATTTATTGACACATTTAGCAGCAGGCTAAGGAGAATTTATCCCCTATAGCGCAGTTCTAGCCCAGATCTGCATTATTTTAGGGAGGATTTGCAGGGGTAGTTGCAGTGGTTGTTTTGGGAGGTGATTTCTTCAATGGAGGAGCCATTCTTTCATCCGAAGGATCTATTGGAGAAGATCTGTAGGTTTCTACATCAGCGTCAGCCATATCTTCTCATTTCAGTTGTTGCATCATATCTTCAGCCCTAGGGCTGCAACTTATATTGGCACATTGTGTGCATTTTCCGGAAACCCTCTTGGGTTGTCTTGGAAAGTTGATCTAGTGCCCGGATCTGTATGTTTAGATTCTATTGGGGTCTATATCAGTATTTTTACATCATTGTATCATCTCCAACTATAGCTATGCATAATATGACTGCGATGTAGCAGCGCTCCGACATTTTGTATTGTGACAGTAGCTCATTATTGGGAGTGATTGCTTATGGGAGGCTTGTTCCTTCATTGTATGTGATTTGTGCCTCACTATTTTGTAATGATTTGCTGATCTAATACATGATTTTATAACTCCATATTGGTCTCCAATGTTAATGAGTTGATTTACACTGCTATTTCCAATTTTGTGTTCATATATTGCTGCATTCCCCATTTGGGAATATTACAAACCTAGATTATGGCTTGTGTTTCTTATGCTAATTTCGCAGTGTTGGTAAATGGCTTACCTACAAACTTTTTTTCGACATCTTTAAGTATTCAACAGGGGTGTGTTTTTTCCCTTCTTCTATTCATTCTTGTCATTGAGGGGTTGAGGAGGATGATTTGGTAAAGGAGTTTGCTCATATTTTTGGGGTTACATGTTCTTCCATCAACGTTGGATTTAAATAACTTGGTTTTATGATCAAATCAAAATTTTATGGCATAAAAGATTTGAGTTTTCTTATTGATAAATTACTGCATAAATTAAAATCTTGGGCGCACAAATGGCTCTCTCTGGCAGATCGAATGACTTTAATCCAAGTGGTCCTTCAAAACATTTCGGTGTATTGGCTCCATCTCTACGCTCTGCCAAATTATATCATCAACATGATCAACTCTATTTTGTCTAGTTTTATTTGGGATGGAAATTCTAAGAATCGCAAGTATCATTTGGTCAGTCTTGCAATGTTCACACAAAGGAAAGAATATGGGGGCTGGGGCATCAAGGATCTTGAGAGACCTAGTTGGGCCTTATTAATGAAGAGTTTATGACAGGCACTGAATGGATCCGATCTTTGGCAACATATCATTAAAACTAAATATCTCCAAAATTAGTCTTTGCTTCAATGGATAAAGACCAAGGCACACATTCCTTGCGGCGTCTCATATATTTGGAGGAGCTTTATGAAAGTTTGTTCGTGGCTCTTGAGCAATATCAACTGGCAAATTGGTAATGGCTCAAATATAAAAATTGGTTTAGACCATATTTGTGGCTTCGTGGGGGAGCACACTCTTCCGATGGATCTTCTTTGGAGAATTCGTAATCTTGGCACTTACTATATAAACCAAATTGTACTAATTGATGACTTCTTCAACCCCAAGTGGATGTAGGCTATCAATATTGGTTTGCTTGGTGTTCATGGTATTAGATAGAATAGATACATTCGGGATCTTGGATGCAGGCAATCGACATTGGTTTATTTGGTGTTCATGGTATTAGATGGAATAGATACATTCAAGATCTTGCACAAGTTGGCATCTCTTTGGTGTTCATGGTATTAGATGGAATAGATATATTGAGGATCTTGCACAAGTTGGCATCTCTTTCAATAATGATGAGGACAAATTTGTGTGGGGTCGATAACTTGATGCAAGGTCAGTTACTAGTGACGGGTAAAGGAGGCATATTGGTACATTTCTCCTTCATCTCACCAAACAAAATCATGCATATGGTTTATGTATATTTGGAAGTGACATATTCCAACCAAGCTTAAGGTGTTTGCATTGCTGGTCTAGCAACAAAGGATTTTGACTTGGGACAATCTCCGTGAGAGGGGATTTGTTGGTCCTAGATGTTGCACGTTATGTATGGACGTTATTGTGGATTTGATTCATCTAGTTCTGAGGTGTACTTTTGCAAAATCTATTTGCATAGGAGTATTCAATCTGCTAAATTTGCAGGCGGACTGGAATTGCTCCTCCGTGGAAGACTGCCTTCCTCACTGGATTATTGATTACAATGAATATGGCCCTCTCCCAATGTTTATCATTTGGGGGTATTTGGAGGTGTCGTAATTCCTTAATATTTGAGGACATCAAGCCTTAATATCAGGAGTCGGTGCATTAGCATAGTGGCATTTTACAACGAAGTAGTTTTTTGGGGGTAATACATCTTCGGTGGTGAGACATATGGCTCCTATTCCTAACACAAATATTAATCCTTGTGGGTTTTTTTTTAAGGTGTTGCCAAGGAGGAGATCTGCAGATGCAGAGCGTACATTTTCTTTTCGTCGGGCACTATGTATCATATCTGTTGGAATGGTGGCAAGGGGACTAACACCCGCGCTGAAGTTCTTGCTCTTGGGGGTTTATTATGGCGGCAAGGGGACTAACACCCGCACTGACGTTCTTGCTATTTGGGGCTTATTGTACTGTGCACGCAAGTTTGATATAGAGCACCTGGAGGTTTTTGACGACTCTAAGTGAGTGGAGGACTGGACAACAAATAATACATCATTCAACCCGCCTCTATTATTCAACTGGATGAAAAGGATTCAGATGATCATTGAACAATTCACATAGGTGACATTTGCTCACACATGCCACAAATTCAACCCTGTTGTCGACAAGCTATCAAAAGATGGTCTAGCACTGCCATTTGGTGAGATTCACTATACTTTCTTCGCAAACAACAATAGTCAGCATCAAGGTAATTTTTCCATTATCTGATTCATTTGGTGCTTGGCATCTGATGTTTTCTCTCTGAAGAATGTTTTTTTTATATCCTGGTATATGATCTCTGCTTCTACACTTTCTTCACGACTAGCAGGGCGGTTTTTCAGAGTCACAGTCACAGGGATGCTGCTGATCTCTTCTAGTTCGGCATAACAATTAGCGGACCTTAGATTCTATATTTAAGAACTCCCCGAACATGGTTGAAATGTTTTTATCAGTGTTTCTGGTTTTCGACATGGAACTACTCTCCAAGGCACATGTTGGCATTATGACTTTTAAACTATCTAAACGCTCTGTTATATTTAATATAATACTGTTAGTTTTTTTCTTAAAAAAAAAAACTATCCTCATTTTTCCAGTCAATTGGAATCCTGACCCCTCATGGCGCCTCCGGTGCGACAAATAAAAATTTGAAAGGACACTGGCCCCTCATGGCGCCTTCGGTGCGAACAAATAAAAAATTGAGAGGATACCTTTTTTCTCCAGTGGAATAACATGTTAAAGTCATTTTTCATTGCACTTTTTTAGAATAGAAACAGGTGGCTTGTATCAAATAGAAATCGATGTTAAAAAGACTTGTGCCCATGATCTGTGCAACTTTGTAAACTCGTTTGGCAAAGGATGCAACACATGGATTCAGGGTACTAGGGTGTTTTTAGTTTTCACTGTCTAACATTCTACTTAGAATCAATTGAACGACAGGGAAGCCAATACATGATGCGGTTGCTGATGATACACCTGGTTTCCCGGTTGAAGTGGCTATTTAGCATCGCTGTTTGAGTTAAATGGAACAGTCACAGATTCCGTTAATGTATCTGGTTGTGTAAAAATCCCCTTCATAGGCAATCTAGCAGTTTTTACTGCAAGTCTGTTATGAGTGGGCGTGTTCAAAGATTACCAGGGTAGTGCAGGGAAGCTGATTGATTATGCACTTGTTCATTATAACATGGATTTTCTCATGGGCATGGCTGTCAAGTTTTGCTCTAGCAGAGCCGATGTTAAGTGAAACGGTAGCATGTTTCTTTAGTTTCCATGCATTCCAGCGCTTTTCTTGACAATTTTGTTGAGAAAAAAGCCAGATCTGGAGATGGGTGCCAGAGATGCTCTGGCCACCATAACAGATCTGAAATTGGACGACATAAATGGGTGTGTACTGACAGCAGGCAGAGGATATCTACAGACTGCTTCTGTTGTAATGCTGTCAAACGACACACCCAATTCTTCCATGAAGCAATTCATGAAGTCTATCTCCAATTTTCATGTCATGCGTTCCATCCTACAACAGTAATGCCCTTGAAACCTGCAGCAATCACTACATTAATCTGTGATTGCAGCGTGGGATGCGTTGTGTTTTCGAATGCAGGGTAAGGTGACTGCACAAAGCTGCTGATCTGATCTTTCAAATCTTAAGATAACAAAGCCATAGATGTCAGAGTCATGGCTTCAAATGCCCTGGAAATGTTTTTAGCTCAAAGAAGAGACTGCAGATCCGATAAGGATACAACAGTGCCTCAATAGCATCAATGTTCAAAGAAGTACAAGTTCTGGCTAGTTTAGAGTGGATGGTTTCTCAAAAGGGCAAGAAAACATTATGGTAAAAGAAGAGGGTTTCTTGGCAATGCTTTTATAATCAGAGTTCTTAGAGGTACTCTTCTGGCCTCAGAGCTTTTTCGTTTGCAGTCAAACGTGTCAAAGTTTATTTGATCTCTCTTACTTGGCTTGTGATCATTGTATTTTATATAAATAAGAGTAGTAGTAGTAATAAAGGGTCACAATTCTACATCTGAGACTTTCTTTCTTGCTTGTGGGATAAGGGATTCCTATGTGGAGTTGTGGACCTGTGAGACCTTCTATGAGACCTTTTTGCTTTTGGGATAAGGGATTCCAATGTGGAGTTATTTCATTACTCTGTGAAAATATACATGCTCGAACCTTCCAATTTTGAACCTGAAACCTTTTAGAGCAAATGCATATTCTTCTGTTACACTAGCTCAAGCTCTATGGTTCATGGAGCCCTTTAAACTGAGAGTTACTGTGTGATAATGTTATTCATGTAATAATGTCAGTCTGTCAGGCTTCAGCCATCGGTATTGGTTTGGGCATGGACTTCTTGCATTTGTGTTTGAGTGGATTTCATTGTCTAATCAAGAGAATGAGACTCAGTCACTCAGCCTGCAACACGGCTGGAGTTGGATTGTATTAACATTTCAGTTGTATCATTTCCGTGCATTATCACCTAATTGATATAGTATATCTAGTGAGTAGTTTGCCATTTTCATTTGAAATTAAAAGCAGATAAATCAAGTGCATTAAGAAGCATCTAACACGTTCCAGTGAAAGTAAATATACTCTAATGCCTGTAGCACATATCTATCTGTAGTTCCTAAGCATAGGAGTAAAACATCAAAAGTTGAATACAAGAACACAAAAGTGTAAGAAGAGGAAGGCATTCAGAAACCTTGGATGTGACTTCACAATAATCTAATTTTAATATCTTTCTATATGCTTATGGTAATCTGGACTTTTCTAATGCTGGGTGAGCTTCTCAAAAAGTTTTACTCAACTTGTTTCTGTCAAAATCATTTTCATTTCCTCGTGATAAGAAGCTTTATATCACACATTTCTGATCGGTCTGAACCATATCTATTCTGAATGCAGCAGCAATATATTGTATTAGAGCTTTATCATTGTTTAGAGATTCTTCCGGATTTATTGCATCCATTTTTAAAAAATTGAATGTGACAACTCTGGAAGAATTTGTAACCAATGTTATTCATTGCCAAAGTCTGAGAATGGAAGAGCTTTATCATGTTGTGCTTATGATGGTCTAACGGATTTTTTTTCAGATTAGGCGTTTAGTTCTGGTTTGGGTTTGGTCATATGCTAAGTAATGTCTAGAGTTTGCTGGCCTGATTAAATTAAAGAACTTTACAATTGAGACCGTGGGAGTTCAGTAAGAGTCCATACTAAACTCGTTAACAATTATTTTGGAAAAATATGAATTTAAAAAAATGTTTCTTAGGTTCAGTGGGTTGTTTGTTTGATTTAATGAACTTACCTATTCTTTTGCTTTCTTTGATATATCAGTGATATGTCCTTCCATATGCCTCAAAAGTGATGTTGATATTTCAGTTATACGTATTACGTCCTCCCACATGACTGAAATATTTTGAAGTGATGTGCTGAATAGCATCTTTGTGGATCCTGTGCTAAGTTTCAGCGGTCTCGAAATTTCTCTTCTGCAAGGTACTGACATGATCTGGTTCACAGCAATTGATCTAAGTGATTTGGCTGATAGCAATGTTTTCCCGTTGCTGTCATCTTGTTATTACTCATTAAATACCTATCGTATTGGGGATGGGGTTTACTTCTTTTGTTGGATCTTCACTTAAAGCCTCCATTATAATATGTCCCATTCTAAGAGTACCTCTGAAGCTCACAAAGAGTGAATATTGGTTCAAATCCAGTGTTCTTTCAAAATAAAATACTCCTAATTTTCTTTGGAAGTACTACACTTGAGGAAGAACGTAAACTGTAAATTGATCTCATTTAAGGGCAGTTCTGGCAAGAAATAACTTCTATGAAGGAAAAACATATAAAACTTCATAATTTTTTTTACTTCTCAAGTACTACTCCTGAGGAAGAATGCAAATTGCAAGTTTATTTAATTTGAAGGCAGCTCTTGCAACAAAATAACTTGTATGAAGTAAAACCTTAAGCAATACACTTATGAAGAACACAAATTCCTCATTTATCCAAGCATTATCTGAAGTTCTTGAGTGTGTATTTGGTAATTAGAAATATGAGGGGCGCCATTATTTTAGGATCTTCTTCTTCTGATGACATATTGGTTTTTTAAAATGCACAGGCTGAGCCAAGATTATGCTTTGATACCACTATAATATTCCCAAATGAGAAAAGTAGGAATATAGTGCAAAACGTTGGAAAAGCAGTGTAAAACATCATATAAATAATGGAGGCCAATATGGAGTCTTCTTATTCATTATAACAATAGAAAACGTGTATAAAATAATGGGCCACAAATCATATAACAAGATACAATAAGCCTCCAATGAAGAAAACCCTCAATATTGAGGTGTTGCTACTATATCAAAATGTCGGAGACACTGCTACAATGCAGTCATAGAAGCACTGCTACAGCAAATGAGTACACAATAGATAAGGGCTGATATATGTCTAAAAAATAATGTACAATGAAGATCAAGGCTCTATACAACCTCCAGAAAAGAACCCAAAAGGGTCTTCGGGAAAAAACCCAATAATACAATGTGAGCTGCAGCCCTAGGGCTGAAAAGTATGCTGCAACAACTAACTGAAGAGCAATGGCTGAAGTTGATAATAAAATGAATATGCTCCCCTCCAAAGGATCCTCCAGATGAAAGGTTGGCCCCTTCACTGAAGAAATCACTCCCCAAATCACCTACTGCAAACACCCCTGCAACTCTTCCCTAAAATAACGCAGATCCAGACTGATATTGCGTTGTAGGGGATAAAAATATTGTGGTATGATGCCAAATGTGTCAATAAAGCTCCAGGTCCTTCTTTACTAGCCTCCCAAGGGAAAGGAACCTCCCTCCAATGAGATCTAGCTCAGAAATCTCCCAAATCAAACCTCCACAACTTCTGCCCTGCAACACAACACAACCTCTCAACAGAAACTGTGTTGTACATTAAGAATGAAGCTTTGGCCAAATGCCTGATAGTGGAATGTAGTACAAACTCTTCTTAGAGGCTTCTCAAGGAAAGAGGTGGGATTCTCGACCAGGAACACCCTGTACTAAACAACCCTGCAATCTTAGCTAAACAACTGAAGAAAGCTATATGACTAAACATACCATATATCAAAACATAAACATATATCAACATAATGAAATATGACTTCCATTCTCTTCCTTATATAATTGATGAGCTTCCTAACCCTAAGCCCCATTCATTTATGACACTACTTTCATGCAAAAAGTTTCCATCTAAAACTGCATTGTCCCTCCATAAATGTCCACTCTCCGTGATAGCGTTATTGATTTGGCCAAAGTTGACCTAGTCAAGGTGTTCCAGCCCCTTTTCACACACAAGGGTGCTCAATTATGCTGCCAAGATGTCTTCCTTTCACATTGGCATTGGTTTTATTCTTCTTTAAGGAGATTTATGGATCTCCATAACCTCTTATTCATTAAACAAGAAAGCAAAAACAAAATTTAATATTCCAACTAGCTCATGGCTAATTGGGAATATTACATCTAGATGGACTTCAACTTTTTCAAGTATATTTTGGAGACCTTCTTGAATCTTGTCTTATTCTCTTTTTTAAGCTACAAATTGACCTCCTTTATCAAAATTTCAACGTCATTTTTCAATTCTACTATTGCAATTCTAATTTTACCTCATTTGTATCTAGGGCTTCTTCATTCTTCTTGCAAATTTCCTCTTGAATTATTTTGGTAGTCTCTCATCTAGGATCCTTATTTCTTCTTGAATTTGATAATATTTCTTTTATTCTTTCAATCTCTTAACAACATGCAATAGTTTTCTATTATGATTTTGTAATATCCCTATTTCTCAGCTTTTATAGACAGTTAATAAACCTAAAGGTGAGGTGGACCTAAGGAAAAACTATGTGTGGACATATTATTTTTGAAATTAATAAATGAATGTGAATTTTTATTATTGTATAAAGACTAGAGTAAATTTGAGACCAGGAATTCAAATCCATGAGGATGGACTAGAATCTTAAGACTTTCCCAAAATTCTCCAGAAATCCTTGGAGAAAAATAAAATAAAATTTGTTGGACACCTAATCTTCTATGAGTAGGTGTAAAAGCCAAATGGACATAATAGTTCAAGAGACCACTTGGAATGTGAAACCAAGGGTCACCTAATGTATTATATATAGTCATCATTTTCAATAATAATACAACTCATGCTTATCTTTTCCATTGATGTCTTTTCTTTCCTATTTGTGTGTGTTTACCATGGCACTGAGTTCAACATGGTGTCAGAGCGGGCGATCTCCTACCCTGCTCAAGTGTGAGCCACTTATTTGTATGTCCAGTTATGTCTGCCTAGGCTGAGTTCATTGCAATTCTAAATATCTATTGGTCTAACTCTCCTCCTATGATTCGGGTGCATTATGTCGATTTGCATACTAGCCTGACCACAGTAGGCGTTACTCTGCCAGCTTTGCCCTTTGCTCAGTGCTATATATGCCATTCTCTACCTACCTTATGAAAACGCCATTTTTTTCAGCTTGTAAGCGCTGACACGACAATTTTTTGCCTTCATTCTGGTCAAGTGTTACCTTGGTGTGTAAGGCACTGAATTCTCTGCCTTCAAAGTAGAAAAATAAATAAATTTGCTCAGACTCCGCACCTGCCTAAGCATGGGTTATCTATGCATAATTATGGCACTCTCGGCATATACAATGCTCCTCCCACAATCTATACACAGTCGGCATTACCTGTTCATCCCTCCACCTTGGCCTCAGTCTTTGCGCAGTGGAACCACCTGCGTCGGCTCCTCCTCGTGCCCTCTCCTGTCATGGCTCCCACTCAGCGTCGGCCTCACCGCCGTCTCCCGTACGCTCTCTTCAAAAGCGCTCTCCATCTGTGTTAGCATCTCTCCACTTGCACGCTGACCTCCCTATGCCATTGTTGCTCGGGCCTCCCTCCTCCATCGGCTCACCTCCACACTGCGCTCCTACCTCCGCACCCTCCCACAACTTCGTTCCTCCCGCACCACTCCCTCCTCTGCCCTCCCCGCTCTCTACTCCCACCTCCCACAACTCCTCCCCGCTCCCTGCACTCTGTAACCTCTCGCTCCAGACCCCGACTCCTCACCTTCCCTCTGGACCCCGACTCCCGCTCTGCGCTCACCTCACACATTGCCACCTACACGCAGTCTCTCCTCCCTCCCGCCGGCTCACCCTCTCGCACTTTGCTCCCTCCTCCCTCCGCTCTGACCCCTGTCACCTCCCTCCCATGCTGCCATCAACCTCCGCCCTTCCACACAGTTCAACTCCCCCGCCGGCCACCTTTCCACCCACCCTTCCCTTCGACGACCTTTCAAGTCCCTGCCTATTTGTCTCCCTCCACCCCGCCTACTCGTCTCCCTCCTTCCCGCCCTCTACTTCACTCCACCACTCCCGTCGCATAGTTGGAATAAGAAAATCAGCAGCAGGGACAGAGGCAAGGGCATGAAATATTGAAAAAATAATTGGCATCGATCTAAGGAAGAAATCCATGTCGGGGCTGTGGATTTTGCGTGCATCGAGGAGTGGTAATAATATGGAGCCTTGGCAAACGAAACCACAAGGAGTGGGCGACCAAGTTTTTATTTTTATACTCTGTTGAATTACATTTGCATGATCAAATTTCAATGAAGCTACGCAGATAAAGACAACCTTGTTCACCTTGTTATTAGAGAGTTTGAGATCAGGCTAGGGTTTGATTTGAAATTCATCGAATTGGGGCCAGAATTTCGCTCAAATTGCTACAAATACTCCAATATCAAAAAAAAAAAAAAAACTTGGTAATTGATTGTTCATTTAATGTTGAAATCCTTGTGAAACATACAACTACTACATTTTCCGCAATAGAATGCTAGGAAATTTGATATTAAAAAAAAAAAAAAAAGATTGATGTATTAGAACGGTTGAATACTCTAATACATTCCACTGTAGATCAGAGGATAACCATCATAAAAGCTTTTCTTTCAAATATTCAAACCTGTCTACAAAATGCACTAGACAAGATTGAATTTTCGTAGCTTGATTCAGAGCTACAACGAGATGAGCTTCAGCAAAAGAGTTGTCATTCTGAACTTATTTGTGTTCAGAGCATTGAGACAAACTCTCGTCAGCAATAAGAAACTATTCAAATCATTCAGCCCAGTACAAGAGAATATTTCCATGCAGAAGAAAACATCCAGCCTGCACTTCCCAAGCCCATCATCAAACCTTGGGAAGAGCTTGTCCATAACAAGCACAGAACAGATATTGGATATGATAACGAGTTGTCCTTTCATATTCCGAACTACTCCAAGCCCATCAAATTTCAGAGTGTCGAATTTCTTCATGATAGCTCACCTTCAGCTATTCTAGATTCTGCTGCTCTTCCACGGCAGCAACAACAGATTGTAAAATTCCAACAGTATGATCGAGCTGGCCATATGAAAGATCATTGTTTCAATCTTCACCCATGCAAGCACTGTGGTCGGCACACCCATTCTTCACACATATGCTTATGAAACAAGCCTCCTGCAAGAACAAAAATTCATCTTGGATGGATCGCTTATTAGCAATGGGCATCAACAACTAAGAAGATGTTTCAGTCATATGACATAATTTATTCTATAATATTAAAAGGTCTTGCAGTTGAGTTTTCGCCATCATCTCACCTTGTATCTGACAGGGGGGAAATGATGGTCATCTACAAGCTTCAAAGCCACATCAAGAGAGCCTAAGCCACGACTTGTCATTCTAGATTCAAAATTGTAGCCAGAGACACAGTAGTTCAAGTGAGCCTGAGCCACAACTTGTCATTCCAGATTTAGAGTTGTAGCCAGAGACACAACAGTTCAAGCGAGCCTGAGCCAGAACCTGTCATTCCATATTCAGAGTTGTAGCCAGAGACACAACAGTTCCAGCAACCTATCATTCTAGATTCAGAGTTGTAGCCAGAGACACAACAGTTCAAGCGAGCCTGAGCCACAACCTGTCATTCCAGATTCAGAGTTGTAGCCATAGACATAGATGCCCATGAGCATGCCTTTGGTTGGTGTTTAGCCTTAAACCATCTACGTGAGGTTGATATTCTTCCTCCTCAAAGAATTCAGGACACTTCCTCTAGCAGAACACTTCAGCTTCTTGCCAGTTTTGGAAGAGTTCCAGGAAAATCATCAAGCATTTTAGAGTTCGTGGCCATCCTTAAACCATTGCAGGTTGTAGACCTCCTTTCTTCTAGGTTGAAGGTCTCCCTCTTCAAAATATGAGGAGCACTTCCTCTAGCAGAGGAACTTAACTTCTGGCCAGATTTGGAAGAGTTCCGGGAACTGCGCTAAGCATTCCAATTTTGGTGGTCATCCTTAAACCACCTCTTTATGCCAACATTTTAGAGAGCTCATTCAACCTAAGTGCTGCCATGCATACTTTGCATATTTGTATTATAGCTCTCTTCTTGGACTCACACATACCCCTTCGGATTAAGGGGGGGTATGTTGGACACCTAATCCTCTATGGGTAGGTGTAGAAGCCAAACAGACATAAAAATTCCAAGAAACCACTTGGAATGTGAAACCAAGGTCACCTAATGTATTATATATATGCATATTTGTGAATAATAATACAACTCATGCTTATATTTTCCATTGATGTCTGTTATTTCCTATTTGTGTGTGTTTTCCATAGTTGAGTTCAACAAAATTAAAATTATTAGATGAGAGAAAAAGATTTGATAAAAGCCTCAGTAAAGTGGAAAGTTACTAAGAAGAAGTAAGAATAAAACTAGAAAGATGAAAATATAGTTTTAAAATAAGCTTTTGTGGAAAAAACAAAAGCAAAGCCTAGGCTAAGGGAAACATCATCCCAAAATAACTGGACGCAGTTATGGAAACATGGTAAGGGAAAGCAAGCTTAAATAAGCTATTCATAGTATGACAAAGGGGTTGTCTACACTAAGGAAGAATTGGTCTCTGCTCGGGGGAGAGCTATGGAATAAGCTCAAGGTTGAGAGTCAAATAGTCTTTATAACAGTGGTATGCACATTCTATGAAGTTTTTATGTTTTATACTGTTGTTATTAGTTATTTAATTTTGGAATGGAATGCAGTATTTTATAAATTCTGAATTGAATTTATGTAAATTAAATTATAGAAATTATGTGTATTGTATAGTGTATAGTTTTAGAAAATTTAAGTGTCATATGTATTTGACAACGATTAACTATTAGATGAAAACTGTTAATCCTTATGTGTTGTTACATAGACTTATTAGAAATTAGGGACAGACAGACAAAATCTCTAAACCCTTGTTTAGGGTTTAAATCTGTTGTTTAAGTCCAAACTAAGCATCTAGAATTTCACTACAAAATTTACAGTACATGTACAATGAGTATAAATATATTTTAGCAAGAATAAAAGCAGAAAACTCTCAATAGATATGAAATTCTAAAAAAAATAGACTCTAGATATATAATATGTTTTGTAATACACATCTGAATTATAAATATACAATTAAGATTGAAATTAGAAACAGAAATATATATGTTGTCATATAGAAATTATTATACATTTCTATCCATACAAAGGCTCAGTCATATATGCAAAAAAATTAATATAGAAAAAATTAAGTAGTTGTATTATAATACTTTTGTATATGTGTTAGTCAGTTTCAATAAAATCCTCCAGTGGTGTTGAGGATGAAATAATACTATCAACTTAAAATAATAAATCTATTATACAAAAGTTTGTTTACAATTGCATCAGAGTCATCATCTAAATTCAATATACAAAGTATGAAGATGAATTATTCAGAGTGGACAAAATGGTGGAAAAGCGTCCATTGCTCTAATGACCGACCTAAAATAGGATGAAAGTGATAGTCAGGTACTCTGACTGTTGATCTCAAAGAATCTTATCAAAGAATGAAAATAATAGGACAAACCTAAAACAGACAATGCGATCAAAGTTAGAGATTTGAATAACAAAAATGAAAAGGAAAAATTTAGAAAATACAAAAAAAAATAACAATACTTGTGCAAGTATCTTCATATTCGAAGATTTCCCCTTGTACCTACAATAAAAAGGAATTGTGAGAATAAGTGGATTAAAATAACATATTTAAGCATGTTATAGTAATTAATACAAACATGGGAAAATTCCAACATTGACTTGAAAGAAGAGGTATCTTGAAGCGGACCAGTATTGTACAAAGTCGCGAAAGAGCATGATAGTCTGGGAAGATGATTTCCATGTTAGTTCCAGAAGGAAAATTATTACAAATTAAGTTTTCACAATTAAATTTTGGAAGTATTAGTTTCAAATTCAGTTACTCTAAATGTACAGAGTGTTATGATATAAATAAAGATCTGAAATGTAATTAGATATAAATTAAATTCAGAAGTGGAACTATATTAATATAGTCAAAATTCAATTACAGAGATATAATATTAATATCAGAAAAACAATATAGAAACTATATATGCAGACAGTAAGATATATTAGTGTTCCATTCCTCGTATACAGAAAAGGAACAGAAGAATATATCTAAGGAGGAGTTAAAAATAAAAAATTTAAATATAGCATTAAACATTCATTAAAAAAAAATATACACTTCTGAATTAAGGGAAATGATTATTGAAATTTCTACATACAAAAAATTATAAAATTTGAAATCCCCAAATAATAAATTCAAGTGGAGAAATTGAAGAACAAGTAAAACAAAATTCCTATTCTATGTCATACCAGAGGAATACGATTGCGTAACAAATCAAAAGCATATTCTCCAGCATTTCCAAATTTATCTTTGTTTCCATCAAATGGTCTCGAAATCTTGGAGGAAAACTTGATCGTAAGACTAGTAAGGGTAGAAAAACTTACCCATGACGAAGAGCAGAGTGTATCCCCTGACTGTGGAAGTATGAGAGAGTCTTCTCGATGCGAGAAGGAACTAAGTTGTCATGTGAACAAAAATCAAATATATACAGACAAAACGAAACTGATAAATTTCATAAATAATTTATATATAACAGAGGGATATGGTTTGTATCTACAGTGAGGAAAATTCATATGAATCTGTCCTATGTAACTATAATAGAGAAATAGAAAATTCGAACGTAGGATGGTTTGTATCTACAGTGAGGAAAATTCATATGAATCTGTCCTATGTAACTATAATAGAGAAATAGAAAATTCGAGCATAATTGACCATTAAAATATGACCATAGAACCCTAATAGAACTTCTGCAAAAAACCCACAATCCAAAATTGGGGAAAAGTAAATGCCAGTAAAGAAATGAATGTATCTAATTAAATTAAGGGAAAAACTATTATGTGATTGAGTCATAATGTAATGAGAATGCACAGTTATACACCTCAGAAAACGAATTCGAGCATTCCAGCAAGTAAAAACGAAAATTAATAAAGTTAAAACGAAACAGAGATGTTATCTCATGACAAGGGAACTCAACGAATAATGGAAAACTCATAGAAATGGTAACCTCGGAGAAGAACGAAAATCCAAAAAATAACATTATGGTTACATAGTTCTGGGAACAGTTTAAATGGGAAAACCACGAACCCATTTCAAAGGTTACTTACCTTGTCATTCTGGCCAACATTTATACGCTAGAGACAAAAGGAATGGAGAAAGAATCCAAACGCAGATAGACCCTATCAAAACACATGCAATTCAATACAAATTTGTGAACATAAATGAAATTATCACTAGAGAAATAATGAAACAAGAGAAATGTGGGAAAGCAAAAATAAAAATAGTGAATTAAGGAACAGAGGTTTGTTACCTGTAAATGGTATCTAAAAACGTTGGTTTAAAAGAAGAAACACAAATTTAGGATCCCACTAAATTATGCACAACATGAGAATAGGAAGAGAGAGAGTGTTACAGTAATACACCTTTAGTCTCATAGAAGTTCCTCGTAAGAACATTGAAGAGGTATCTCTCTATGCACCGACTTCTAAAAGCGGAAAACCGGTCAAATGAAAAACCAAATGAAATGGTGAAACTCTAACAAAGGACATTCAACGATTAAAGAGTCCTCGATAAATCTCCACCATTCATCTCCATCCTACAGGTGTCCTCTCAAAGTATTGAAGCCATGTGATATTCACGTGGCAATGTACCTCCATTAAATGGTTTATAAATGAAACGATAAGGTTGCAGAAGGAGATTTAATATGATATGGGTATAATCCCATCTTTAATAAATTGAAATTTCCCTATCATGCAATTTAAATAAAAAAATAATATTTATCTATGATAATTTGAATTGCAAAAATAGGACGAGGATATAACATAATTAAATGTATGTTAAAATATGTAGAGTATGTATAAAATTGTTGGGTTATACAGTTCTTGGGGTTTCTATATATTGAACGAAAAATCATTATGTGGATTATGTAGTAACCTATATAAAGTTATTATGCCACCAACGAATAACATGGTAGGGTGACTACTATTATTCAAAAAAACGATATAAGTGGTTGGAACAATTATAAGTGGTAAAATTATAACTTGAATATAATAGATTGTATATCTTAAAAGTTATTAAAGAGGGTAAATGATTTAATTATGAAGGGGTATAATGATAACTAGGATAAAATACATGTGATAGACTTGTATTATAAATTTAAGGTGGGAACACGTTAAAGGTAAAATAAGTATGGTACTTACTAGATAATTCTAATTATTGTGTTGGATAAATAGACCTAGGAAATAATCAGTAAAAGAGGAAAATTGTAAACCAAGACAGAGTTTTATGAAAGAAAAAAATTATAAAACAAAGGCAAACCTTGGTTTTACATTGTCATTATTAAATTAACATGACGAGAATGTCGGAACAAAACAATCCTCATGACCAGAAATAGTATTAAAAGAAAAAAAATTTGGTTAGTGGGAGTTGTTACAAATGGTATCAGAGCCCATGTTGAAAACTCTGGGCTTATGGGTCCTAACACAGGGAAATAAATTCTATTGTGTTAAAATTTAATTATTTTTTATTTTTTTGTGAATACTAGTTAAATTTTATGTATAGTGATGGAAGTGCAGAAACAGTTACAGTTGTTGTCATGAATAACGAAGAAGAGTTGTACATAAAACTGGGGGGTGGAGGAGCCCCACCAGATCCAAATGCTCAAATGCTGGAAATGATAAGTAATATGCAACACGAAATAGTTCACCTAAGGACTAGCAATGAACGGTTGTTGTGGGCCAGTAATGAGCAAGAGAGGTTAATAAGAGAATTAACCTCCAGGTCTAACCATCAAATTAAATACCAAGAAAGAAAGAGAAAATAAATTGAACCCAACTCAGAGGGGTCTGAGAGTGGGGAATAATTTGGATCAAAATCAAGAAAGAAAAAGGAGTTGCAAGGGTAATTTCGCAAAATTAAGCCTCTAACCTTTGATGGGGAAAAGGAAGAGGATGTGGAAGCTTGGCTCCTGAACATGGTTAAATACTTCCAGGTATATGAATACAGAAGTAATCTAAAAGCAAGATTGGTAGTTTACCAGCTGCAAGGTAAAGCCACTCTTTGGTGGGAAGAGACAAAAATTATAAACTTTCTTCATGAAAAAATTGTTACAGGGGAAGAATTTCAAGAGAAATTCAAATCTAGATACCTTAGTGAGAGGTATTATGATGACAGAGCGAAGGAATTTCATGAGCTGAGTCTTGGACAACTTACTATTGATGAATTTGTGACAAAATTTACAAATTTACTTCGCTATGTGCCTTACATCAGGGAAGAAAAGGCCAAAGTACAATGATTTCTAAATTGCCTACCTGTCATCTACAAAGAAATAATTGAATTTGATAATTCTAAAACATTGGATGAAGCTGTTTGTAAAGAAAGACTGTGCTACCAATAGTTTAAAGGAAAAAATGATTAGCTGAAAACCGACAGAATAAAGAGAAAGGGAAAGTGGATGCAAGCACAAAATTATCAAAACCACCAGCCTAAAAAGTTTAATAAGAGTGGGGAAAATCAGACAACACAATCCCACATTGGTCCCAAACCAATGGAAACAAACAAAAAAAGAGGAGTAGTAAAAGTGAAAGAACCATTAAAATGCTGGGGGTGCAGAGAACCTCATATGTTGTGGGACTGCCCACATAACACTTGTGCAATTCAGAATGTTCAAGTAGTATGAGAAGCAACTACAGTAAATGAAATTGCCCGAAATATTCCCCGGATCAATGCTACATTAGAAGACAGACAGGTTGAACACCAATAAAAAATTATTGAAATTGAAGGTATGATTGCTGACATATTTCTGTTTTAATCGATCCATGAGAAAATTTAAGTTATATCAGCCCCCATATAGTGGAAAAATGTAAATTAAAATCAGAAAAATTTCAGCACTCTTGGCTGGTGCAGCTAGCTACAGGTACAAAAAGGAAAGTTGCTCATAAACTCCCCAAAACTATTGTAAATTTAAATGCATATAGAAATGAACTCTAATAAAACCTTCTCCCTCTAGGATCTTATGATCAGTTAGTAGGAATGGATTGGCTGGAACAACAGAAAGCAATAGTAAATTGCTTAGACAAAACAATGAATTTCATAGATGTTGTAGGAAAATCTATAATAGTTAAAAGAAAACCAAAACCAATATCTGTCAGACATATTTCTACATTGCAATTAAAAAGGATAGCAAGAAAATGTTGTCATGTATATGTTGTCCAAGTTGAGGATTCGGGACAACCAACATAAAATGAGGTTGTAGAAGGCTTACCTGTAATCAAAGAATTTGGGGATGTATTCCCATAAGAAATCCCTCATCTACCCCCTAAAAGAGACATTGATTTTTCCATTGAACTAGTACCAGGAGCTACCCCAGTTTCCAGGGCACCATATAGAATGAGTATTCCTGAACTTCTAGAGGTTAAACTTCAATTACAAGAATTATTAGAAAAATGGTACATTAGACCAAGTGTGTCTCCATGGGGAGCACCAGTGTTTTTTTGCCAAAAATAAAGATGGTACTTTCCGAATGTGTATAGACTACAAATAGTTGAATAAGTTAACTATCAAGAACCGGTATCCTCTTCCAAGAATAGACGATATATTTGATCAAGTAAGGGGAGCCACCATATTCTCAAAATTGATTTGAGAACTGAATATCACCAACTTCAGATTAAAGATGAAGAAATCAATCAAACGACCTTCAGAACTAGATATAGACACTATGAGTTTATAGTCCTACCCTTTGGACTCACAAACGCCCCCGCTACATTCATGTGTTTAATGAACAGTGTTCTACATAAATATCTGGATAAGTTTGTATTAGTGTTCATAGATGATATTTTGGTATATTCCAAAAATGAATAAGAACACTAAGAACATCTTATAATAGTACTGTAAATCCTTAGAGAACATCATCTATATGCAAAACTTAGCAAATGTGAATTTTATAAAAACAAGATCCAATATCTGGGTCATGTCATTTACAAGGATGGATTAGCGGTAGATCCGGAAAAGGTATAAGACATATTGAATTGGCCTGTACCCACAGATGTACCAGTAATACGATCATTCATGGGTATTTTTGGATACTACTGTAGATTTGTGGAAGGATTTTCTACATTAGCCTACCCCAATACATCATTGTAGAAAAAATGAGTAAATTTTGAGTGGAAAGCAAAGTGTCAAAGTAGTTTTGAACAACTAAAACAAAAATTAACTACTGCACTTATAATGAAAATTGTTGATCCAAACAAGGAATTTGTAGTGTGTATTGATGCTTGTATAGAGGGTCTAGGAGGAGTATTGCTGCAAGACAATGCAGTAATAGCTTATGAATCACGAAAACTAAAGAAACATTACTAGAATTATGCAGTATATGACTTAGAACTGACTGCTATTATACACGCACTAAAAATGTGGAGACATTATCTGTTGGGAAAGAAATTCATATTAATGACATATCATACAAGTTTGAAATATTTCTTTACCCAACCATATTTAAATGTCAGACAAGCAAGGTGGTTATATTTCCTTAGTGAGTTGGATATGGAAATCAAACACATAAAAGGGAAAGAAAACAAAATTGATGATGCTTTGAGTAGACATCCTCATCAAATTTTGACATATACATGAAGTAGTGTAAGATTTGATGTAGAAGAACAGAGTCAAGGAGTATTGTTGCAAGGTCCGCAATATGTAAGATTGCAAGAAAAATTACAACAAGATGAAATTGTAGGATATACCATAAACCAGCAAGGACTAATCAGCTACAAACAAAGACTGTATATTCCTAATGTAACATCTTTAAAACAATAAATATTAGATGAATACCATAAGACACCTTATGAAGGTCATCCTGGATATCAAAATTTGATAACAACATTAAGGAAAAACGTGTTTTGGCCAGGCATGAAGAAGGATGTAGCTGATTACTTGGCAAGGTGTTTGGAATTGCAACAAGTAAAAGTAGAACATCAGCATCCTGTAGAACTATTGAATCCTCTCCATATTCTAGAATGGAAGTGGGAAGTGGTATCAATAGACTTTATTACTCTATTATGGTGGTAGTGGGCACTCTAACTAAATTGGTGCACTTTTTGCCGGTGCAATCTACTTTTGGCATAGTACAAGTGGCCAATGCATTCATGAAATAAAATTTTAAACTCCATGGAATTCCAAAAATGATTATCTCTAATAGAGATGCGAAATTCACATCAGTATTTTGGAAAACTCTGTTTGGAGGAATGGGTACAAAGCTGAACTTCAATACAGCTTACCATCCTCAAACAGATGGACAGACTGAGAGAACCAATCAGATATTGTAAGACATGTTGCGCATGTACGTGATGGACAAACCCACTTAGTGGGAATATTTTTTGCATTTAGCAGAGTTTTCCTATAATAACAGTTATCCGACTTCAATTAAGATGAGTCCTTTTGAAGCTTTGTATGGGAAAAAATTCCACACTCTGCTCAGCTGGAGTCAACTAGAGGACAAATTAGTCCTTGGACTAGAAGCACTGCATGAAATGGAGAAGACTGTGAAAAGAATTCAGCAGAATATTAAGGTAGCTCAAGACCGTCAAAAGAGTTATGCAGATAAGAAAAGACTTCATAGGGAATTCAAAGTCAGAGATCATGTTTATCTAACGGTAAAACCTTGCAAAATTACATTGCATGTCGGTAATTATGCTAAGTTAGCACCACGCTACTGCGGACCATTTGAGGTTTTGGAGAGAGTAGGGCCATTAGTTTACAAATTGGCTCTACCTAGTCATATTAATGTCCATAATTAATGTTTTTCATGTCTCTTTATTGAAGAAATATGCACATGACCCTACTCATCTGATTGACTGGACTGTGATACAGGTGGAAACTGAAGGGGATTTTCTTCCAGAGCCCTTTGTATGTTGGAGTGGGAAGAAATTGTGCTCCAGAATAGAACAGTAGCTCGGGTGAAAGTGTAGTGGAAGCACTTTGCACCTGAGGAAGCTACTTGGGAGCACTAAGATGAGATGAAAGAAAAATATCCATCACTATTTAAGGAATAAACATAAATATTTGCAACACTAAGGAGGATGTTTTTTTTTAGAGGGGGACTATGTAATATCCCTATTTCTCAGCTTTTATAGACAATTAATAAACCTAAAGGTCAGGTGGACCTAAGGGAAAACTATGTGTGGACATATTATTTTGGAAATTAATAAATAAATGTGAATTTTTATTATTGTATAAATACTAGATTAAATTTGAGACCATGAATTCAAATCCATGAGGATAGACTAGAATCTTAAGACTTTCCCAAAACTCTCCAGAAATCCTTAGAAAAAAATAAAAATAAATTAAAATTATTAGATGGGAGAAAAAGATCTAATAAAAGCCCTAGTAAAGTGGAAAGTTATTGAGAAGAGGTAAGAATAAAACTAGAAAAAGGAAAAGCTAGTTTTAAAAGAAGCTTTTGTGAAAAAAAAAGAAGCAAAGCCTAGCCTAAGGGAAACAACATCCCAAAATAACTAGACGCAGTTATGGAAACAGACTTAGGAAAAGCAAGCTTAAATAAGCTATTCTTAGTATGACAAAGGGGTTGTCTACACTAAGGAATAATTGGTCTCTGCTCGGGGGAGAAATGTGGAATAAGCTCAAGGTTAGGAGGAAAATAGTCTTTATAACAGTGGTATGCATATTCTGTGAAGCTTTTATGTTTTATATTGTTGTTATTAGTTATTAAATTTTGGAATGGATTGTAGTGTTTTATAAATTCTGAATTGAATTTATGTAAATTAAATTATAGAAATTATGTGTATTGTATAGTGTCTGGTTTCAGAAAATTGAAGTGTCATATGTATTTGACAGAGATTAACCATAGATGAAAACAATTAATCCTTTTGTGTTGTTACATAGACTTATTAGAAATTAGGGACAAACAAACATAATCTCTAAACCATTGTTCAGAGTCTAAATCTGTTGTTTAAGTCCAAACTAAACATCTGGAATTTCGCTGCAAAATTTATAGTACATGTACAATGAATATAAATATATTTCAGCAAGAATAATAGCAGAAAACTCTCAATAGATATGAAATTCTAAACAGAATAGACTCAAGATATACAATATGTTTTGTGATACACATCTCAATTATGAATATACAATTCAGATTGAAATTATAAACAGAAATGTGTATGTTGTCATATAGAAATTATTATACATTTCTATCCATACAAATACTCAGTCATATATGCAAAAAAACTAATATATAAAAAATTACGTAGCTGTATTATAATACATATGTACATGAGTCGGTCCTTTTCAATAAAATCCTCCACTGGTGTTGAAGATGAAATAATACTATCAACCTAAAATAATAAATCTATTATACACAAGTTTGTTTGCAATTTCATCATAGTCATTATCTAAATTCAATATACAAGGTATGAAGATGAATTATGCAGAGTGGAAAAAATGGTGGAAGAGTCTCCATTGCTCTGATGACTGACCTAAAATAGGATGAAATTGATAGTCAGGTACTTTGAATTTTGATCGCAAAGAATCTTATCAAAGAATGAAAATAATAGGACAAACCTCAAACAAACAATGCGATCAAAGTTAGATATTTTAATGATAAAAATGAAAAGGAAAATTTTACAAAATACAAAAAAATAATAATACTTGTGCAAGTATCTTTAGATTCGAAGATTTCTCCTGCCTACAATAAAATAAACTGTGAGAATAAGTGGATTAAAATAACATATTTAAGTATGTTATAGTAATTAATACAAACATGGGAAAATTCCAATATTGACCTAAAATAAGAGGTATCCTAAAGTGGATCAATATTGTACAGAGTTGCAGAACAGCATGATAGTTTGGGAAGAGGGTTTCCCTATTAGTTCCAGAAGGAAAATTTTTACAAATTAAGTTTTCACAATTAAATTTTGGAAGTATTAGTTTCAAATTCAGTTACTGTAGATGTACAAAGTATTATGATATAAATAAAGATTTGAAATTTAATTAGATATAAATTAAATTCAGAAGTGGAACTATATTAATATAGTCAAAATTCAATTACAGATATGTAATATTAATATCATAAAAACCATATAGAAACTATATATATAGACACTAAGATATATGAGTGTTCCATTCCTCGTATACATAAAAGGAACAGAAGAATATATCTATGGAGGAGTTAAAAATATAAATGTTAAATATAACATTAAAGATCCACTGAAAAAAATATATACACTTCTGAATTAGGGAAAATGATTATTGAAATTTCCGCATACAGAAAATTATAAAGTTCGAAATCCCCAAATAATAAATTGAAGTGGATAAATCGAAGAACACGTAAATAAAATTCCTATTCTATTTCATACTAAGAGGAATACGATTGCGTAACAAATCGAAAGCATATTCTCTAGTAATTCCAAATTTGATATCTTTGTTTCCATAAAATGGTCTCGAAATCTTGGAGGAAAACTCGATGGTAAGACCATTAAGGGTAGAAAAACGTACCCATGATGAAGAGCAGAATGTATCCTCTAACTGTGGAAGCACGAGAGAGTTTTCTCCGAATGTGAGAAGGAACTACGTTGTCATGTGAACAAAAATCGAATATATACAGACAAAACGAAACTGATAAAGTTCATAACAAAATTATATATAACATAGGGATACGGTTCATATCTACAGTGAGGAAAATTCATATGAATCTATTCTATGTAAATACAACAGAGAAATAGAATATTCGAGCATAGTGGACCATTAAAATATGACCATAAAACCTTAGTAGAACTTCCGCGAAAAACCCATAATCCAAAATTGGGGAAAAGTAAATGACAGTAAAGAAATGACTGTATCTAATTAAATTAAGGGAAAAACTATTATGTGATTGAGTCTAAATGTGATGAGAATGCACAGTTCTACACCTCAGAAAACGAATTTGAGCATTCTAGCAAGTAAAAACGAAAATTAATAAAGTTAAAACGAAACAGAGATGTTATCTCATGACAAGGGAACTCAACGAATAATGGAAAACTCATAGCAATAGTAGCCTCAGAGAAGAACAAAAATCTAGACAATAACATTATGGTTACATAGTTTTGGGAACGGTTTACATGGAAAAACCACGAACCCATTTTAGAGGTTGCTTACCTCGTCATTATGGCCGACATTTATATGCTGGAGATGAAAGGAATGGAGAAAGAATCCAAACGTAGATAGACCCTAACAAAACAAATGCAATTGAATATAAATTTGTGAACGAAAATGAAATTATCACCAGAGAAATAATGAAACAAGATAAATGCGGGAAAGAAAAAATAAAAACAACGAATTAAGGAACATAGGTTTGTTACCTGTAAATGGTATCTAAAAACATTGGTTTAAAAGACGTAACAAAAATTCAGGATCCCTTTGAATTATGCACAACATGAGAATAGGAAGAGAGAGAGCGTTACAGTAATACACCTTTAGTCTCATAGAAGTTCCTCGTAAGAACGCTGAAGAGGTATCTCTTTGTGCACCGACTTCTCAAAGCGGAAAACCGGTCAAATGACAAACCAAATGAAATGGTGAAACCCTAACAAAGGACATTCAACAACTAAAGACTCCTCGATAAATCTCCACCGTTCATATCCATCCTATAGGTGTCCTCTCAAAGTACTAAGGCCATGTGATATTCAAGTGGCAACATACCTCCATTAAATGGCTTTTAAATGAAACGATAAGGTTGCAGAGATAAAGTTAATACGATATGGGTATAATACCGTCGTTAATAAATCGAAATGTCCCTGTCATGCCATTTAAATAAAAAAATAACCTTTATCTATGATAATTTGAATTGCAAAAATAGGACAGGGATATAACATAATTAAATGTATGTTAAAATAGGTGGAGTATCTATAAAATTGTTGGGTTATACAATTCGCGGGGTTTGTATTTATTGAACGAAAAATCATTATGTGGATTATGTAGTAACCTATATAAAGTTATTATGCCACCAACAAATAACATGGTAGGGTGATTACTATTATTCAAGAAATCGATATAAGTGGTTGTAATAATTATAAGTGGTAAAATTATAACTTGAATATAATAGATTGTATATCTTAAAAGTCATTAAAGAGGGTAAATGATTAAATTATGAAGGGGAATAATGATAATTAGGATAAAATACATGTGGTAGACATGTATTATAAATTTAAGGTGAGAACACCTTAAAGGTAAAATAAGTATGGTACTTATTAACTAATTCTAATTATTGTGTTGGATAAATAGCCCTAAGAAATAATCGATAAAAGAGGAAAATTGTAAACCAAGACAGAGTTTTATGAAAGAAAAAAATTATAAAACAAAGGCAGACCTTGGTTTTACATTGTCATTATTAAAGTAACATGATGAGTATGTCGGAACAGAACAATCCTTATGACCAGAAATAATATTAAAAGAAAAAAACAAAATTTTGGTTAGTGGGAGTTGTTACATATTTCTTCATCTTTATTTTTCAATTCTTCCCTTGAATCGTCCATTTTCCAAATCCCCTTGCTACTCTTTCCCCGATTTAATTGTTCAATCTCCTATACGAGTGCTTCATTAAGATTTTGTATCTTTGACAACTCATCACCCTTATTCTTTATCTCCTCTTTAGCTTGTTCAAATTCAAGATGAATTTTATGCATATCTTTCCATTTTTACATTCTTGATCCATTTTTTCGAAATTTTCTTCAAATACTTCCCAGGTAATGTTCCATCTAATCTCAAAATCAATATTGTCCCACCAATTCAAAGACTCACCCTAAATGTATTTCTCCATTTTTAAAGGATACTTACCATTTTTCTTGACTATCCTCAACCATTCCTTAGGATTGATTTCAACTTTATCTTAATCTCCACTAAATTTAGGTATCTCCATTGATTCTTAATTATGGTTTAACCCAAACCCTTAACTTAAAACTTCAATATATTAATAATAATCTCCAATAGTTATGACCATTTTTCAATATATTCTGTATGTTTTCTCTTTCCAGCAGTGTTTGAATCACCTCAATCAAATATCCCAATCATAAGTTGTGGTAGTTTTATGTCAACATGTCTTTTAAAACATTGTTCTCGAGTTTTTCCTTCTGGGAAACCTTTATTATAGTGTATATTTGCAATTTATACCCTTATGAGTTTGAAAATTTGGCATGTAGTACTTTGACATGGCTTCTATGCAATTACATAATTTTGATCAAATTTGATGTGTCAAGTGGAAGTTATGATAACTTTCCCAAAACTTGTTGATTGTTAACCTGTTCTCAAAAGAAAACTTATAAAGCTTTCCATGAGTCCAAATGTATAAATATGATTCTAAAATTTTTACTTTAGGTACTTAATTATTTCTCCTTATATTTCTGAAAAAATCACGATTTGAAACTTCTCTGGGCTAAAGTTACAATAAACCTACCAAGATTACTTCTTTAAACATTGATTTTAGGATCATTCACAAACACCTAATTTCCATAAGGTATATATTTGAATTTATAACATAACATAGTCTAAAATTTCTTCTAAACATACTCCAAGATTTTTGCTCAATCTTCTTAAAATTTTATAATTGAATTCCAAGATCTCTCATATGAAATAGATTTCAGGATCATTTACAAATTCTAACTTCCATGGAGTTGAGTATATATCTAGAAGTATAGAAAAATATAATCTAAAATTTTAACTGTACATACCTTGAGATGTATGCTCAATTCATGCATAATTTGATGATACGAAACATCTCCAAACAAAAATTATAATGAAATACAAAGATGACTCTTTTGAAATTGATTTCAAGACCAATTGACAAACCCTAATTTATATAATGTATATCTATAAATGTATAGCAAACGAAAATATGAAATTTTAACCAGATATTCATTGAGATCTCAGCTTAACTTCCTCAAACTTTCACCATCTAAAACATTTAAACAAAAAATTTAAATCCAAAATTCCAATATGATGTATTTGATGTAGCAGAACCCTAAGTTTGTACACACCATGTACAAGAATGTAAGCATGGAACATGACTTCAATATAGATAAGACATATAAGTTACATAAAAAATCCTTAGAGAATAAGAGTAATTACTCTAAATACCCAATACATTCATACATCCAAAATCATATATCTTCAATAATGACTACATGATCCCTCTATATTCCTATTCACACATTACACATGTTGATCAGGTGCTCAATGTAAAAGCTCAAAAATGAAAGTGCTCAGAATTGAATGGAACTGAAATACGACGAAGAGCTTGTCACCAAGAATCCGACACAATTCGTTTCATCAAAAACAAAGTTTGGATGAAGAAGATAGAGCTTGTTGTTCGTTTTCCTAAACAATTAAAAAATTTGCAGAATAGAACAGAATGATGACATGGCAGTCTATTCAGCATACAAGGTATATTTTGGGAATATTCTTCAGTTTTTCCCAATGACACTATCACAAGTGTCACAACAACGTTCGCTAGTGAACTTTGAAGGTGAATTTTTTTATGAATTTTCTCCTAAGGTTGAATTTGAATTTCTTTTATATGGGGATAGTCCAACCAGAGGCTGACATGTGGTGCAACCAGGGGCTGCCACGTGCGCCCTCTGGTGGACCCAGGTTTGGAAGATTGGTTTAATTTCATTATATTTATATGGTTCAAATTCCATAAAAATCAAACTCCGTATTGTTATTAATCCTAAGTTTGGATTGGGGTCGGATATTGTATATTACATATGGTGGTGGCATATTATATGAAAAGTTTGAAGGTTATACCAAAGGCCAGTTTTAATATATATATGGGCGCATATTACATACAAACCAACATCTAAAGACCTTGGTTAAAATTCTGTGGGAAAAAATTTAATACACGTGTTGGGCAAAGGTCGGGGCTTGACCCCGTGACCTCCCCCACACTACTCTTCACACTTACCAATAACCCAAGACTTGATTCTTAATAGTATATGCGCACAAGTTTTATTTAATTTCAAAGGTTTCAATGGTGGGGGTTTGGAGGGGGCCAACCCCCTCCCCATACGACCTATCCACAAGACCAACGACGCAGAGTTTTTTTTATGCACAGAGTTGAGTTTTAATATAGGGTTAATTACCCTTAAACAAGTATTTAAGCACTAATTTAGATTATTGTTTAAACTACACTTTATGTGCTAATCTCATGCTTATCCATATTTAATCCCGATTTTTAATTAATTAAACTGCAACTAACTCCGAGATTAGTTTGGTGGAGTTTTAGAGGCGCCTCCTGTTGAAATTTACAACACGAAAAGTGAAATTGGCATCCAGAAACAACATGACAGCACACACACTAGTGTGGGACCATAGGTCATGTAGTGATGGGTCCAAACGATACATTAGTGTGAAAGCCAATTTATTTAATAAATTGGAAATATGTCTAATTTAATCTTCCCTTAATTAAATTGGACAATAAATTGTAATCTTATCTCATAATCACTTGCAATAGTTAACTGAGTGTGATATACTCGGTTATCTCATGAATTTCGAGTTGAGGGTGGTTGGTGAGGCATGCAGAGTGATTCTATTAGTTTTTGAGTCCAAGTTGCAGCTAAGTGCATGAGTTTAATGCATGAGAAATCAGTTAAATAAATTGAGTTAAATTTAGTCTAACTAGTTGTAACTGATTGTTACACTAGTGAGAGGTCAAGTGAATTAAATAAGATTTAATTCACATGCAGTGATCTGTCAAGTGACTGATGATTTACTATTAATAGTTGCATGCATGTCAGTTCCAGTGGAGACCCAGTTGAGACAAAGGTTAAAGGGAAGTTGACTATCAGTTGTATTATAAGCAAACTACCTGGATGAAGTTAAAACACCACAGGATTTCCCATGATACTTGTGCAATCAAGGAAGTTTGAAATTCCTAAAGAATAGGGATTTCATTCCACAGGGATTACGTGCGCAAGGCAGGCTTAAGACAGGTTGAGAATTGGCTAAGTGTTGGACCAATTTTGTTTGGATCAGTGTGAGACAGTTGTGAGAGTGCAGGAGGCTCCTGTGAGAAGAGTGCATTGTAATTGCTTCATGATTCCTTGGTGAATATACAATATAAGATAGAGGTGTTTTGAGCAGCAAGCTTTCCCCAGGAAAATATTTGTGTTGTGGTTTGATTTTTTTTTTTTTTTACTTGTTGTGATTGGTGATCGTGTTTGTTTTCCGCAATTGATTTGTACAAGGATTCAATATATTTCTTTAGTAGATCGCATGATCGGATTGAATACATTGATATACATATTGTTTGTATAATTTCTACATGGTATCAGAGCACATGAAATCACTATAGTGGAGAAGAAATTGATTTTGTGACTGAATAGCATTCGAATTTGCAAAAGTATTCTTGGTGTGACAGGTGGATCAGGATCAAGATGGATTTCAATGGCTTGAGATTGGAGAATGCACTCGAGGGAAGCTCCAATTATATTGCGTGGAAAGAAAGGATGGAGGTATTTTTGGAGGACAATGGGTTGAAATAATTCATTGATAATGACATTCCCAAACCCGTTGTAGCAGATGTCGCTCTTCTTGATGCTTGGAAAAAGAAGGTAGCAAGGGCGAGGAGGATCTTACTTGAGAGAGTACGATACCACATTGTCTCAAGTATCCATGGAAAAGTGACTCCATATGCAATGTGGAAGGATTTGACAGATCTGTTTCAGACCTGCAGTGATCATAGAAAATTGGCACTAAAGGACAAGCTCAATAAGATCAAAATGGAGAAAGGCAACACTATTATGAAATATTTAACCAAGTTTGTCGAATGTCGAAATGAGCTTGGGAGCAGTAGAATTACTATCGTTGATGATGAATTAGTGAGCCTAGCTCTTTTAGGCCTTCCCAAGAGTTGGCATAGTTATCAGGACTCTATTAATGGGAGGGAGAAGCTGCCAGATTGGGAATGAATTTGGTTGGATTTGGTGCAAGAATAATTTAGGCAGAATACCAGGGATGGATATTCATCTAAAACAAATGATGAATAAAATTGCGCCTTGGCTAGTAAGGCGAAGAATGGGAAAGGAAATAAATCCTATTCCAAAAATGATACAGGCGAAGAAGGCAAAGAGCGTGACATGTCTAGAGTGAAATTTTTCACTGTCACGAGCCTAGACATTATGCCACTAATTGTCCACAAAAGAAGATGAACAAGAAGGATTCAGGATCTGCAACTGCCAAGGCTTGGGCCTCGCAATTTGAGTTGGACTTCTCGCTCATCGCATGCATGGTGTCAAGTGTGATGGGATTAGTATGGTACTTGGATAGTGGTGCATCTTTCCACATGACTGGAGATAAAGAACTTTTCAGTATCTTGGAGGAGAATGACCTCTAGATGCATATTGAAATGGGTGATGAAGGGAGGTACAGTGCTACTAGGATTGGTACAGTTACCTTCCAGAGACAATCAAGTAAATTCTTCTTATTAAAAGATGCAATGCATGTACCAAGCTTGAAAAGGAATTTAGTTTCAGTCGCAATGTTGGAGGATATAGGTTATGATGTTGTTTTCAGTGAAGGGAAAGCTTTTGTTCGACATAAAGCCATAGGACAAGCCAATAATATTGGGATTCGTTTGAAGAATCTCTACAAACATGATGTAGATGGCTGCACAACATTGATGGGTAAAGCAGACAAAGTAGTGAGCCGGAATGAGGGTGAGTTATGGCACAAGAGATTGGGCCATCTACACCACAGAGCTTTGAAGGTCATGTAGCAAATTTCTACGAGGCTTCCAAAGGGTACTCTTGCGCAGATAGACACGTGCAAGGGATGTACCATGGGGAAGTGTGAGAAATCCATGCAATTTTCCCTTGAGAGGGAGCTTGATTTGCATGCAGATGAGTAAATCTTGATTCCTAAGGATGAACTACAAGATATGGAGCAGCCACAAGATGAGGATCATGGAGTGGCAGAAACCACTCAAGCAGAGACCTCCAGGAGGGGGAAACTTCGAGCCAGATGGGCAGAGGGAGTACATGCAACTATACCTCCAGGTGTGAGGTGGGGCGATGTGAAAAATTAATCCCAAGAAGAAATTAGGCAGGGTCCTATAGATGGTGTGTCTCATGGATCAAACCTGGCTACGAGAAGCCCACAACAGAGCAGTAGCAGGATCAGTTATATTGATGCATTCAGATGTCAAAAAGACAAAAATCAGGAGTGACAGGTGTCAGATATTGGAGCGCAAATCAGAGTTGGCAATAGTGCAGAGTGCATGGATGCAAATGTCTACAACATAGAGATTCCAACAGACATGTGCAGGAGCTAGCAACAGTCATAAGACTCTGATAACAGATGCATTATACTTATTCAGTTGTTTGTAGGCTATTCAATTTCATAAGTGTTGCATGCAATAGTTGCATGTGCGAACAACACTAGGGAAGTGTTGCATGCAAGAGTTGCGTGTGCGAAAAACACTAGAGAAGTGTTGCATGTTGCATGCAAGAGGAGCATGTGCACATGCAAGGACATTCCAAGGTACCAGATCGAGACAAATTGATTCATTTCTTGTTGAGATGGAGTGTTGAAATTTACAACAAGAAACAGTGAAATTGGCATCCAGAAACAACATTACAGCACACACACTAGTGTGGGACCACAGGTCATGTAGTGATGGGTCCAAGCAATACATTAGTGTGCAAGCCAATTTATTTAATAATTTGGAAATGTGTCTAATTGTGTTTTCCCTTAATTAAATTGGACAATAAATTGTAATCTTATCTCATAATCACTTGGAATAGTAACTAAGTGTGATAGACCCAATTAGCTCATGAAATTCGAGTTGAGGGTGTTTGGTGAGTCATGCAAAGTGATTCTATTAGTTTCTAATTCCAAGTTGCAGTTAAGTGCATGAGTTTAATGCATGAGAAATCAGTTAACTCAATTAAGTGAGTTAAAGTTAGTCTAACTAGATGTAACTAATTGTTGCACTAGTGAGAGGTCAAGTGAATTAAATCGGATTAATTCACATGTATTAATTTGTCAAGTGACTGATGATTTACTATTAATAGCTACATGCATGTCAGTTTCAGTGGAGACCCAGTTGAGACAAAGGTTAAAGGGAAGTTGACTATCAGTTGTATTATTATCAAACTACCTTGATGTAGTTAAAACACCACAGGATTTCCCATGATACTTGCGCAGTCAACGAAGGCTGAAATTACTAAAGAATATGGATTTCATTCCACATGGATTGTGTGAGCAAGGCTATTGGGGCCTTTGTTTTGGACAAGATAGTTTTGGAGTTGCAGAGAACCTGAAGACAGGTGGCAGAGCGCAATCAAGGTAGGCAGGGAGTTCTCGCGGTTGCGGAAAACCTGAAGGCAGGTGGTGGGGCATAAACAGATGACGACACAAATGACAAAGACGGGAGACAAGGAACAAGCAGTATAACTCCTAGTGATGAAGAAGAAACAGAAGGCAGCGGAGTGCAAGGGAAAAACTGAGTGGAAAAGAGGCAAATACTGATAGTGTCAGTTGGTAGGAACAGATAAGAAGGGAAGAAGCGACTTTGAGGAGAGTTAGTTAGTGAGAGGTTGATAGGAGAGTAGAGCCTAGGGAGAGCTTTGCGGATCTGTGTGTACTGAACTAAATTGTAATAGACTCTAAGGAGTATTTTTGTATTGTTTTGAGCCAAGTTAATGGAATCAGACTGATGTTGTGCTACGTATTATGGATTAGTTGATGCTTGATTGTTCATGGTGTATGTATGTCTATTTTAAAATTTTAATTTGATACTCTGAATATACATTGATGAATGATAAATTTCTCCTTAAAGTTGATATATATGAATGTCTTATGTATGCATGTAAGAGATGACTTGCGTTACTAATATTTCCTTGATGTCAATGATTTTGTCTCTAATATCAGTAAGGTCACGACATGCCTCGGGTGAGACTCCTTGCTCCCTTGAGCAGGGTGAAAATGTCGGCGTTGTCCTAGACTACAGCGCAAACCTTTTTGGCCTCAAGCTTGAACCTAGGTCCTTCCCAGAGACCTCCTTTTTGCCAAAAAAAGGTTCTGTTGTCGGGACTTGGAAATTTATCTAGAAGCTAGATCATGGTATTGAGGATCTATAAGGAAGAACTATGTAGTTGGTGGTACAATCACATAGGTCGCTTCATATCACAATAAGGGGAGCTTCGAAAGCAGAGGGAAAAGATTGTCAAGGATCAGGTCTTGTTTTTTGACTCAGCGAGTGATTTGTATGAAATTTTTTGGGGGGAATTTCCTGAAGAACTTTATAACTGGTTGCGAAGACTCCAGATCAAGTAACTTCCTGAAGGGTTGTGTCGAGTCTGTCGTAGTTGGACGCACAGAGATCTAGCAATGCTACATCGGTTAAATATAGATCTAACTCAAGCAATAGATTTTTAGGTACAGACTATCTTGGAGGGGTACATTGTAGAGTTTGTAGTTGAGTGCTACCAATCTTTTACAAAAGCCAAATACATATTTAAATCCAAGTTGCGGGGAAAATTGTTGAAAAAAATCTCGTTGTTGATTAAATCTCTAATGGTGGACGAGGGCCTAATGTTATTCCAAAGTCCGAGATGGAGACCTAAACCTCCAGTACTGGGGGAAGGATTTGAGGGAAAGATGCTACGAGAAAGGAAAAAGGGAGAATAGGGATATGGATTTTAGAACCTCTAGTAGGTTGAGAGAGCAGAGAGCACATCGGAGGGTGCAGATTGTTGAGAAGTGGCGAGAAAGGGTGATCTGAAAATTTGAGAAGTAGGAGAAGAATTGACAAAGCAAGGAAAAGGCACCACAGATGATAGAAGAAAGAGAAGTTCAGGTGGGACCCCAAGGAATGGAAGGGTCCATTAAGGAAGTTAGGAAATTTTATACGAGCCCAGCCCGAAGAGAGAAGGGAAAGAATTCCAGTGAGGAGGAGGCGCGCCCCGAGGAGGAGTCCGATGTGGAGCTGCATGTTGCGATGGAGAAACTATTTTAAGAGAGGCTGAAAACCATAATTCAAGGTAATCCTATTCCTCAAGTTTCAATTAGCACTAGTCCTAACCTTCCCCTGGTACTCCATCATCCACCTAATAAGTTCTTGATAAATTTATGGTAGTTTAGCAAGTTGAGTAGTACTAAATCCATAGTACAGATATCTACTAGCAATAGTGCTGGTAGTGGAATATCTCAGCCGGGAAGCAAAGGTTTTATTTTAGTACCACCAACACAAGGAAAGATGGAGGGATCGTTCACTCGATACCCATAATTTTTTGGAAAAGGTAATGACGATGTAGAGTAGCACTGGTATCTCTGGGAAGCAATTTAGAGAGCTTGAAAGACACCAGATGCAGTCAAGTTAATTGAATTTCAAACCACATTGAGGGAAAGATCTTTTCACTGGTTCATCAATTGGTCAGAAGCGCACCAGAACACAACAATAGATGATGTTAAGAGGGAATTCGTCTAAGAATTCAAGTTGCCTCAAATGAATCAGCAAGGATTGCCCGAGCTATGGGAAATCAAACAGTGGGAAGGAGAAGCAACCTGGGATTTGATGTGAAGATTCTAAGACGCGATTGGAAAGATAAGTTACCCAATCGATCCAAATCACCAGTGGGACCGGTTCATCAAAGCACTCCTATTGTTGACAAGGACACCGTTGACACAACAAAATATTGATACCCTTCAATATGCACTGGAGAAAGCTATGAAAATAAAAACAATGGCTGGATACCCGCAAGAGTTCAGAGGGGGAGCATTGGTGCAAGATCCGTCGATACTAGGACTACAACATCAAATAGCCAGTTTGACGGATAAACTGAAATATATTCAACCGGTACAACCTGCAAGGCCCAATATGTGGTGTACACATTTCTTAATGGAAGGACATGTGGCCATGTAATGTCTGAGGTTGCGAGGAGCCAACGTTGGGACTTCGGCAGTTGGAACACAGGGGGGCCCGCCAGTCGATGGAGTTGCACAGATAAACACTCAAGGGCTATACCAAACGCAACCCCACTTGCCAGGTTTCCCCATTCAATAGAACCAAACAGTAGCAGAATGCTGCAAAATATGCAAAGGTATTGGTCATCCTCCACGACTGTGTCCAATTCTGCAAAAATACTCAAATGTTCCGAACAACATTTACTGTGAATTTTGTGCCTCTACAACTCATCATACGGAGCAATGTAGAGCCCTTGATGCATTGGAAGAATGATTGGACAGGTCGTCCTATAGAGTAAATGGCACTCCAAGGGGACGAGGAGGGGGAGGAATAAGACACTAGAAAATTTGACGGAATTTCCGACGGCCAATTCGTCACTATTACGACACATAGTCGTCGCAAGAGCGATAGTTTGAGGGTGGGAAAAATGTGGTTTGCCATATCGTCGCAGTTCCGACGCACATAAAAAGTGTCGCACTATCGACGCTTTTTCCGTCGCTTCCAAACAAGCGTCGCTCTTCCGACGTTTCCCAAACCGTCGCACTTCCAACGTTTGTAAACTGTCGCACTTCCAACGAAATGTGGTCCGACGTTTGTAAACTGTCACAATTCCGACGAAATGTGGTTCGACGTTTTGAACGTCTCTCTTTCGACGTTTGTAAACTGTCACAATTCTGACGCAATGTGGTCCGACGTTTTGGATGTCGCTCTTCCGACGTTTGTAAACTGTCGCAATTCCGACGAAATGTGGTCCGACGTTTTGAACATCGCTCTTCCGACGTTTGTAAACTGTCGCAATTCCGACGAAATGTGGTCCGACGTTTTTATACTGTCGCTCTTCCGACGTTTTTAAGTTGTCGCAATTCCGACGCTTACAAGGCGTCGGTATACCAACGACGGGTTCAATTTAAAAAAAAAAAAATGAAACTTTAAAAGAGGAAAAACGTTGTTTTGAATATATTATATGAAGTAAAACATTCCATGAAGTCATTACATTTTCACATCTGAAGATTGGAACCCAAATATCCATCCAGAAAAGTGGAAGTCCCACCCCAGACAATGATAGAAAAATACCCCATGTCACATACAGCGACTTGATATAAAACCCAGTAACGGTCCACATGGAGATTATCGACAATTTGAGAAAGCATCCAAATATGCCCAAGGCATCTATAAGAAAGTGAAATAGTAGTATGTAGAATAGTAAAGCAACAGATAGAGTACGTACCGACGTCCATTGTTCCAAATACAAATTAAAGTACCCAAAATCCTTGAACAGAGAAAAACGCTAATCATGTGAGGAGTGTGATATGTCCAAAATATAAAAAGACCATCAGACCATATCAATAAACCAGCAACATAGACCAGCATCGCTAGTTTTGAAGGCAGAGTGATAAACATTAATCATTTTTTTTTTCACAAGAGAAAAACGTTGTTTTGAATATATTATATGAAGTAAAATAGTCCATGAAATCATTACATTTTCACATCTGAAGATTGGAACCCAAATATCCATCCAGAAAAGTGGAAGTCCCACCCCAGACAGTGATAGAAAAATACCCCATGTCACATACGGGGACTTGATATAAAACCCAGTAACGGTCCACATGGAGATTATCGACAATCTGAGAAAGCATCCAAATATGCCCGAGGCATCTATAAGAAAGTGAAATAGCAGTATGTAGAGTAGTAAAGCAACAGATAGAGTACCGACGTCCATTGTTCCAAATACAAATTAAAGTACCCAAAATCCTTGAACAGAGAAAAACGCTAATCATGTGAGGAGTGTGATATGTCCAAAATATAAAAAGACCATCGGACCATATCAATAAACCAGCAACATAGACCAGCATCGCTAGTTTTGAAGGCAGAGTGATAAACATTAATCATTTTTTTTTCACAAGAGAAAAAACGTTGTTTTGAATATATTATATGAAGTAAAGCAGTCCATGAAGTCATTACATTTTCACATCTGAAGATTGGAACCCAAATATCCATCCAGAAAAGTGGAAGTCCCACCCCAGACAGTGATAGAAAAATACCCCATGTCACATATAGGGACTTGATATAAAACCCGGTAACGGTCCACATGGAGATTATCGACAATCTGAGAAAGCATCCAAATATGCCCGAGGCATCTATAAGAAAGTGAAATAGCAGTATGTAGAATAGTAAAGCAACAGATAGAGTACCGACGTCCATTGTTTCAAATACAAATTAAAGTACCCAAAATCCTTGAACAGAGAAAAACGCTAATCATGTGAGGAGTGTGATATGTCCAAAATATAAAAAGACCATCAGACCATATCAATGAACCAGCATCGCTAGTTTTGAAGGCAGAGTGATAACCTGTCAACACATAAAATAGTATCATAAAGCGGATACAGGAAATGTGTAGAGACATGTACTGTTGATATACACCTCACACAAAAAGCATCCATGATAGAGAAAAAATATGTATAAACCCAGGGTCGATTGTATGTTTGGCTCGCTTGTTCCCGGAAATAAAAACCATCTACAGAAACCCAGGCTCGCTTGATTCCAAAATTGGTAACCATCTGTTGCATCCAAGATGTAAGGTTCAGGCTCGCTTGTTTCCATTAGTAGCCCGCTACAGCATCCACCCTGTTCATAGCAAAAAGGTTCCTATAGATATACAGAGAAAGAGTATAATACGTAGACCATATAAACATGGCTCTGTATTTCAAAAAACAGGTTTAAAATAGAAACAGGGCAACATCTTTTTTTCTAAGTAAAGTTAATCTATTAACAGTGGGAATAAAATTACACCGAAGTCAAAATAATTGCCCAGACTCATGGCAAATTTGTCATAAAAAAATCAAAAAATTAAGAAGACTACCCTCATACGGGGAAACCACTCTTGAACATTTAATTTACAGAATTCAAAAATATTACAAAGGTCCAGCACAGTAAAATAATCTAAAAGCAGCCCAATTAAGTGGGCCGCGAAGCAAGAAAAACAAATTAACCAAACTACTCGTCCGGCTCCTCGACGATTCGGCACCATCCTTCGGAAGGTCCAGGATCGCTAGGTGCTACCTCCACATTCATGCCACGGCTCCCCTCCTGAAGGCCCGAATTCTAGCCAGCTTTTTCCGAGCTCAGACCCGTCGGACGGGTGCATTCTTCCTCTGTTTGGGCCTCCTCACGGAAAACCACAGTGACTGAAGTTGTGATTCGTGGGCGGTTGAGAGAGTAAATAAAGGAAAATTGCGCAGTGCGCGTCGTGGGAGAAGGTGAACTAGCGGTGGAGAAACGAGGAGCAGGGGAATCCATATGGTGGCCAGATCCTACAACCCGACCCCGCCCACTCCTAGTATTTGGATAGTGACCTACGTAATAATCACTGGACTGGCCAGAGGACGACTCGATTGAGGGGCTGGAGGGAGCGTGCAGGGGTTGACCTCTAGTGCTCCCCCTGCGGCAACACATCCTTTGACGCATGCGAGGCATGGGTGTAGTCTCACTAGAAGTGGGCACAAGAGGAGACAGAGAAGCAGAATTCCAAGAAACAGAGGAAGACAGACACAGACGAGACAGAGAGAAATGCAGATATGCAGCAAGGTCTAAGCAGAATTTCAGCTGGCCACTTCTCCTTCTCGTCACAGTGAGTAGGCAGTGTAACCCAGCAACCGACTCGTCTAAAAAACCATATCGAAACGCCATTTTATCGACCCGACTGTAATGCAATCGAAGGACGCCCGTCATAATTAATCTCTCATCATTAATGAGAGCCGAAGGCCAGATCATATTGGAGCATGCGGAATCGCTAACAGGAGTGGAGGTCAGATCTTGAACATTGTTAAAACTTAATTAATGCGGATTTGATGTGAAAACCTTGGAACTTAATTGAACAACGTTAAAACTTAATGCGATTGATATGAAATCGCCACATCCATGTCCCATCGCCTTAAACGCCATCGAATGCACCCGCAGCCGGGAGCAGGGCAAGTTTTTATTGAGGACACGTGGCAGAAATTGATTGGAGAGGATCTTTGTTTGGGCCGCTCGCGCAGTGGAAATCCGGACCCAAAAAATATTAGGGCGAATTTGATAAGAAATTCGCATCACAACTCTCCCTCCGTACGCCAGCCAAACTTCGGACCCGAAAAATAGTGGAATTCAATTGGTTTTCGCGTCACAAAATTGGCCGACGTCAGCAGGCTATTTTGGAATGCGAATTTGGTTTGAATTATGGTTTATCGCCGTTTGAAGTCCGGCGGGCTCGACTTAAGAACAATTTTTTTTGATCCCATCTTATAAAATTTGTGTTGGTTTTCTTTGATAATACACATATTTATAATAAATCATGGGAATACCACACTAAACATGTGGAAAAGTTATATAAATAATTATTGAGAACAATCATTTTTGTGTAAAAATATCCAAATGTGCTTTTGGGAAATAAGAATTTGAGTATTTGGTTCATATTGTTTTAAAGGAAGGAGTGAAGTTGGAGCCTCAAAAGATGCAAGCTATTACAAAATGACCTATTCCTAAGAAAATCAAGGTTCTTAGAAGATTTTTTAGACTTGCATGATATTATTGATCATTTGTTAAGAATTATGCATGCATTTCAAGTCCACTCACATATCTCTTGAAGAAAATATCATTTATATGGAATGATGAGGCTACTTTAGCATTCTCTCTTTTAATGGATGCCATGTCTTCTACACCAACATCGGTTGCACCTACTTTTGGTAAAACATTCATAGTAGAGTGTGAAGAACCTTCAGGACAAGAATTTCACATGTATACTTTATTAAGGGATATCATTGGCTTTTAAAAGCAAAGAATTCAAAGAAAATATTTTGTGAAATCTCACATTATGAAAAATAAATGGAAGCAATATTACATGCAATAAAAAATAGGGATAGTATATCATTGGGAGGTACTTTAAAGTCGAGATATGCCATGATAGCATAAATTATTTTTTGAAGCTATGATTTTCATTAGAATATTAACAAAAATGAGGAGAAAAATACAGAATTTTTAATTTGAGAGATAATGCGCAAAAGGGTAAAGGAAAATTTAGTACATGATGCTCTTTCTAAAATAGAAGGAGCCTCAAAGTTATATCCAATTACATTTTCTATTTCCTAGGTGGCTAGAAGAAGCTTTCCATAATGGAAAAATGACAATAGTACTAAACAAAAACTAAAATTTATAAAGGATGGGATGAACTCTATGGAGCATTGGGAGTGAAAAGAGATATACTTTGGTGAAAGAAAATGTAAAGAATACTTTTATGCACGCAGATATTTGAATAAACAAATATTAAGGAGGTCTCTCTGATGGTAGGAATGTGAGGTTTATTAAAACATCTCAAAGGATCAAAAATATATTTTTGGAAGGAATGAAGAAAGAATGTTAAAAATTTTGTAAGAGAAGGTCGAGTTTACATAATAAATAAAAGAGAGATAGTAAAATCTCTAGGGTTACTTCAACCATTCCATACCCATATTCAAAAATTAGAGAATGTATCAATAGACTTTAATGGGAGTTACTAAAATACTGAGGTAAGTATTACATTTTTATGGGTCATTTATATGAATAATTTGTGATTTTTTAACCCAGAGCTCAAAGTATAGCAACAAACCAAGAAGTGTCAGTGAAATAAATTTATAGTCTTCATGGTTTTCTAAAGTAATAGTAACAAAGAAACATGGAAATAGATATTATTTAATATAATTGGAGAAACACTAGTACATGTACTGAATACATATCAAAATACAATCAGTAATTGACAAAAATAGTTAACAAATGTTTTTAGGTTATCTACAATATTTACTCTTTAGAAAATCAATCTTAATGGATGAAGTGGGTTTGTCAAGGAAGAATAGTATTATGATACTACCTATCACACACATCTACTAAATTTCCCATTTAAGGCCCTTTATGGATATCCAACTCCTAGTATCTCTTTTTTTTAAGATAAGTCAAAGTACTGGAAACATAGTCACATATGGAAAGTACTAAAGAAACTTTGAAAATTATTATGAAACATGGAAATGACATGAAACATGATAAAAAGCAAGGGGAACAACATTGAAGTGAAAGATAATTTTAGGAGAAATTAATTGGGTATTTTAGATTATAGCATTGTAAGCAATGCCATTTCAAGAAAAAGAAGAATAAAGAATTAGCTCGGAATTTTAAATACCTAAATAATTATTCATAGTTTCACAAGTGGTATAGAAGTTATATTTTCACTTCTTCTTGCATTCATAAGGTTTTCTGTATCTTCACCTAAAAAGGTTTTGGAAAAAATACTTCAATGTGAAAATAGAACTTCAAAATTAGATGAAGAATGAAAGTTGAATATTGGTACAGTATAGATAAACATTATGTATCTCTTTGACATATAACCATTGTAAATTACTACAATCAAGTGGAAGAATATTCCTCTAGAAGAGGTACATGGTAAAATGATCAATTGATGATGAAATACCCACGGCTAAAGGGTTCGTTTGAAGTTTTCACAAAGGTTTTGTTATATGTTTTATATAGCAGCGGCGGAATAGTTTTATTGTTTGTTAAGGTCCCACAAAGTGATCAAATTTGAAGGGCGGTCCGAATTTCAATTAGAAGGGCATATATCCTTGTAGCCCTTCCATAATAAAACGCTTTAAAAAAAAAAAATTCAATTGACCACAATAAGTGTTTTTACATTTCATTTCGAGAGGAAAGACAAAACCATCCAATCTTTATATTAATAAAAGGCTGTTACATATACAACAATGAAGAAGGCTCCACTCTTTCATTGCTTAAATATCTCATTAGCAATGTCAACATAAGTCTTGAAGACACTATTATAATTTGGATACATACCATAGGGATACTGGTAGATTCTTATGTGTCGGATTGTGTAATACAATTTTGATTTGTCTCACAAGGAACAACGACATGGAAGTCTGGATTTCTCTTATAGAACTTTTTATTATTATTTGAAATTTAGTTTATAGATATGAATACAACAATGAAATTATGAGCATGGTGGACAATTATTCAAGCTCTTGATGTCAAACCATGATGATGTAAGTTTGGAATTTAACATTTTTACATGTTAAAGACAAATAGATCAAAATCAATGACAACTTAGTATCCCATAATAAACAATCATTCCTGTTCACTTTGTTAATAGGTTTTATGTCACATAATAGTCTCTTCTATGCAGCATTTACTTGTATTAAAGATCACTATTCTAGGAATAAGGAAGTTATTTTCTCCAAAAGCCTAGCCAAACATTGACGATGCATCAAGAAGGATACTCTTTCTATGCTTCATAAGTACATATGTTCCACTTCTAAATCATGTCTTGGAAGTGGTTGTTTCATGAAATTATTCACCGGTTGGTTTCATACCAAAGTCTTTTCTCATTTTTCGACATCCAATACATGAAAAAGATAATGGTTTAAAACAACATAATATTTGAAATTTTGCAAGAATTGTCTGGCACACTTTGAATATGAATTTTAAAGTCAATTAAGATGATGTTGTATGGGATCAAGTGTCATTTTGAATACCAAATGTTTCACAAGAAACTTCTCAACATGCTACTATGATGAGTTAAATGACAATATTGCATCAACTATTTCATAATAAAGTTTTACTCGGCCATAAAGACTAAACAACTACAAATGTTATAGATATAACAAGACCACACAATCAAATGTATTACAAAGGCCAATAAACATGAAAAATGAAAAGGATTTTTACATACAAAATACCTCGAGGCAACTAATTCAATTAGATACACCAAACCATCAGCAAAGGAAAACATTCCTACTCAAAAGGTAAAGCATTTACCATCCTTTGACAAAATTTGAGTTAGAAACAAGGGTCTTTATTGTCTTGTCAATGCCCCTAGTAATTTGAATGGGGTTTACTTTTCTTTTTGCAACAACATAAACAAAAAAGGTTTCATTTCAAATTATTTTCCACAAATTTAAGATACAACCATTGTCAATTTTGTATTTCCTAACAAGCTAATAAATTTTGACAAAAAAGAACCAAAATTTTTAATGCACGATACTCAAACTTTTTCCTCCAAAAACTATCTTAGACTCAATAAGCCCAACCCAAAACTAAAAATAAACACCATTAGACCCTACAAAAATGAATAGATGATCTTAATCGATTACTATCGACAAAAAGTTACCTTTACACCCTCACTTATTAAACCTGTCTTGTTGAATTTTAACTTCAAGCTATTGCAATGAAGAACGGATGCGGCTGACAACATTTTTTTTTGGAGGAGGTTGCAGCACTTGCACCATCCGGAAATTTAATTCGGCATTTAAAATTCACCGCAGTTTTTTGTGAAACTGACATGACCATATTTGCAATAAAATTGTGTTTTAAGCACAACAACTTAAACCGATATGTAATTCATAGCTTGAAATTAAAGAAACAGAAATTTACTTGCCCGAGTTTTGTAAATTCAAAGAATGCGTGGAGCATTAATATTGGATCGCATGAAATTGAAGGAATCTGAAAACCTGAAAACCGGACCCGAATTTTTTATAAGGCACATTGCATTGAAATTCGCGTTACAATTAGGTAGCGTCAACATCCCATTTTGGAACGCAAATTTGGTTTTGAAATTCAATCTATTTAGACTTTTTGAAGTCGATGGAAAGGGTTCTTTAATGTTTTGATAGTTTAATTTTATGTATGCTTTTATGTATACATATGTTTTAAACATATGTTATGTATATATCATATGCGAAATGAAAAAGGGAGCGGGCCATAGAATTTAGTTTTAATTTTATTTTTTTTTAAAGAGGGTTTATTATAATATGTTTTATATGTTACGGCATATAAAAATAAAAAAAGGACAAAAAATCTTGGTGATTTTTTTTATAGACAATACGTAAATTTTTATTACACGGCGGTGTGTAAAGTATGAAAAGATTGAGTGTAACTTTTTAAGTGTGTATGCAATGATGCGAAAGTGGCTGCAATGATGTTTTAGAGGCAAGTATGTTTGTTTGAACGGACGGTGGGTTGGTTTTATGCTGTATGTTTTGTAGCAGTCATGTTTAGCAATCCTCTCAATGAGGAAGAAGTGTAATAGTTTTTTTTTTGAGTTATTGAAGGGAATAGAAGTTTGTTTTCAAAGTATTGAAACTAAATGTCTGTCGAAAATTTTATTTTCTGCGCGTATTTAGAGAAGGATATTTATTCTCCATTCATTGTTCTAGAATTTTTTCAATATTCCAACATGTGCAAGAACAACGGTGTTGTGGTTCCATCCCAGAAAGCTAAATCATTTTTCTTTGTGTGACTTGCCTTACCAACTTGGCTAATATTTCAATTCAGATTCCTCTAATTAATAATAAAGCCAAAATATAGCATTGAGATACATTTCGCTACACTTTCAGCAGCAGAATTTGACTCGGCCATAACCCTTTCTTTTATTTTTGAAAAGCTTTATGCATTACTCTAATGTGGCTAGTCCATAGGCCAGTAAGACCACTTTGTTAACAATAACACTTACTTTGATTTCAAATTATGCCTACCAGTAAGACGATGGGGAGAAGACTAATACAACGTTAAAAATAAAACGAACATCTAATTACTATAACCTATTTATGCACATATTAACTATTTTTAAAGACACTTTCTATCCAAACCAACTTATACATATACATGGGTAGCTCATAAGATCAGCAAGTTTGTTTCCATCTTTCTGGAGACAATGTGTGCTGATGAGTAATCAATTGAATGCCAAACCATATGCCAAAACAACCTCCATGAAAAATTAAAATAACATTAAAATGAACCTCAGTGGACAGGAAAGATCACACAATGAAGTTTCACGTCACAGTGACCTTCTTTAAACATAATTTTTTCTACGACACCGCAATTTTTTTATCCTTTGAGCCATCCTTATTATTCTGTTTCTTTCACAGCTCTTATATTAACTACCTTCTCTGTTTCGTAATCCAGAGTCCCTCTTCACATAGTGATTAAAAATGGGTGAAAAATCCAAAGAGAACAATTGTATAGGTATCAAACATTACACCCAACCTTCCCACTTTCCATTGTTATATTAGGTAGATGTGTGATGTTGTCATGCTGCCCAAAGCTGACCATCTTCTCTTATCTTTAGATAACAAATTTACAAGATCTTCATATTAGTATGAACAGCAAAACACAGGCTCCCATTGCTAAAACCCACTTTTGAGTTATATGACCAAACTAAACAACTATGTACTTTTGGCAACCACAGGCAGTGAGAGACAACCAAAGAAATGCAACTATGATATAATTTGAATCGGACTATATATTTGCATTAGAATGGCAGAAATAAATCACGATATATTCGTGACACAATAATCTTTAACCGGTGTCTCTCGCGGCCTTGGGTTGCCACATGCTAGAGGTTGCATATTTTTAATTTAGGTACTTGACCTCTGATACCCATCTTTATGAATGCTCAATGGGATATCTACATCATTCTCTTCTGTCTAAAAAACAATTACTACCATTGCAATTATTGATGGATCACCCACCATCCACCACTGAAAACAGGTGAAAAAGGAAACCCACAGAAAACACAGAAATATCTCAAGATGACTATATGGGTGGTTCTTATGAATCAACCAACCATTCGAGAGCATGCTCATCAATCCAAACCATGAGTATTATGTGACGATATTCAGCGAATAGCAAATCTCAGTTACGAAGCTATACTGAAAACCCTAAACTCTCACTAAAAAAATAAAAATATACTCGGCCATGAAGATGATCACACTCACAGGTAAGCACAAGGCTATTTGAAATTGATAATTCCAATAGGTCTCAATAGACTACTGCCCTCGACGAAGGGAATACTATTGTGGTGGAGATTTGATACTGTTTTGGATGTTGAATTCCAGTCTCATCAAAGCAGTACCTTGACTCCGATGCCTGGGCTGCAAAAGAGGGTGCCATGGTATTCCTTATAGAGGCTGAATTGTAGGCATTTAGCAGGAGGTGTTGTTTTGTTGCATTGGCCACTGGGTGTTTATTTGTTTTGTTCAGTGCAGTATAGAAAAGGACAGACAAATTTAGTTCATATTTTGAAGTACATAAAATTCACCTACAAAACTTCCCCGACAATGGCTAGAAAGTTTTTGAATGTGATTGATAATCGATAATTATAAACAGGTAATCACTTAGCAAGCAATTTTAATTTTCCTCACTTTGATGACAAGTCATTGACAAAGACAAGGCCTAGGTCCATATTACGTCCAAATCTACCAAGCACCAAGATCTGCCAAAAATCTGACCTCTGTGAACTAGAAGAAGAGGCAGAAAATGTATTTTGCTTACTTGTTCGAATAGTGGTTCCAGGAGTTTCTGTCAGGCAAAACTGACCCATTACATGTAGCATTACTTATCGACAAGAGTCTGGCAGAGTGCTCATTCATGCAGAAGCCAAACACCTTTCTCGAGCTCAGAAGCTAAGAACAAGATCTAAATGTTCATGAGTACAAATAACATTTAAACCAACTTGACCTTAGAACACTGTTGAACTGGAATTTAATTCTAGTTTTTTTTTTAAGAAAATCAATTCAAAATTAGACATATAAAGATAGTTGGGAAAAATTATTGCTCAAACAACAAGGTAAGAATGACATAAGGAGAAAATAGAAAAACTAAATGCGGAGGGCTTCAACTCATCACCAACCTGAGATTGACTTAATACACATAGTACGTAAATGGAGAAATGTATGTGTGGAAGGTAACCTATGTATTAATAATGTGGATTTATAAGAAGGTGGTAATGGGATGATATGAACAACCAGGAAACATGCATAGTTTCTGGCGTCAAATGATGAAAAAACACACATACAAAAAACCTAGATAATAATTACAGAACAACCAATATTGAATTATGAACTATAAAGAACTTACAAAATGTGACATTGAACCTGGTCCAGCGCTTTAAACAAAAATATCACAGACATGACCACGGTTGACAAGTTGTATTGTACTCATGATGCAAGAGGAAGTTTGTACTGCTGCTTTGCCGATCAATCAAAATCCATCGTATCCAATAAATAAAAGTAATTATTGATGTTAAGTATTTTTATCTAAGATGCATTCTTATGATAATGTGGGCGTATGTTGGGGTACAAAACATACTTGAATAAGCTCCTCTTTGTTTTAGAACAATTTATTGAGTATGAGCAAGACAAAGCCTCCTGATGCGAAAGTACCTTCGAGTCAATAGTGTTTTTGTTGCTACGCTAGATGGGGAGGTTTCTCCAGATTAAGTAGCTCAATCATTATTCTCACTAAGCAGAGACCGACCACACGGGGTGAGCTCTGTAAACATACACCTCTACATCGCTTTCAGTTGTCCCAATCTATATTTCATTTTTACTTTCATGAGCTTTAAAAAAAATATATTCAATAACCTAATAAAAAACAATTCAACAAAATGTAAGGAAACAGCCCAAATTAATGCTTGACATAAAATAGTATGATATTAGGTTTTTAGCATAGCGATTCCAAGTATGTGGTAGCAGTTTCTTCTTCATACAATATTTTACATTATAAATTTCTTTCTTTCTTCCTATTTCTAAGCTCCTAATTACATCATCAATATCATCGTGCTCTTTGTTCTGTTTCGTGCCTTTCAACACTTGCTAACATTAGTTGCGTAGTCACGATGTACGGAGGTATCATCCAATGACGGGCGTCACCTACAAAAATAGATAATATTAAATTTTAATTGTCGATTTTAAATATCATTGAACTAGTTTAGTAGTATTAATAAAAAAAATTGCAATGATATTATTATTTTCAGTGCACGATTGTAAATCGGCCAGGGCCACATTGCCACAACTCTGCTACCTCTGCAGGCACGGCCAAGATCCTCAAGAAACATTCTCTGTCATTTAAACAAAAAACGTTATAAGGACAACCATCAAGGTATAATTAAAGAAAATTATAAGTGGAAATTAATTACCGTCACGTACCTCAACGATAGTAGCATCGTCGGCACAGTCCCCACTACAATGATTAGGTTGCACGTGAGGATCATCTGTCCCGGCTCTAAAGCTAGGGTTATTTGCCTCATCGGTAGTCTTTGCTCACGGTTAAAAAAAATTGTTAGACATTAAATTTATGGACGAAAACAAACATATTGAAAGGTTAATGCTTTACCTTATCGAGCATTAAGATCTTGTATGACTACCCCAACAACCACGACGTTCAGCTACGACGATGGCCAGAAATGGAAAGCGATATTTTTGCTCTTCTCACATGGATTTTATGTTCAAAGTCATCACCCTACATTACATATGATTGTGTATTTTTTTAATTATGTTGATAGGATTACAAAAACTTTGGAAGGCGATACAATTAATTATAATATGTTTAACTACTTAATTACAATTCTTACGCTAATTTCAAAGTGGCATACAGCTAGCTTGTGATGGCCTTTTTTTCAATCCTAGTTTTGGTTGCCTTCGAGGGTGTGGGGCAACCTGGCATCAGATTGAATTCGGATATGACGTAGCACACTTTTATTTTTAGACATATAGAGAACAAAGCTATTAAGTCCATGATTGTAATTTACCTTGTAGGTCAATTACAATTTTCTTCTTTCTTTCCCTTTTCTCTTTTAGTCATGGATGAGTGCTCTCCCTCACTCTGGCGCGAGAGGATGCTCGTATCTAGGATTAAATTTCAATTGTGTCCTATAGGTGTCACTGGTGTATATTTCAAATATTTGTGACTGCAGGCGTATTATTCTATCAAATGTGCCGACCCAAAAAGGGCTTCCGATAATCCAGAAGTTCTTTTTCGAGTTGGAAATTTGGAATTCACCTTGTTCATATGGTTGGGCCAAAATTACCAACGCATGGCTCTCCAAAAACCTGTAGAACTCATTGTTTCCTACACACAAAAAAAGATATTATCATTAATTTAAAAATAAAAATCATGATAAATATGTTTTAGATAAGTACATGAAATAGTTAAAATGTTAAAACTTACACAGGAGTTGTCCGTGCTTTATAGGTACACCTTCATCTTTCACCAACATGCCATTAATGAGTCTTTGTGGAGTGACACGTGTATCTCCGGGAAATGCAATAATGTAGTTGGCCATATGAAACCTCATCACTGTGGTGTGACAGTAATTCTAAATTGATTACTCCTCTTCAGTAGTGACTATGTATTCCAATAACCTAGGAGACAGAAGGAGACACTCTTGGAAAGTTTGAGATCATATTTTGTAATTTTACTTTCATGTAGAGTTGGTAGTGGAAAATGCTGTATTAAAGGCTTTTGTTGAACAATCAATATAGAACCAAAATCAGGCTGTACAATTCATCTCATACGGAAGCAAAAAAAATATCCTTTTGACTTTTTATTGTCCCCGATATGTTTCTATATTTGGGTCATAAGTTGTTTATCCTCTCTACCACATTTCGGAGTGTTTGAGGCGCGTATAAAAGTATTAAATTTCGACTGCCACTCTCGTGCCTTTTTTAAGTAACAAAAGAGCGTTTGGAGATAGGGATGAAGAAAGCTCTTCCTCAAAGAGGGAATCATCGGGCGTACCATGGCTAGGTGTGCATATTTAAAAAAAAAAATTAATATTATTTCAATTCTATAAATAACTAAAATACCTAAAGATAGAGCAATGCGCGCATGTTCTTTCGCTGGCCTCTTTAGATCATCCCGTCTCGGAGTTGTTCTGTCTACGCACGATCGATGCAACACATTGCAATAAAATTATAAATGTAAAAAACTTGAAAACACAAATGAAAACTGAAATAATTTCTAATAAGATATAGGAAGACGAGTTAGAGTTTCAAATATGTATGCATTGAATTCAATCTGCAAACATGTCATTGCACATTAAGGCACCCAAACAGAGACGAGTTGACAATGAGGCCTTATTGAATATATTGTTGGAGCGACTTCTAGTAAACTTGTTGTGAAGATACATGAGGACATTTTTGGGTGTAGCAGGTGTTGGTGATGGTATAGCATTGTTGGAGACGATCTTGAAAGGGCCTTGAAGAGTGAAGCTTTTGGAGCAACTATTGAAAAATCACTTAGAGCATTTAAGTAAGGCACTTTCTATCTTCCATCACCTTTTTCCTTTCAATATCCTTTAACGATTTTGTTGATATTTAATGTTTGAAATCACGTTATAATTTCTCTTGAATTATATGTGTTTGGGGACTTTCCCTTTGAGATTACCCAAAAATACCCTGGCAATTTTATCTTCGGGATGCATGTCGACCCTATTGTTCAATATTTTGATTGATAGTAGTAAACATAGAGAGTTGGGGGCTCTTGACTTGGTTTGGTTGAGCCCATTAGATCCCTAACCATCTACTTAGGGAGAACCCCCACCCCAGTTGGAGGAGAGATAGCCCGAAGTGAAAAGGGTTGGTGAGTGATAATGGGGCTATTAGGTTACACATGGTATACTTTAGCTTTAGGACTTTATCTTGAAAAGTGCGAGATTTTGCTATATCAATTCTCAAATTGTTTACAACATTATTGTTAAGAAAGAATAAGAAGAAGTGATGTTGAGGGGTTTTGGGTATAAGAAAAACAACACCATTTTAAAAACTGGTTCTCAGTCCTTAACATTCCTTCACACAGGCCTAGGGGCACACAAGAATAATTTCACACTAAACAATGCAAACTTAAAAGTAACTTAACGGATCACATAAATTAATAATAATCATAATTCCTAATTTCCTATTGTACGATATAATACAAATTATTCAAACATGAAGCAATGAAGACATGCGATATGCCGAATTTGAATTGATGAACCAATACAAAGAAGTTAGAAACTACAACTTTGATTCAATACTTTGTGTCTAACTCCGGGGAAGAATCCTAGTTTGTAGTACAAAACATGCATCGTGTATTATCAATTCTTAATTGACAACAACGAGTCATCTACCTCATCGATTCCTTCCCATTTTGTGTTTTTATGTTATATTCCTTATAAAAGTTTCAAATTTCTTCTCAAAGTAAACAGCTTCTTGAATAAAATAAAAAATAGTTGAGATATGATTGAGAAATGGTCATTTATTTATTGAAAGGATCTTCACAATTTCTTTGGTTGTTTTCATCTCAAGCAATGACCCTAAAAAGCTATGACGATGTAACAAAAACAACACGGTGCAATGGCCATTTCAAAGCCAAATGATGTCCGTGAGGACATGGCCTTCTTTAGTTTTCTGTTCATAGGATTTCGGGTAGAAATGGAGCCTTCCACTGTACCATTCGAGTAGTAAAGGAAAACCTTCTTTTTCCATGGGAAATAATTTACCTTTCCTTTTTCAAGATAATCTAAATCACAAAAATATGAACTATCTTTTATACATTCTTGGATAATGTGAAAGTGGAAAAGGAATACCTACACAAGTGATGCACACATGTACACATTTGAACACTAATAGATTTTGTAGTTGAAATGCAATTCTTGTTTTCATTTAAATGTAGGGTTTTAAGGAGAAATAATGGCTGCCAATTTAATAAGCGTTTCTTTGGGAAAAAATTAAATCTTGTATTGGGTGATGAAGATAATAGAAATTATTGAATCTTGATTCTTGACATTGTGTTTGCTTGAATAGCGAAATGATTATAAATATCAATGGATAGGTTCTTTTTTTCAAGTATGTCACTCAAAAATATTATGTCAAAGCATTGTATGATGGCTATCATTTTCTTGTTTCCCTTTCTTAGGTTGATATGAGTATATTAATATATTGGAGCACGAATGGCCCAGCACAATTCTGTTTTCTGCATTCTATCCATTAGAATTATGAAAATTTTTCTCAAGTGTAGCTGTTGATTGTGATGAAGCTGCAATTCCCGTGCTTGTTGTCAAAGGCTACCTCGAGCCATATTTAGTGTTTCTATGCTCTACTACTTAATCAGGTGTATTATATTGAACTGCTTCTATTAAATTTTGTAACCATTCGGTTTCCATGGATAGTGATGATGATATTAACCCTATATATTAGTGGCCTATATCTATATGAGAATGATCTCAACATTGACCTTAATATGGTTGTATGGATTTGACCTTTGTTATGTCATCGAGAAAATCCCCAAATATCGAGAAAATCTCTTAAATGCGGGAGAACTAAAGCTCATCACTTTCGATGCGAGTGCTACCCTTGTGATAAAGTTGATGACTTTCAATCTCCCATTCTCTACCACTTTGCACTTCACCTTCAATATAGATAAGACCAAGGGCAATTCATTCTGGGTGTTGAGATGGATGAGTTTTTAGAACTAAAATCCATAAGCAACTTCATGGGCTTTGGCTGGAGTCAAGTTAACATGGCTTCCACAAACACATCTTACCCATCTCTTTGAAACTCTCATCTGAGAAAATTGGAGTCTCATCTAGAGAGAACCTATAGCCTAACACAATCCAATGGAATGACCAAAACCCAAACCAGGTGACCCTACTATGGGAGGAAAGGGCACAACGATAAGAACTTACCATTTTGCAAGAGCTGAGGTGAGATATTTGATGCAGGCGAAAATTCGAACGTTGAGGGAGAATGCGAGAGCGGGTACATTACTTGAGCTAAGGGTGATCTCGGCATTCTGCAGGCTCGAGGAAGTGAATCTTTGAAATCTTCTTCTGCAGAGTCCAGGAAGGCGAATCAGGGCGAATGCTATTACGCAAGGGCGAATGCGAGAAGCGATGTTGTTACGAAACTCGGGGTAGATCTTTGAGGCAAATGCTATTACGAAGGCGGGGGACGAATGCGAGAGGTGAATGTTTATTACGCAAGAGCGGAGGTGAATGCACGCGTGATATCGATCGTTAATGTAGTTTTAATAAAAATCATTTTTATGTAGCACGCATATAAGTGTCATATTTTATGCGCGCGCATATAAGTGTCGTTATACCGACGGCGGCGCTGTCTGTGTACGGCTGGTCTGCCTCAACGTATGGTCGGACACTTAGACATTGTGTCTTGCCACGTTTGAGCGATCGTCGCAATATATAACAGCGACGCTTTGAGAATAGTGTCGCAATTGCAACATCTTCCTCAGCTCATTGCAGTGGGACACTTTGTGTCTAAGTGTCGGTATTCTGGCTTCCACTTTTCTCTAAACGTCGATGTAGTGACGGTTGGTAAAGGATGAAAAAAATTTGGAAGCCCCCAGAGCATTTGGTCAAGCGTTAGAACCAAGTGTCAAGATTTCCCCCAAATGCAGGTAGTTGAACTCGAACCTATCGAGTGACAAGGTAGAAGATCCCAAATCTAGTTTCATACATCCGGGTTGTGATCTCAAGTTTCATACAAGATTACAATGTATAATGGCTATGATCATTCAGAAAAATATCCAAGCATGGGTCCACAATACTTCATCAGTGGAAATGATTCTAATTATTGTATATGCACATGTAAATTGGATTATATGTTGAGTATGGGTATGTCTACCTTAACAATGATATAATGATGATTATATATTATAAGAGATAGTTGATGTTCTCAACGTATATATTCTTGATCTGTATTTATCACAAGGTAAATCACTTTAGTCCTCAATCACTGCTTTTGAATCTGTACTTTAGGGGGAAATTTGTTACAATCCATTTTGTCACATCCAATCAAATGGCCTTAAAATTGAATCAATCATCATTCATTGACACTTTGCATTCATCCCCTTCAAATTATAGAGCACTCTCTCTCTAAAAGGTTCAAAAAATTTGGATCAAACAACTTAAAATCCTAATTTTTTACCTCATCGTAGTTTCCCTTTATGGAACCTGCATTATTTCAAGTTATACACAGAGCATTTTCACTCACCGGTACATATTTCCTTCACAGTAAGTGCGATGGATCTTGAATTTCGATAAAAATAAAAGAAATAATTTTGAATCTTCTCTTTCCATAAGTTTCCCAAGTGATTTTAACTATTAACTAGTAGATAAATATCTTTAACTCCTATACTTTAGATCTTATCTCTTGTCCCTAGAACTTATCCTCCCTCATATGTGGATCTAAGTCGTATATTGGTAAATCCCAAACCACCCCATTTACCCTATAAATTCATTGCCTCCCATAGAGTCTAGGTTTGCTTTTGGAGACTCTTATTTATTCCCTCATGGTGTTTCTTTGTGCCTAGGGATCCATTATACATCCATGCACTTAAGTTGTGATTGAAGGCTTGGCTTGTGGCAAAGGAAGGATAAGATAATTAGGATAGATCTACAAGGTTAAGATCTAAAAAGGTTGTATCTTCTCCTACATTCATTAAGACAAAAAATTCTTTGCTTCCCTATACTTATATCTCATTAATGCATATGTATTACAATCCTTCTTGACTCATTGTTTAGATATGTTAGTAAATGTTATTTTTATGTTGTAGTTCTATTGCTTGTTTTAGTTGTTTTGCAGGTTCCATTTCTAGCATTTGGAGTTGGAGCTATAGCTTACCAGCAAGGAGAAGAGGAGAGCTTGCATTGGATTCCATGCAAGTATCTCCTTAATATTCTAAACTTCTATAAGGAAAGCATATTTCTTTTGTATTTGTTGTTTCTAGATCAAGCCACTAGATATAAGGAGTTTTCTTATGTCTGCATATTGAAATTATATGTCAAACGCTAGTAATTATAATCAATGCGAGAGCCATATATTGCATATGGAAAAGAGGAAAAATTGAAAATTTGCATTATATAGAAGCAGAATAAAAGAGAATAACAAGAAACACAAAAAAAAAAAAAAATGCTTTCATTATGTGGGGTGCGGTTTTTCCATTTTTGTATATGGTTTGGTACCCATTTTCCGAAATGGACGGATTGACATGTAATTGGAAATATAAATGATATTACATCTACACTAACATTAATATAGTAGTGGATGTGATTGTTGACATTTTGTAATCTATTTGTCATTATTAGAAAATATTCACATTTAATTTTCTTCTTACATGGTCTATTTGATTTCCGAATTTCGAGATTTTATTTTGACACTATTTTTGTTATTTCTCGGTAGCGTCTGTTTTGCTATTTTTAATTGTTTTTTATTGTGTAAAAAATATTTCACATGCAGAATAGTAACATGTATCGGAAGCAGAAAAAGGTAGAGAATTTAACACTATCAACAATTGTTCTGGTAGCAAAAAATCCTACAGTTTGACAACTATAATCTGATTTCCCAAAACAAAATTGTGCTTGGTTTTCTAAAAATCGTGTTAGAATTTATATTATTTTTTAGCTAGAACTGTGGTAGGCTTAGATTATATTATTTATTCCTTCTATTTGTCGTAAATGCATATTTTGTTATATTGAGTTGCTATATATTGGAAATTTCCTATAGACAGGATTTCATAGACAGAATAGTAACAAGTGGTGCTTGTCTAACATATTGTTGATCTATACCTATAATGCATTGAAAGTGTTGCTAGTTGACAAAAAAAATTCAAAGTTTGTTGCATAAATGGTTTAAAGGGGAAGGAAAGAATCTATTTACATTGATATTATTAACTCACTTGCATTTATAGATCCGAGCTTTCAATGTCGACTATGTATGAGTGATATGTAAATCTGTCTGTGCATGAGAAGAATAATGATAAGATCCAGTCTATCGGGATAGTGAATGTTGCATGTGTTCCAAAGGTATTTGATTTCAGTGAAATAGTTCATTTATGCGCAAATAATTTTGATTTGGAAACAAAAACAATTAGACTATAAGACAAAGATATTAGTATTTCTTTGGGTGTGGAGACATTTAGGTGGATATTGAAGCTATCACTTCATAATATGTGGTTATATTTTTCAAATACAAATAGATTTCAAGTATCAGAGGAAAATGGCTTGAAAATATTACAGGAGTTCGCTTTTCCAATTTCTAAGATTCCTTCTTATCTTTCCTCTCTAGATATCACTTTATTTAGATAATTGTTCAGAGAGTATTGTTGGTTGTATGTTCGTTTAATGGGCCTAGAAACTACTTCCATTGTGCCAAGTTCCATTCTATATGTGCTTTATTACTCATATAAAAAAAAATTTAAAAATTCGACTAGGTTGATATTATTTCAAATGAATTGTGGTTTCATTTAGTAGATTTACAAAAGAGAAATGGGTTTTTCATGATGGTGTATCTGATAAAAACCCTCGTTTTGATTCACACTTTTGATGAGTTGCAACATAATCCTAATTTAAGTGTTGAAAAAGAAACGATGCAGTTCTATTATCCCAAATTGTGGAAGAAACAATTTATTTCAATTGTTTGTCTAATTCAATATATTTGTGTAAAACAATTTATTTTCATGATAAATGGACAACATCCCCATTAAATATCTGGAGAAGCACATTTTTTCCTCTGGGGGAAAGGAATACAAGAATAAAGAGCAAATAATATGGTTATTCAAGTTTATGGGTTTTGAGGTAAACCACTATTGCTTACAAAAATTGTTATGGGAAGGTATTTTGTTGTCAAAGTCTGCAACCAATTTTACAATTGGAAGGTTAAATTTGTACATAAAAAGAAGAAAAAATTTATTTCTTTGAAATTTACCGTTGGCCAAGAAACCATGAAGAATGGAAGTTAGCTTGCAGATTTTGCAAGGTCTTTGAACTGTTTTAATTTAAAAGAAGTTGAAGGTTCGTGAGACATTGATCCAAAATTTATATTTTTCAAACATCTAATTGTGATCAAATGCGAGAGAATTTTGACAAAAGTTGCAAGTTAAAGTGAAACGAGTCATAGTATTGCAAGTAATAATGAAGAAGGAGTAATGAGTATTAGATAAATTATTGAAGAAGCAATTATTAGTAGTGAAACAAGGTGTAAACAAAGAAGTGGAAAATTTGTTGAATATTCTATTTTCATACTCAAAAAGGCTTTATCTTCACCTTCAAGTGAAAGAAAAAGAAAAAATACCAAAGATACTTAGTTGATTCATGGTCATTTATTAGTTGTTGAAGCTTTAAAGGAGCCTCAATTGTAAAAATTCAAGTGTCTCTACAAAAAAGAAGCTATCAACAAGGATATTGAAACTCCACTACCAAATTGGGTCAGTAGTGCTTTGAATGAAAAGTAGAGAATAGCAAAGAAAATTTCCAAAGAATTTTCTATTTTCGATGATCAATTTGTTGCTTTTCAAGATGCAAACTATAACAAAGAGAGTAAAATATTGAAAATTTAAAAATTAAGGATGCATGGTAAAAACGTTATTTATATGGAATAAACAAATCTTCATATGTTTGGAATTGCAGGCATAGATGTTTTGACATTGCATGAACCTATTGAGAAGGTGCTTGCAATGTTTATTGAGGAGCGAAACACAAAGAACTAGGTATTGAAAGCAACAATAAAGATGATAGAAAATTCTTTATATATGGGCCCTTTTTTAATGACTCCAATTGTAATACATACTCAACAATTCCCACTACTATCACATCTCATGGATCTATTGGAGCACTGCAACTGGTTATTGCAGTCAAATGTCATATAGTGAGTAATATGTGCCAAAGATTAGAAATACTTGAGCATGTATGGTATAATTTTCCTTTTCTACTACTGTTAGCACAAAAAACCAACTCATTTGTCGATTTTCTCAGAAATAATGTTACCAAAGACAAGAATTTCGTCAACAATGACTTGCTTACTTTTGGTCCAAATCTTGAATTTTTGTCTGATTTGGAAAAGAAAAACAAAGAACTACCAAATGTTAATTGAATGAGGTAAATCAAAGTTGGATGGTCCAAAAGAATCAGTACACTAGAAAACATTATTTCTGAATGTAAGAGAACAGAGAATAGAAGAAGTGATGTGTTTCTAAAGGTCATGCAAATGGTTAAAGATCTAGACGGTCCATGCATTATACGAAATTCTAAATTGATTACAAAATATATGATAACATTGGAACTGGACAAGAGAAAACATGGAATGGCAGAGCATTTTTATGTTATAATTTATTTTACTACAGAATAAATTTACAAATGGGTAGTTGACTTTGTCAGTATTAATGACAGGAAATCTATGTTAACCACTCAGTTACAAGAGGAGGCAATGAAAATCGAAAAACATTGAAGCGAACAAAGTTCCTTCTCAAACTAAATACTCCAGAACACTTGGAATACAAAGATATCCATGAGGATACAAATATTATATTAGATGTAAGATGAATGAGATAGACAATTGAATGTTACAAATGAGGCCTACTTATATACCTACGCAGGTGCCTCTTCACGAAAGGTCATGTCTTATCAGACATGGCCTTTCAACCTAATTACTAATTAACCAATTAACCACTATTCACATTATTTTATTCATTACATTACCTTCCCCTCAAAAATATTTGTCCTCAAAGCTTGTCAATGAAAGGCCTCGATTTCTTTTCCTGCTACGAACATCTTCTCGTCTCGGGGCAGTCATCCTTGTCGAAAGAAGCTGATATGATCCTCTAAGTGAAACAAAACTGTCGCACTGAGAATGGATCGGACCATCCTAAATCAATCTTATGTGGAATCTTACAATGACTGGAAACATGGGACGATTCGTTAGTATTCTTCGGAATATCATCTTGTTTCTGTTCTGAATACATAGCTTGGTTGAGTTGTCTGCTCCCATGATTTGGATGTCGATAGGGAACTTTTTTGGTGTGACTTTGATTTTCTTTTGGCGAGGACGTTATTAAGTAGGTTACATGACCTTCACTTAGTATGTTCCTCGTCTGAACTAAAACATCGAAGTTTGTATCGTTTGCAACTTGCCTATCTTCTTCTTGAGTTGTGACATTTACTAGATCAATGTTCGTTTTTCCTACTACTTGAACTTCTACATTTTTCGGTTTCGACAACTCTTTTTCGACAAGTTTTTGCACCTTGTTTTCCAACGACTTCTTATCCTTCTTCAATTTCTTAATTTGCGTTAGCAATTTTTCGTTGTGGTCCTTGAGGTGAGCAACTTCTTCATTCTTGTTAGTCGTGATTTTGTCGATTTCCTTTTGCATATTTTGGATCTCCTTTTTACTTTCTTGAGAAATTACTTTTGAAATTTCTTAAATGTCTTCAGTTGTCACTGAATTTGGCTTTAAGTTGACGTCCTGTAGCATTATTTTCTTCTTTTTTGGGAGAATGTTAAAAACTTATTTTTTGCATTAAGGACGAATGACCCTAGTGATTCCATCCAGAGCGAACCTAGAATTATATCACTATTGTTACAAAATAAGGTTTTAACGGTAAATTGCAAGACCAAGGAATACTCCCCAATACTTAGGTGTAGATCCCTTATGTCGTATTGTTTTTCATTTGCGTTAATTGAATTTGTTTCGATTATATTTGATTTAGGGATCACTAATTGGTTAGCACATTCAGTACAAACATAATTATCCTTTTGATTAAGATCGATAGATATTAGAACTTCCTTTCCCGCAAGTGACCCTTTGATTCTAATTAGCGTATGGATAAACATACTATAATTTTCAAGAAATCTTCCTTCTTTCCTTTCCGAAATAGATTCAATTTCCTTTTCATCAATGATTGATTCCATTTTGTCTGTTGAATTGAGTTTTTAGGGTTTTTAAGGTAACCCTTCCTAACTTTCTCTTCTTCTTTTTAATGAAGTTATTATTCCTTAAATTTTTTATTTTTTTTAATAATTTAATTAATTAAATTAATATATATATACCGAAAATTTTCTCTTTATACTTAAATAAAGGGATATTATTTCACATAACCACTTGTTCACTTTAATATCCTAAATTTAATATGAGTTTTTATTTCTTTCAAGTCTCACTTGATTTATCTTTATTTTTTTGTTGTTGTTGTTGTTGTTTTTTTTTTTTTGAAACCTTGTATGAATTTTTTTTTAATGATGATTATTAATGGTGATTAATCAAACTTATATATATCCACCTAATAAAAGCATAGTATTTCTTTAACGTCACACCATATCAATCGACCTCGTATTTCTTAATACTATGTTGTATATATTTTATACGGTATTAATACCACTCATTTTCACAACCTCAACAGCCACAACATTTTATCGTTCCTGCATGTCATTTGATAGGTCACGTTGTTTACCGGTTGACCCACAACTGGACAATAACAACGACTACGTTTCCTACTGCAGTTAGAACAGCGACTGTGGTGTGACGGTTCAAATGTCTGTCGGAGCAACAGATGGTAGGATGGCAGCGAGATATGCAACCTGCATTGGTGCCAATAGCAAGGTAGCAGATGAGGGACGGTGGGACAGCAGATGGAAGAAGGTTCACGACGGAAGAGAGACAACAGATTTCTGGTGGCTCTATAGTGGCTTAGCAGTCAACGGCGGCAGTGTATGGTCGACGAGGCTCAGGGGTCAAGGCGGCAGGGATTGTTTTATTTTTTTTTATCATTTTTTTTATTATTATATGTATTGACATTTATTTTTTTATTTTTTTGTTTATATATCTATAGTTTTTTTTTTTTACTCTATATATATATGGCGGATATATAATGACTTCTTTTCTTGATTTTCAATATATATTTTTTTTCCTTTTATTTTTTTCTGCTCTTTTATATTTTTTTTTTCTAACTCTTTTTTTTTTATAAATATATTAGACTCTTTTTTTACTTCTTCTTCTTCTTTTTAAAAAAAAATGGCCAAGGGCCTCTGATGAACTCAGCAGCAGCAGAGAAACTCCAAAGGCTTAGCGAAACGCTTCAACAGCAACAATGTTGACAAATTTGACGGTCAAGGACCTGGATCAAAGAGCATGGCTCTATGCAGTGACTAAGCGGCTGAAGGCTCGAATTCCTCTGATACCAAATGAAGCAAACAAAGTTCCTTCTCAAACTAAATACTCCAGAACACTTGGAATACAAATATTATATTAGATGCAAGATGAATGAGATAGACGATTGAATGTTACAAATGAGGCCTGCTTATATACCTATGCAGGTGCCTCTTCACGAATGGTCATGTCTAATCAGACATGGCCTTTCAACCTAATAACTAATTAACTAATTAATCACTATTTACATTATTTTATTCATTACAAACATCAACATGTGAGGCTAGATATTACAATGGCACCAGTGAAAGAATTCATTGAGGCTAAGTTGAAGGAATTGGTTCAAGAGGTCATGCATTCAAGAGGCAGTTGATAGTCAAACAATTAGCCTATATGCCTTCACAAATTGTAAGTGCCCTTAAAACTTTGCATATATTTTTTTTCGTTTACTAGTATTCAATCATCATGATTTGTTAATTTTACTGATGCCACATAGTCTATTTTTTGAATGCAGTTTCTTGCTTTATTTTGCAACTCTCTTTTTTCATATTGAAGTTCATGTATATACTGTTGGTGGATGCAAAAGCAAGTACTTAAAGAAAATATTCCACAATAAAAAATTCAATGAGCTAATGAACTAACCCATTGAACATTTTCATTACCGATACAAGAAATTAGTGTTGAGAATCAAAGTTCTTAATGCTTAGCATTTGATATTATATGCATTTTTATTATGTTTATTTATTTCAACTATGGCTATGACAATTGGAATTTGAAACTCAATAATGTTATTGCTATTGTGTTGTATTGTTTAATGTTACAAACTTATGCTTTGAGCATTTGTATTATGTTATTGATACATATATACTAATAACATGAAACATGAGAATAGTTAGTTTTGATATGAAACATAAATAATGTTCATTGTCACCATATTTCTAAATTTATCTGAAGACTTAAGGGCGGAGCTCTTTAAAAACAAATTTTTGTGCGAAGTACGGAGGTTCCAGCAATGAAAGTTTCAAAGCTTCCTCTGCACATTGCACTTAATCCATAGTTCCTCTTATATTCCTATTTACGCAAATATAACTACAAAAAAGTATTTATTCTTATGTCTATATCTCAAAATATGTTTCAAATAATGCATTTCTCTAGAAGTGAAAAAGAATTTTATTGTGCAAAGGAAGCTTTCAATGTGTGGAACGTCACACTTCACACTAAAGGTTTTTATTTCTAATATTTTAGTATTAAACAATGCATATTTGTTGCTTGCAATAAAACTGAGGAAATTTTTGGACTTCGCAATAAATAGTGCATATCCCCCTGTCTTTGCAGCTAATTAAGTCGGATCTGCATTTCATCACACTTCACACTATAAAAAAACAATCACAACCACACTTGATAATGCCCTTTGACCAGTCATTGACATTCGAGTTTACACATAATACTGATAATAATTTTACAAAGATAATAAACACACTGAGGAGATAAAATGCAGCATAGTCCCTATGTCTACTACTTATTAATTGATTCTCTTTGCATAAATATTTTTGCACAATGAGCATTTGTTCTCCGCACACACTTCCTCTGCATAGCCACCTTTGCACAACTTCTTCTGCATGAATTTTTCATGTAAAATAAGCCTGGAAAATAACGCCAAAAGGATAAGTATATTGTTGGCATGTGGTAGTTTGTTTTAGTATTACTATCTTTAATTGTTTAGTAGAACAAAGCATAGCATAATGCACAATTATATTTTGATGAAGTGTGAAAATCATAGTCAATTTGGAAAAGGTGTTTAGTGACATGTCTGCTTATTCTCAAAGGTTTTTCTATTTCATAATTAAAGACTCCATATTTTCACATAAATGTTATATACAATATTGAATTAATTCATTCACGCCAGTCTATGCATGACTTCCTCTGCACACGCTTCTTTCGTACACACTTCCTTCATACAAGAACCTTAGAACAACCACATGCTTCATATACACAAGCACCACTATACAAGATTTACCTATTAAAATCCAAAGGAATCGTATTGAAATTATATTATTGGAAAAAAAAATTGTGAACATTAGATTATTATTAAGAATGAGCAATAGATGTGTTTCACTTTCGAATTTGAATAGACCTTCTCATTTTGGTGGTTAACTCAACTAATAACAGCTTATACATTAAGATTACTATTTTAATGCATTCAAAATCATAACCAAATCTTCAAAACTTTATATTTTGTATCAATTTTGAGAATACACATTACTTTTAATAATGCAATGCTTTCAAAATCATGATTCTATGTTTAATATTTTAAAGCTTTGAAATAATGCAAAGTCAAATAACATTGTGAAGTGATAATTTGTATATACTGAATTGAATTTCCAATGAAACGTTGTTAAAACTATGAATGAAATTGCTCAGCTCATAATAAAAAAATAAAAGTTAAGTACCTATCATAATTATCAAGTTTTTTGAAGAGAAAAAAGTAGTTTATGGAGCATTTCTTGTGCAAATAGTTAATGTGTGAAACATGTGACAGGGATAAATGTATTAAAGTAGAAATGTAGAAATATGTACCTGACTACTAAGTGATCAACAAATCAAGGTAGAAATGTAGAAATATGTACCTGACTACTAAGTGATCAACAAATCAAGTGTGTAGTTAGGACAGTTTTATTCATTCGATTAATAATAGCTTCAAATGTCAATTATTGATCAAATGGTGTTATTGAGTATAGAAGTAACTGTGCGGAGGTGGTTTTACATGTGCACAACTTATGCAAAATAAAAATAAAAAATACAGAAAAAATTTTATAAATTTCCATATCGTATATCGTATGAATGTTTAAAGATAATTGGATATGTGCTAAAGAACCAAGAATATTATTCTTTAGTTGGTCAGATCTTTTATTGTATGAAATACGTAGTATGTGCGGAAGAGAAGTTTTGTATTAGTGAAAAAAATGTGGACCTCTCCACACAATAGAGTTATGTGTCTAGATATAGCATGTACGGGAGAAGATGTGCAGTTATCATTGTGCAGGACAAGCAGTGTGGAAGAAGAAATTTGCATGAAATGCATACCTCTCCACAAAAATATAAAAAGATATTCGAAAACAAAAATATCACTAATAATATGCTATATGTTAATTGCTTACTAAAATGTCAACAATAAAATCCTTTAGTGGATGAAATATATGAGATAAAAATGTGAATGAAATGATTAACTCTCCACATAATAATGTAGTTGAAATATAGACCTCTCTCACAAACACAAAAATATATTTGGGAATATGAATATCACCAATAATATCGTATGCATTAATTTCATACTAAAATATTAACAATAAAAGAATTTAGTGGATGAAATGTGGATCTCTCCACACAATAGAGTTACATGTCCATATATAGTGTGTGTGAAAGAAATTGTGTAGTCGTTTTTGTGTAGAGAAAGCAGTGTAGAATATGCAATGTGGACAAAACACGAACCTCTTTGCACAAATACAAAAAAGATATTCAAAAATATGAATATCACCAATAATATCTTATACGTCAATTTCTTACTAAAATATTAGCAATAAAATCCTTTACTAGATGAAATGAAGACCTCTTCGCACAATAGAGTTGTGTGTCCAGATATAGCGTGTATGGAAAAAGTTATGCAATCATCATTGTGCAGAGCAAGCAGTCTCGATGAAATACAAACCTCTCCGCACAAATACAAAAAGATATTCGAAAATATGAATATCACCAATAATATCATATACGTCAACGTATATTTTAAATGTCAGGTGTATAGGGAAGTTAATGTTAAACTATTAATGTTAATTTGGTATTATTATTATGTTTTGTTATGCAAATATTTGGCTGTGCAGAACATGAGATATGTTTTTTGATTTCCCAAACAAATCTTCGCTTAATATTTTGTTTTGCAAAGATAATTTTTCAATTCCCAGATCGTATATCGTATAAATGTTAACAAATGATAGGGTATGTGTAGGAGAATGAAGAATATGATTATGTTACGTTGTGTGGAGCTTCTACTGAGCATAGTACGAACTATGTGTGGGAAATCAATTGAGAAAGTGTGTCTAGATATAGAGTGTATAGAAGAAAAGTGGATGAAATATGGATTCCACTAAAATATTAGCAAAATATCTTATTATTCTAGTGGTTACTTTGGTGTTATTACAAATAGAAAATATGCATTGCTTAATACTATAATTTTAGCAATAAAAGCCTTTACTAAATATTAGCAACAATATTGTATAAAACTGAGTGTATAACAATTTTCTTCGGAATATTTGTGTTGTTGAGTCTGCGCTCTGCCCTCCGCCGCGCTTAGGGTTTCTGGTTCTGCGTTAGGGTGGTGTCGTTGGGTGCTCACCCTGGCTTGGGCTCAGTCCAATGGCGGATTCTCAGGACCCTCATCCTCCTCCTCCTCCTCCTCCTCCTCCTCCTCCTCTGAGATCGAGGCATTCAAACTCCTGATCGTTTCCTAGCCAAAGAAGAAGAAGCAGCTCTCCTCCAAATTTTTCAAGCAATTGGATGAGATCCCCTCGGTGGTACTCCCACCTGAGGGTCCGATGTGAGTGGCCCTTTCCCTTGAGGATCGAGCTCTGGTTGGTCAGTTCACAGGCTTATGGCCCTCACCAAAAAAAACTGAGTCATGGATCACTTGCAACTGGAAGCCCCTTATTGCCAATAGTGTCACCTCATACTTCTTAGGGCGAGGTTATTTCCTGTTCGAATTCAACATGAAGGAAGACAAGGACTTGATTTTCAAAAGTGAACCCTATTTCATGGGGCCTCAAGGGTTGTACCTAAATCGTTGGACTCTTGACTTTGATCCCTCAGAGGATGTCCCATATGTCGTTCCAGTCTAGGTTCATCTCCCAAACTTACCAGTGCATTGCTGGAACTGGGAATCAATGCAGCAAATCAGCGATGACCTTGGGAAATTCATAGACAGAGCAAACAACAAGAACCAATATGACTGTGCCAGAATCTGTGTGGAGGTGGATCTTGAAGTTGGACTGCCAAAAGCCATTAAGCTAACGGTGGGGAACTGGTCCCATCTACAGAAACTAGATTACGAATAGTTGTCGTTCAAATGTCGCAGATGTCATGAGTATGGCCACTTCACCAAGAACTGTCCCAAAAATGTAGCCCTAGAAAAGGAGAAAGAAGAAGGATGGCATCAAGCCAAGAAAACTAAAACGAGCCTTAAGACAGGGAAAACGGAGAAAGGAAAGGGAAGTTCAACTCCTACAGGTAGTATTCCTAAATCCAAACCCTCCTAGAAAGGCCAAGAGAATAGTTTTGTGGCCTTAAGCTTAGAGACAGAGGAAGTCCAAGAAATTGACCCATAGATCATGCAAAAGGATCTTCAAATGCAAGAAACCATAACACCACTAAATATTGGTGAATATCCTAGAGGAACGAAAGAGGTTGTCTCTGAGGGGGAAGATATGGATTCGGAGGAGTTGGAGGAAGAAGGAGAAATTGGGGACTCCAAACTTCAGTTAGAAGATCTACCAAGGGATGGAACTCCTCCAAGGAGAAAAGATAAGAAGAAAACTATAAGGAGAAACTGCAGGGGACCCATCCAACCCTAGAAAAGATGTTGGAAAAAAACCTTAAAGCACACAGAAATCAAAGTCAGGGCTCTAAGGGAGCCTTCTCAGCTCAAAATAGGAAGTAATGAAGATCGTCTCTTGGAAATTTAGAGGGATGGGGAGCAACCTAAAAGAAGAAGAAATGAAAAGTCTAGTAAGGTTGGAAAGGCCCGACATTCTTCTCATCATGGAGACCAAAATGGAGGAAAAGTACTTTCTCCATAAAAGCAAACAGTTTTGGGGAAAAGGAGGAGGTGTTGTAGTCTCCTCTAGAGGCACCTCAGGAGGGCTGGGAATCCTATGGGAAGAGACATGCTTTGAGAAAATTCTTGTTAAACTTAACTCAAACTGGATTTTTTCTCAGTTTTTGCATCTCCACACCAAAGAAACTGTGAGTATGTTCAACATTTATGCTCCAACCCTTTTGGGGGACAAAAAAGTCTATTGGGAATCCATTAGGTACCTAGCAAATGAGATTCATATGATTAATGTCATTCTTTTTGGAGACATGAACATTACTCTAAGCCAAGAGGAGAAGTGAGGGGGCAGCATTGTAAGGGATCCATCCAGGAAATGGGTGGAGGAGCTCATTCAGGACAGGGATCTGTTGGGCATCAAGCCTCCCAAGGGAAAATATACATGGACCAATAGAAGAATGAGTCTAGGCCACATTGTTGCAAGGTTAGATTGTTTTCTCATTCAAAGCTCATTCTTGCTCATAGGTCTTGATGTTTGTTCTGCTATTATTTCTTCTTCAGTCTCCGATCACAAGCCCATTAGGATTAAGTTGAAGCCACACATGAATCTGGGGCCTATTCTCTTCCGTTTTAGTGCCCTCTAGGTGCAGCAACCCGACTTTTTGGATAAATATGAGGAAGTATAGAAACAACCTGTCAATGGTTCCCCCTTCTTTGTGTGGGAAGAAAAACTGAGGAGAGTGAAGAAAACCCTCAAAATCTGGGCTAAAGCCCTCCCCTCTCCATCCGAGTCAAGGCGGGTTTCCCAGGCCTGTTTGGAGAGCCACCAAAAACAAATGGAAGATATGGACATCTCGAAGGATAGCCTTCTCCTGGAAGAGGAGCTCCAGGCTAATATCCATAAGGCCTGTATTCGGGAGGAGGAATTTTGTAGACTTAAATCTCGCAGTCTGTGGCTACAAGCTGGGGATAGAAACACCTCCTTCTTCCATACTCCGACTCTACCAGCATCAAACAAGCTGCCCATCAACACTTCAAATAATTGTACTCAGAGGACAAGCAAGCAAATCTCAGCTCCAATCTGCTCGAGTTGGTCCCTCCAAATGAATGCCATGTTGACTGCTCCTATCATCATCAATGAAATCAAGCAAGCCCTTGATGATATGGATCCGGACAAGGCTCCTAGGCCGAATGGATTCACTACTCGATTCATCAAAACTTGTTGGAACATTGTCAAAAAGGATCTCCACAAAATGATCTTAAAGTCCCAGACCTGCCACAAGCTTGGGGGAAGCACCAACTTGGCCTTCTTGGCTCTTATTCCAAAAGATAAAGGTGCAAACTCTTTCAACATATTCAAGCCAATTTCTCTTTGCAATATTGGCTACAAGATTATCACTAAATTCATGGCCAACACACTGAAAGGCCTTCTTCCGGATATCATTCCTGACAATCAAGGGGGATTTGTCAAAGGTAGGCAGATAACTGATAATTTCATTCTAGTTCAGGGAGTGATCCATTCAAGCATCCAAAGAAGAGAAAAATGTATGGCTATCAAGCTGGACCTGGCTAGTGCATTTGATAGAGTTAGGCACAAATTTCTATTTGGGGTCATGCACCGGCTACCACTTAAACGGCTATCTCTTCGGTTTCGAGCAACCTGATTGGAACTGTAAACATACACTTATTAACACGATATAGAATACATGACTGATGAATAAAACCGATATATGACACTGTGCATAGCAAGGTAATAAACAGAATGCATAAACTCAGGAAATGTCGTTAGCAACACATCTATGAGGTATGCATGCAAGATAATCTGAACGCCAAAGAAACAATCCTTTGTGGTAAGAATATCCCTTAACTTTCCGAAGGATATAACGAGATGCTAATAAAATAGTTCATTAACATTCATCATGAAGTAAATAATAAACTTGAGCATCATCAACACAATCACAGATAACTATGGTGCATGAATGACACTATTAATAACACAGATTCATTAATCAAAAGATATTCTGAAACTGCCCGCAGAATACACACAATGTTGTCACGGCTAATCACATCATCCAATCAAAGGGGTTTTAACATGTATTGTATTTCATATATCAAGAGTATGCTTCTTCAGCTACAATGCAATAATGCCTTTCAGTCCCAAAAGAGCCAGCCCTTTACAATGCTCCCCACAGGGGTATTTATAGATTCAACAGCCGCACTTATGGCCTTCCGACGGTTCAACTTCCCGACGGTTCAACTTCCTGTTTGACAAAATTGCGACCTGCGACCTGGTCGCGAATGCGACTTGCGACCTGGTCGCAAATGCGACCTGCGACTTGGTCGCAGATGTGACCTGCGACCCAGTGTTTGGAACTATGAAGGTGGTCGCGCACTTGAAGCTTCTGGAGCGTCGGCTTTCTTGCCTTTGATGAATTCTTTCCAAGCCTGGTAATCTGCCGTTATAGGAGCGACAAGAGGGCTTTCCTCTTTTATCCGATGCATACATTCTAGAGCATTCGGCACCAGAGTCTCCTTCTTCTGGGAGATCAGCATTGAGAGAGAAGCAAGCTTGGTGTAGATTTGCACTAGAGTGACAAGCAACCGGTTCAGATTCTCTTGTGATGCCTCGAATTCCGGTGCGGCAGCAGCTTGTCTTACGGGCTGCAGAAAAGACTGAATTTCTTGCTCTACCTGCTCCCAGCCTTTAGTTTCATTTAGTGCCCCTAATGATGGAATGTGATGAAGGGCGTTCATGGAGTCGATACCACTGATTAGGTGGTTATACGCAGACACTACTTTGTCCAGATCTTTGGACAGCTTATCTTTGGATTGCATACTCATCCGAATCTGTACTTTGGTTTCTTGCGTATGACTCCAATCCTTCCGAGGCACGTGTTCGGGAGCTTGCTGATACTGGGTTGTCCAATTCATCATTTTGTCCAAGGCTGCCGAGGCTTCCTTGAGCTCTTCTTGTTTCTGCTTGGTTTCTTCCCGTGCCTCTGCCAACGGGGCCACTGTTTCTTTCAGGGTGAACATTTCCTGGTATACTTGCCTCATTGTCATCTCCAACACATCACATTCCTTCCTGACCGCCAGTGGGACTTCATTCACCTAAGCGGGCCTACCCTGGAGCTGGAGCATCTCATTTTCCAGCCTTGATTTTTCCTGCTCTGCCGCTTTTAGCCGGTTCTGTAAGGAAATAATTTCTCTGCTCATCCTTGTGACATTTTCTTCTGTGGCTGCGGCAAAAGCGGTGCCTGCTGACGCTATCATAACCGGATTTGTCCTTGTGTCTGGGACAATGTCCTTTCCGGTGGAGACTGTGGAGATGGCAGGATAGCCTGACGTCAAGGATTTCCTCTTCTCTTGCCTTATCTTGAAAGAGAATTGGTCAAAGGTTAATCTGGTCAAGTCAAAGACTTCTTCTTCTTGCTCCCCCAGAAAGTCATCAACATTGAGGTTACTTCCCGTGCCACCTGCAGGGATATTCAGGGGAGATAGATCAATGTCATCTATTAGTTCGTCTTCTACATCCTGCGTTTGACCCTTTTCTTTCTCCTTTTGCTGGCGCTCTGCTTCCGCCTTGTCATGCTCTTCCTTCTTCCGGCGTTCTGCCTCTGCCTCTGCTTCCTTTTCCTGTTTCCTCTTTGCTGCGGCGGCTTGTTCTGCCTTTTTCTGATGATCGACTTTATCGAGCTCTTCTTTCAGTGCCCATTCTGCTGCCGCTTGTGCCTCCTTTTCCTGTCTTTCTTTCTCCTCCTCTTTCTTCCTTTTCTGTTCTGTTCTGGCGTCTTTCTTTCGTTTCTCTTCATCTTCCTTGCTCTTCTTTTCCTCTTCCAGTTTGGCCTGGGCTTCTGCTTCCCTTTGCTGATCTGCGGTGTCAGGTCCTGCACCGGTCTGTGTTCTTTTATCTTTGGAGGAGGAAGAACCTCCAATGTTCTGATGCTCTGCTCCTTCTCGGTCAGGGTCGATTCCTGGTGCGAGATGCCGGTTTGCGTTATACCAATTTCTTCTCTCATCCTCATCCGGGCACTCGACGTGTTGATAACTCCATCTGAAATTGCCCCTTTTACAATGTTCAGGAACTATCCTGACTGGATCGTAAGTTCGGGAGTCCAGATTTCTGAAGTGATAGCTTTTCACCTCTTCCCCTTCACGCGCTACTTCTCTGGAATCTTTGACCGTATAGGCACCAATGGTGAGAGGTAGAGCAGGCCAAGGTTTCTTCTTCCCTTTGGTAAGGACGTTAGAGAAACCCAAGGTCATTTGGAAACACACCTCCTGTATGAGCACCTTGTCAGTAACAAACTTAGGTAGAGCGTGTGGTGCTTTAAACGAGCCAAAACTCGGATGATTGTGAATTCGGCGAATGGGAACCAGTGTGCCACCTGACCCAGTGTTTCCATTGCTCGCCAAGACATGCAGGGGGTGTCCTGACCAAATAGTTTCCCGTAGAGGGCGGGAATGAATATGTGAGAGATTTGTTCGATGTCCGACTTGTACCTGGATTCCCCGAATACCCTGGTCTGTAAGTGTATTGCCTGGGTCTGTTCGGGGTCCCAATTATGTGGCCATCCCTCAACATGCATCTGGGCACAGACAGCATCTAACAGATACGAAGCCATGTAGAATTCTGATGGCGCTCCCTCATCTGGGGCTAAAGCTGAGGCCAAATTTGTGTGCATGGAGCCCATTAATATTCCTACCCAATTGAACCGAGCGCCGTGGACTGTTACGTGTTCCATGATGGTTGCCCATGTTCCGTTGAAGGTGGTGGCGTCCGAACGCCCATATATCCTGCACAGCATGGCGGCAACTAGCTTATAAACCTTCCTTAGACTGGCCACCGGGTACTCCTGGTCCTTTTTGATCTTAAATTTGTCTGGTTCTGCCCACCATCTTCTGATCGTGTCAACCATCGGCACTTCATTTGCAACAAACCATCTTGGGGTGAAATTCACCTCTGCTTTGGGTAGCGAGTAGTAGACCTGTGCTCTTGAACTTTCCAATGTTGCGAACGCTTTCCCTGCACTATCTCGGATTGTGAAGCTTTTCGGATCAGTCTTCTGTATGATCCAGTCCAACATCTCTGGGCACGGAAAGATGGCAGGATGCGACCCGACTAGGTGTAATCTGGACCCTTTTACTTTCAGGTATATTTCACGATCCGGGAGATCTTCTGGGAAATCTCCTTCTAGCATGGCGAACTCACGGTATACTTCATACCACCTAAGGCTATCCTCCTTTGCGAAGGTGAAAAGGGTGTCTCTGTATATTGGCGGCGGAGATATTTGTATGTCTGCGTCTGATTCTTCCTCCACCACCTGCCTGCTTCTCCTTCGGGATACCCGGGGTGCCATATTGCTAGAGTCGGAGGGGCCCGGTACTGTGTCTGCTCTGAATTCACCTGCTGCATTTAGAACAGAATCACAGGATAAGAAAGACATGATGATAATGGCTAAATAGAGTCTGAACATGAAAAGATAATTTACTGTTCTCTGGGAGTCGCTGGGTCGCTGCTCTACAAAAGGACTCACCCGCGACCTCGCGACCTTGCGACTAGGTCGCAGGGTCGCAGAGTCGCTGAGTGGGACTTTTGCGACCTTGCGACCTTGCGACCTGGTCGCTAGGTCGCAGGTCGCATTTGCGTTTTGCGCGCGCGCGACCTTACGGCTAATTGTTTACTAATGGGAAAAATCCGCGGTCTGAAAGGTCCGGAATTTACCATAAGGCACAGCCATGAGGATTTAGGCAAGAGGCGGGTGACCTTGGGGCTTGGGGGAAACAACACGACGATGAAAATCTTAAAGAAAAACCCACATCCTTGCCGGTAAATAAATAAGACCGTGGGGAGGCTCAATAATGGCAATAAATGCTTAAGAGGGAAACATAAGGAAGAAAAGGCAACTTACCCGGAAGAAAACGCGCCAGTCGATCTATCAGAGCAATTTCGTGGTTTTCGCTGAGAGCCACAAATGCGACCTAGCGACCCGACCTTATATAAAAAGGTCGCACGTGCGGACATTAAATGAGGTCGCAAGTTTCAAGTTTGCGACCTTGCGACCTTCAGGTCGCTAGGTCGCAAAGGTCGCTGAGTCGCTAATTTCTTTAAAACTTCATTTTGCGACCTTGCGACCTTCAGGTCGCTAGGTCGCAAAGGTCGCTGAGTCGCTAATTTCTTTAAAACTTCATTTTGCGACCTTGCGACCTTACGACCTCAAGGTCGCTAGGTCGCAAGGTCGCAAGTTGATAAAATTCTGACTCTTGCGACCTGGCGACCTGTGCGACCTTAAGGTCGCAGAGTCGCAGAGTCGCATAGGTCGCATGGGTCGCAAATAATGTGTATGCGACTTAGCGACTTGCCTTAAGAACTTTACTTGGATTTTTTCCTTCTTTAGTTTTTAAGGGGGGGGGCTCCAAAAATTTTGAAGTGTGTGTTATGATTTTATGTAATTTTTGGAGGGTGTTGTAGGAGCTACAACAAATGGCGATTCACTGGATGAATTCAGAGTCTCTGCTGATGAAGGGTCGATGAGGGAGGAGGGAGGGGTCTAACACTTGCTTGTTCTTTTACCTCAGAGTTTACACTTTCCTCCCTTTGCCATCCCGCTTAGTCGCCTGCCCTTTTGGCTTGTTGGGTGCAGATCAACCGAATTTTAATTCCTCACGCTTCCAGGATCGAGAGGGTCGGGGAAACCTTGGGCCACTGCAGGGTCCGGTACAATTATTTCGTCCTCATGGTGTTTATCCGCTGCCAGCGAACCTCTCGGCTCCGGCGGAGTCACTGCCTAGGAGTCGTGAACGTTGCTCCGCTGCCAGCGAGCCTGGTCAGTACCCCGGCGGAGTCGTTACAACACCTCTCTGCGTAGGAAGCCTTTCTCAATCCTTTACCCTTTATTCATGTGCAATTGCACTTATTTGAGAATGTGCCTGTGGCACTTATTTAGATGGGCATATTTTGCCTGGGCGGATGAGGGATCCCGACTTATTTTGCTTGCAGAGAGGTTGCTCCTAGTCTCGTATGAGGACTCGGGTTTTTCCCGGATGACCTGCACTTCCCTTGAGTTAGCCCTGTTCCCTCACGATCCGGTTGCTGCTATGCAAGACCTTTTCTGCCTGCACCCTTTTAAGCCGCTAGGTGGTTCCTTATGCTTGAAGGCTCTGGTAAGACCGTGTATCATCCTTAGGTGCCCATTACAAGCGAGTTTCGACCGCTCCGCGTTTTGCGGGAAGGGCCTTTCATCAGCACAGAACCTCTTCAAGGAGTGAGCCGGTTGTGGGCAGCTTAGACAAGGTTTTTCTTTGAAGAGTTTAGAGAAAGGTTTATTTCTTCCTTCTTCTTTTCTTTTTTTTTTTTTTTAACATGTAAAAAGGGGTTTAAGTAAAATAGTGTTTGAGATCATGCCCGTTTACCGGGAGGACCTCGACTCTTCCTTCCAGAGTCTGCAAACGGAAGGTATGGGAACCTACCTTTTCTTTAACCTGAAAGGGACCTATCCATAGTGCTTGAAATTTGGCATGTTTTCCTTTTTCTTCGTGTGCTTTATCCCATTTTAGGACAAGGTCTCCTACTTCAAATTTTTTATCTCCTGCAGACTTTTTATCGAACCATTTCTTGATCCGACTCTGGTGTATGGCGAATTTCTCCCGGGTTTTCTGCCTTTCCTCCTCTAGTTTCAGCAGGGTGTCAATGCGGGTTTGCAAGGCGGGGCAGGGGGTACCGTGGCACTCTTGAGACAACTGCAGAGCGGGAAGAGACAAATTGGGAGGGACGATAGCTTCTTTTCCGTATACGAGAAAATATGGTGAGGTGCCTATTGATGACTTAGGGGTGACGCGATCAGCCCAAAGTGCGTTTTGGAGAGCATTATGCCAGTTTCGTTGGTGAGACAGAAGGGTCTTTTTGATGATGCGGATCAGATTTTTATTGGTTGATTCTGCTAGACCATTTCCTTGGGGATAGTACTTTGCAGAGTGTTTAAGGACGATGCCATTTTCTAATGCAAAATCATATAATTTAAAAGATGAGAAATACATTGCATTATCAAACACCAAGGAGGTTGGAACGCCAAACCTGGTCATGATGGAGTGAGTGACAAATTGCATTACCTCCTGATCGTTGACTTGGCGTAATGGTACCGCTTCAACCCACCTGGTGAAATAATCAGTGGTCGTCAGAATGTACCTGTGTTGTTTAGAAGAGTGGGGTAAGATCTCACCAATGACGTCCAGACCCCATTGTTGAAAAGGCTCTTCTACTGCTACTGACAATAAAGGAGCGGCCGGACGTGCTTCTCGGCTTGCAAATTTCTGGCATTGAATGCATTTCCGGACATATGCGTGGGCATCTCTGAAAAGGGTTGGCCAATAATAACCTGCACGCATAATTTTATGAGCAGTGGTATCCCCGGTGAAATGGCCTCCTGCTGGTCCGTCATGTAGCTCGGTTAAAATTTTCTGAGCCTCATCATGTTCTAGGCAGCGTAACATTACTCCGTTGGAATGTTTCCTGAAAAGCTTCCCTTGGATCAAACAGTAAGACGCGGCTTTGAGTCTGATTGCGCGTTTCTGCCAGGCGTCTAGATTTGGGTCCAATACACCGTGTGCCAAATATCCCGAGATATCCGAGTACCAAGACGGGTTCCTTTCCTGAGGCATGACGTCAGTTTGGTACATATCAATTTCTTGCTCCCAATTATCTTCTTCATTTTTTTGGGAACTTGCGGCCTCTGCAGCCATTTGACATAAACCCTGTCCTTTGACTGTGCGTGCCGGCTTAAAATCTAAGTCGTATTCTTGCATACACGCAACCCAGTTCCCTCGTTTCTCGCCCAGTTCCTGCTGCATGAAAAGTGAGCGGACAGCTGGGTGGGGAACATAAACTGTGACATGGTTTTTCAAAATGTACGGTCTGAAATGTTTGACCGCTTTGTATACCGCATAAGCATGTTTCTCGATTTCAGGATAATTCAATTCAGTGCCCTGCAGACCAGTGCTCATGAACGAAATGGGACGCTCGTCATTATCCTTGTCCTTTTGTGTGAGTACGGCTGCCAGGGATGAGTCTGAAGCGAACGTGTACAGACTAAAATCTCTGCCGAAATCTGGGCTCTGGAGGGACGGTGCTTCGGCTATAGCTCTCTTGATCTGGTCGAAAGCTTCCTTTTCGGGTTGATTCCATTTGAAAGTAGCATTTTTCTTTATCATTCCCTGCAGTGGTTTCACTATCTGGGCGAAATCTGATATGAACTTACGTACAAAATTTATCTTTCCCAAAAAGGACTGCATTGCTTTCTTACTGCTGGGGGGAGAAATCTGTGCAATGGCTTTCGCACGTTTCGGATCAACGACAATGCCCTGTTTGGTTATGATGTGACCTAGCAGATTTCCCTCTGCTACGGAAAAAACGCTCTTCTTTGGGTTGAGCGAGATACCGTATTTTCTGCATCTTTCGAAGATTTGTCTGAGGTGACGCAAATGATCCCCTCGGCGTTTAGAGAATACCGTAACATCATCCAAGTAGACTACCACACTTTGGCCTATCAGGCCCCTGAATGCTATATCCATAGCTCTTTGGAATGTTGCCCCTGCGTTGATTAATCCAAAAGGCATGCGCCTATAAGCGAAAGTTCCCCACTTGGTCCGAAAAGTAGTCTTTAACCTATCTGGTTCGGCTACCAGTATCTGATTGTAACCAGAGAATCCGTCCAATAGAGAGAACATCTCGGACCCGGATACTGCCTGTAATATTTGTTCCATAGGGGGAACTGGGTAATTGTCTTTACTCGAGGCCCTGTTCAAGTTTCGGAAATCTACACATAGGCGAATTTCACCTGACTTTTTCCGTACTGGAACCAAATTGGACACCCATGTGGAGTGGCGAACTTTGAAGATAATGCGGGCATCCAATAGTTTCCTGAGTTCCTTTAGAATCAGTGGCTCCATTGTAGGGTGTACTTTCCTAAGCTTTTGTTGAAATGGTTTTACATTTTCTTTGATCGGTATCACGTGTTGTATGATTCGAGTATCGTATGTGCGTAATTCCTCATATGTCCAAGCGAAAACGTCACGATACTTGCGAAATAGCTGAGTGAAACCCTGGGCCTCCTGGGGGGTGCAGTCTTTTCCGAGGTTGACGAATTTGGGATTATCCTCTGATCCCAGATTCACTTGTCGGTGAGCTAAAATAGAGCTCTGTACTTTTTCATTTGGAGGCCCACGGAACCGATTTTGCAGATCGAAAAGTTTTTCCAGTGATACCACCCCTTTAGGCATGGGATTTCCTTTGATTTGCTCGTACTCCTTTTGTATAGCTTGGTCGTGCTCATCTTCATCTATAGCAGCATCTTTGAATATCTCTGAGTTGCACATAAACTCCAGCACCTGTTGATCATCGTCAAAAACACGCAGATTAGTGATATTGTCTGGCACGGAGGGTTTGTACATAACTTCAATGGAAAAACCGTCCCTCAAAGGGGTAAACCTGGCGGCAGCATTAGCTAAAGTGTCTGCCGCTGCGTTATGCATTCTTAGAACAGATTTAATTCCAAAAGCGTCAAAAGCGGAAATTAATCGCCATACCTCTTGCTGATACGCCTTCAAATGTGGAGATAAACAGTGAATAGTATTGCGTACCTGCCGAGTGATGATCTCGGAGTCTCCAATGACCCGCAAGCATTTTACCTTCAAATCCAGCGCCTTTTTAAGCCCAAGGATCAAAGCTTCATACTCAGCGGTGTTGTTAGTGCATTGGAACTCAAGTCGGCAAGAGACTAAGAATTTTTTCTTATGCGGGTCAAGCAAAACGCAACCAGCGCCAGAACCATCGAGATTCTTGGAACCGTCGTAATACAATGTCCATACATCATTTTCCGGGTCCTTGGGGGCAGTGGCTTGCGGAGGGACTTCGGCTAGGTGTGATACAGTTGGAGTTTCTTCCTCAGCGACGAGTGTCATTTCAGAAAGGACCTCGGGGCCTACTGCGGACTGGGGAGGTTGGTAGCATCCAAAAATGGAATCTAGAAAACACATACCAAGCTCCTCCTGGGCGAAGCTGATGGGTTCATTTGTGGCGTCCAAATCAGTTACAGTGTGTTTCATGTATGGTTCACTTTCGACTCTGATTTGGTTGTTCCTCCCTTTGTAAGGTAGCCATAAGTGAGACCAGTCTGTGGCGAAGTATCCTTGCAATTTGCTAGACCAGTCTCTACTAAGCAGTACGCCATAGGCTTCTGGGATGTCAACAACCACAATATCAATACATTGATGAACCCTAGAGTCGGATGAGAGGCGGATGATAACATTGTTCAATTCTCCGACCACTGGTACTTGTGTCCTATCCAGTTGAATGATTTTTGCATCAGTTTTCTCTGGGAGGATGTTGAGTTTCTTACACACGGAGAGAGGCATGACATTCGTGGACGCACCAGAGTCAACGAGGCAATTGTGAACGTTGAAGTTAAACATCTCAAAAGATAAGAGAAAAGGAGGGGTGGATCCTCTCGAATTCGTGTTGACAGCGTTCACTATAGATTGGATATCTGGACTGGTTTGTGCAGACGTGTTGCTGACGTTCTTCGTATTTTGGTTGTTGGCGAAAGCTTTTAGGATAAGTTCCTTTTGGTTCGTGATGCGGGCCAACTCGTAGAGTGAGATATTGGCCCTGGTCTTTTTCATGTCCTCCACTATGTTGTAGCTAGTGTCGTTGTGGGCACTGGGTTCGGTGGTGGTTTTCGAGGGTTCCACCGGGAGCTTGGTCTTTTGACTCGCTTTGATATTACTATTCATGAGCTTTTCTGGTGTAGTTTGTCCTTCATTTCCGGGAGGAAGAATTTTCCTCAGGAAAGCCCTTTTCTTGTCCTCATATGATTGTTCAGGAACAGAGCCTTTGCTTCTAAGACTGTAGTTTCGAGTGGGTTGAGCTTTGGGGCTGCCTGCCATGTTAATATCAATAGGAGCAAGACTCCCTTCCCCGCGGATTACATCGAAAGTTAAGACAGAGGCCCCTGATTCCCCATCAAGGAGCGAACCCTCATCTCGATCAGAGACTTCATCCTCTGTCGGGCTTCCCGGAGTCTGATCATCCAAAAGTTGGTTAACCACTGCGGTCATGCTGCCAATCCATTGCGGGCACGTTTTTTCAGAATGAGCAGCTTGGTGAAAAGAGCAAAAATTGTCTTTCCCTATCTCCTCCACGTTGAGAGCGGCATTGGTATTTGAGGGAGGCCTGCTGGTGTTGGGATTGCTTTTCTTGAAAAAGGGTTTCGGGGGTTTATTTGTAGTTGAGGTTTCAACGCCTTTTCTCTTTAAGTCAGAGACCTCATTCGTTAACAGTTTGAGGGTTTTGGCCATACTTTCGAAATCGAAAGTCTCTCTCTCCCTATTTGGGGTGGAAGACTGACCCTTTTTAGTGGTTGGTTTGAGATCGTCCTTCCCGTCATGATCCATGACTCCTATTGACAACATGTCCTTTTCTACCGCGAGGGCAGCGGCGTAATTTTCTGTAAGAGTAGCGCGGGCCTCACGTTTGACAAAAACGGCAATATCCCTAGGGAGGGCTTTAGTATAGTAGTCGATGGTGATAGAATCGTCCAATGCTAAGTTTGGAGGAAATTTTTGCAATATGGTGGCGAATCGTTGGTTAAAATCTTTAACTTTCTCCTTTCTGTGACATTTAATGGTGCTTAGTTCTGTGAGGAGCATAGAGGGTGTTTTATCCTCTGCAAAATTTTGCAGGAACACACAACGGAACTGGTCCCATGAAGTGATAGAAGCACTGGGCAGGGAATGGTACCAGGTGGCTGCTTGGCTTACAAGAGTGTGCGGGAAAAGTTGACATGCGACATCATCGGACTGAACTCTCATGATCTGTAGTGACAGATAGAAACTACTAATATGATCTTCCGCTGATGTGCCTTTTTCAGGATCGAATTTAGGAAGATGTTTCTCTGGGTGTCTAGGCATGTCATGAAGGGGACCTAAGAGAGCCAATGGGGATTGGGCCATCCAGGCCAGAGGCTGCACCCTCCTGGGGTGCTGATGATGTCGGGTTTCTGCTTCAGACTCACTTCCCATCCCGGACACCGATGTTCCTTCATGATGACGAGAGTGTTCATCGCGGTGTCTTTCCCGGTTATTTACGTTCCTAAAAAGCTCCCAGTTGTAAGGAGGGGGTCTATTTTGGTTTTGGTGGTGATTATGGTTGGCCCGGTGCCTCGGGCCACGAATGATATCTCCTCTACCCCCACGACCGTGGCCTCTGTTGACTCCACCTTCATTTCTTCGGGGCCTATTAACTTCCTCTGCATTCCTTCGGGCTGTGTTACCTTCTCTTTCGTTTCTTCTTTCCCCTTCTCCTTCTCGTGGGGAATAAACTTGGTTATTGGTCCACTGATGTAAGTCAGGTTGTGGTTCAGGGAAAGGTTCAGTATCAGGGAAACCTTCACTATCGTGGGTAACGGGGTCATTTTCCTGGACAGCCCGTGCGAGGTCCTCAATCATGGTATTCACAAGTTCAGGTATGGTACGGACTAGCACGCCATTGCGAGTGATGTTATCGGCAGGGGTCCTAGTGTGGGCTAGGAATTCCATGATAGGGGTATACCGTAAATCCCTGATGAGATTACGGGCAACTGGGCGCAAGGCTCTCAGTTGTTCGTTAGTGATTTCGAAGTATCGGGCTTCCACCGTTGGAATATCTTCTAAAGGGGGAAGGGCAACTTCGTTATTTATGACCTCCCGGCGGGGAGTTTGGGATGGAATGTCTATTGTATGCTGGGAGGATGCCATGGCCCTCCTTCTAGCGCCAAATTTGTTGACGGGAAAATATGTCCGGCCAACAGTAGGGGATCTCCCCGGTAGAAAGTCCCAATTAGACTTTGAACCGTTTGGAGTAGGGATCCCGTCCGGGGTGTGGGTCCGGCTACCACTTAAACGACTATCTCTTCGGTTTCGAGCAACCTGATTGGAACTGTAAACATACACTTATTAACACGATATAGAATACATGACTGATGAATAAAACCGATATATGACACTGTGCATAGCAAGGTAATAGACAGAATGCATAAACTCAGGAAATGTCGTTAGCAACACATCTATGAGGTATGCATGCAAGATAATCTGACTGCCAAAGAAACAATCCTTTGTGGTAAGAAAATCCCTTAACTTTCCGAAGGATATAACGAGATGCTAATAAAATAGTTCATTAACATTCATCATGAAGTAAATAATAAACTTGAGCATCATCAACACAATCACAGATAACTATGGTGCATGAATGACACTATTAATAACACAGATTCATTAATCAAAAGATATTCTGAAACTGCCCGCAGAATACACACAATGTTGTCACGGCTAAACACATCATCCAATCAAAGGGGTTTTAACATGTATTGTATTTCATATATCAAGAGTATGCTTCTTCAGCTACAATGCAATAATGCCTTTCAGTCCACAAAAGAGTAGCCCCAAACAATGCTTCCCACTGGGGTATTTATAGATTCAACAGCCGTACTTATGGCCTTCCGACGGTTCAACTTCCCCACGGTTCAACTTCCTGTTTGTACAAAATGTGACCTGCGACCTGGTCGCAATTGCGACCTGCGACCTGGTCGCAAATGCGACCTGCGACCCAGCGTTTGCAACTTATGAAGGTGGTCGCGCAATCGAGGTTCCTGGAGCGTCGACTTTCTTGCCTTTGATGAAGTCTTTCCAAGTTTGGTAATCCGCCATTATAGGAGCGACAAGAGGGCTTTCCTCTTTTATCCGAAGCATACATTCTAGAGCATTCGGCACCAGAGTCTCCTTCTTCTGAGAGATCATCATTGAGAGAGAAGCAAACTTGGTGTAGATTTGCACTGGGGTGACAAGCAACCGGTTCAGGTTCTCTTGTGATGCTTCGAATTCCGGTGCGGCGGCAGCTTGTCTTACTGGCTGCAGAAAAGACTGAATTTCCTGCTCTACCTGTTCCCAGCCTTTAGTTTCTTTTAGTGCCCCTAATGATGGAATGTGATGAAGAGCGTTCATGGAGTCGATACCACTGATTAGGTGATTATACGCAGACACTACTTTATCCAGATCTTTGGACAGCTTGTCTTTGGATTGCATACTCATCCGAATTTGCACTTTGTCATCTTGCGTATGACTCCAATCCTTTCGAGGCACGTGTTCGGGAGCTTGCTGATACTGAGATGTCCAATTCATCATTTTGTCCAAGGCTGTCGAGGCTTCCTTGAGTTGTTCGTGTTTCTGCTTGGTTTCTTCCCGTGCCTCTGCCAATGGGGCCACTGTTTGTTTCAGGGTGAACATTTCCTGGTATACTTGCCTCATTGTCATCTCCAACACATCACATTCCTTCTTGACCGCCAGTGGGACCTCATTCACTTGAGCGGGCCTACCTTGGAGCTGGAGCATCTCATTTTCTAGCCTTGATTTCTCTTGCTCTGCCGCTTTTAGCCGGTTCTGTAAAGAAACAATCTCTCTGCTCATCCTTGTGACATTTTCTTTTGTGGCTGCGGCAAAAGCGGTGCCTGCTGACGCTATCATAACCGGATTTGTCCTTGTGTCTGGGACAATGTCCTTTCCGGTGGAGACTGTGGAGATGGCAGGATAGCCTGACGTCAAGAATTTCCTCTTCTCTTGCCGTATCTTGAAAGAGAATTGGTCAAAGGTTAATCTGGTCAAGTCGAAGACTTCTTCTTCTTGCTCCCCCAGAAAGTCATCAACATTGAGGTTACTTCCCGCGCCACCTGCAGGGATATTCAGGGGAGATAGATCAATGTCATCTATTAGCTCGTCCTCTACATCCTGCGTTTGACCCTTTTCTTTCTCCTTTTGCCGGCGCTCTGCTTCCGCCTTGTCATGTTCTTCTTTCTTCCGGCGTTCTGCCTCTGCCTCTGCTTCCTTTTCCTGTTTCCTCTTCCTCTCTGCCGCGGCGGCCTGTTCTGCCTTTTTCTGATGATCGACTTTATCGAGTTCCTCTTTCAGTGCCTTTTCTGCCGCCGCCTGTGCCTCATTTTCCTGTCTTTCTTTCTCCTCTTCTTTTTTCTTTTTTCGTTCTGTTCTGGCGTCTTTCTTGCGTTTCTCTTCATCTTCCTTCTTCTTCTTCTCCTCTTCCAGTTTGGCTTGTGCTTCTGCTTCCCTTTGCTGATCTGCGGTGTCAGGTCCCGTACCGGTCTGTGTTCTTTTATCTTTGGAGGAGGAAGAGCCTCCAAGCTTCTGGCTCCTTTCTCCTAAATTCTGATGCTCTTCTCCTTCTCGGTCAGAGTCGATTCCTGGCGCGAGATGCCGGTTTGCGTTATACCAATTTCTTCTCTCGTCCTCATCCGGGCGCTCGACATGCTGATAACTCCATCTAAAATTGGCTCTTTTACAATGTTCAGAAACTATCCTGACTGGGTCGTAAGTTCGGCAATCCAGATTTCTGAAGTGATAGCTTTTCACCTCTTCCCCTTCACGCGCTACTTCTCTGGAGTCCTTGACCGTATAAGCACCAATGGTGAGAGGTAGAGCAGGCCAAGTTTTCTTCTTCCCTTTGGTAAGGACGTTAGAGAAACCCGTGGTCATCTGGAAACACACCTCCTGTATGAGCACCTTATCGGTAATAAACTTAGGTAGAGCATGTGGTGCTTTAAACGAGCCAAATACTCGGATGATTGTGAATTTGGCGAATGGGAACCAGTGTGCCACCTGACCTAGTGTCTCCATTGCTCGCCAAGACATGCAGGGGGTGTCTTGACCAAATAGTTTCTCGTAGAGGGCGGGAATGAAAATATGAGAGATTTGTTCGATGTCCGACTTGTACCTGGACTCCCAGAATACCTTGGTCTGCAAGTGTATTGCCTGGGTCTGTTCGGGGTCCCAGTTATGTGGCCATCCCTCAACATGCATCTGGGCACAGACAGCATCTAACAGATACGAAGCCATGTAGAATTCTGATGGCGCTCCCTCATCTGGGGCTAAAGCTGAGGCCAAATTTGTGTGCATGGAGCCCATTAATATTCCTGCCCAATTGAACCGAGCGCCGTGGACTGTTACGTGTTCCATGATGGTTGCCCATGTTCCGTTGAAGGTGGTGGCGTCCGAACGCCCATATATCCTGCACAGCATGGCGGCAACTAGCTTATAAACCTTTCTCAGACTGGCCACCAGGTACTCCTGGTCCTTTTTTATCTTAAATTTGTCTGGTTCTGCCCACCATCTTCTAATCGTGTCAACCATCGGCACTTCATTTGCAGCAAACCATCTTGGGGTGAAATTCACCTCTGCTTTGGGTAGCGAGTAGTAGACCTGTGCTCTTGAACTTTCCAATGTTGCGAACGCTTTCCCTGCACTATCTCGGATTGTGAAGCTTTTCGGATCAGTCTTCTGTATGATCCAGTCCAACATCTCTGGGCACGGAAAGATGGCAGGATGCGACCCGACTAGGTGTAATCTGGACCTTTTTACTTTCAGGTATATTTCACGGTCCGGAAGATCTTCTGGGAAATCTTCTTCTAGCATGGCGAACTCACGGTATACTTCATACCACCTAAGGCTATCCTCCTTTGCGAAGGTGCAAAGGGTGTCTCTGTATATTGGCGGCGGAGATATTTGTATGTCTGCGTCTGATTCTTCCTCCACCACCTGCCTGCTTCTCCTTCGGGATACCCGGGGTGCCATATCACTAGAGTCGGAGGGGACCGGTACTGTGTCTGCTCTGAATTCACCTGCTGCATTTAGAACAGAATCACAGGATAAGAAAGACATGATGATAATGGCTAAAAAGAGTCTGAACATGCAAAGATAATTTACTGTTCTCTGGGAGTCGCTGGGTTGCTGCTCTACAAAAGGACTCACCCGCGACCTATGCGACCTTGCGACTAGGTCGCAGGGTCGCAGAGTCGCTGAGTGGGACTTTTGCGACCTTGCGACCTGGTCGCTAGGTCGCAGGTCGCATCTGCGTTTTGCGCGTGCGCGACCTTGCGGCTAAGTGTTTACTAATGGGAAAAATCCGCGGTCTGAAAGGTCCAGAATTTACCATAAGGCACAGCCATGAGGATTTAGGCAAGGGGTGGGTGACCTTGGGGTTTGTGGGAAACACAATGACGGCAACAATCCAAAGAAAAACCCCATCCTTCTTAGTAAATAAATAAGACCGTGGGGAGGCTCAAAAATGGCAAGAAATGTTTATGCAGGAAACATAGGGAGGAAAAAGGCAACTTACCCGGAAGAAAACGCGCCAGTCAACCTGTCAGAGCAATTTCGCGGTTTTCGCTGAGAGTCACAAATGCGACCTAGCGACCCGACCTTATATAAAAAGGTCGCACGTGCGGACATTAAATGAGGTCGCAAGTTTTAAGTTTGCGACCTTGCGACCTTGCGACCTTCAGGTCGCTAGGTCGCAAAGGTCGCTGAGTCGCTAATTTCTATAAAACTTCATTTTGCGACCTTGCGACTTCAAGGTCGCTAGGTCGCTGAGTCGCTAATTTCTATAAAACTTCATTTTGCGACCTTGCGACCTTGCGACTTCAAGGTCGCTAGGTCGCAAGGTCGCAAGTTGATAAAATGCTGACTCTTGCGACCTGGCGATCTGTGCGACCTTAAGGTCGCAGAGTCGCATAGGTCGCATGGGTCACAAATAATGTGTATGCGACTTAGCGACTTGCCTTTAGAACTTTACTTAGATTTTTTCCTTCTTTAGTTTTTAAGGGGGGCTCCAAAAATGTTGAAGTGTGTGTTATGATTTTACGTAATTTTTGGAGGGTGTTGTAGGAGCTACAACATGCAGCAATTTGTGTTTGGCTGCCGCTTTATAAGCTGGGTCAAGGCCTTCATTGCAGAACCATGGATTGCTCCTCTCGTCAAT